>CM042247.1:36932842-37005342 GCA_023566225.1 Romanogobio albipinnatus | reverse complement strand
TAATTTATAATTTTTCCATTTTATTTTACAGCCTAGTTTAAAATGAATAAAATAAGCACACTTAAGAATTTTTAAATATCAGCTGTTATTTTTTTGTATTGACTATTTTATTATGCATTTATGGTGTTTTTTTGTGTAATTTTCTTTTAAGCTTGATCACTGTTTTTGTATGTAAAAGAGCTGAATGTGTTTGTAAATGAGTTTGGAATGGTATGCTCACAATTTTCTTTTTTGGATGAAGCAATAAACTATTCGTTTTTATGTTTTACTTTTTTGTTCTTGTTGAACAAAAAAGTAACATTCAAATTCAAAATTTACATCAAGAAGTTAAAATAAGGACTAACCATCTTGCACATATCCATCATGATATCTCTGTCATTGTTTTAGTCATCAGCTAAACTTATTTTAACAGATTGGGGCATTTTAGGGGTGTGTTTTTAATAGGTCTGAGAATGTCCACTTGGACGGTGGAATATTAGTTTACTTTAAATATGATAAAGGTTTGTAATTGCTCAAACTTCCTCTTAGCCTGTCATGGCTTTAATATCGTAGGAAGAAATCTGGTGATTTTTAAAGTGTGTTTTTGGAAGAATTATGTCTTGGTAATTATGATGCATGCGACACAAATTAACTTCTCACCCCTATTATAAATAAGAGAACTTCAAATGAAAATTAAATTTAATCTTTACTCAAACTATGACTAAAAGGTCCCCATTTAAATTACCAGTGCATTGCCAAATGAAAGATTGATTTTGTGTCTTACTGAAGAATAACTAACAAATTGGGGGAAACAAATAGAAATGAGTTTCTCTCTTTGTTTCATAAACACCTGACAACAATGTTGCTTTCGTCTCATTTTATCTTTAATTTGGCCTTATAATGAAATTTGTAGGAAATGCACAGACACTTTAAAGTCAACCGCCTACAACATGAGATAAAACAGAGGAAGTTCTTTAAACCAGGAGACAAGTTTCAGTAGTGAACGAGTAGGCATGACTACCTAGTCTACCTAGACATTTGACATCAGGTTAACAATTGTGGCTTTGTCTCTTTGATTAACCGCACTGCATTAGGAAACTGACATCTTGCTGAGCTGTAAATAGTTATGTTTGTATTATAATTATATGTAGTCTACCATCGAAACGTTTCCGGTCTGTAAGATTTTTTTAAATGTGTTCGGAAGAATTCTCTTATGCTCACCATTTATTCGATCAGAAATACAGTAAAACAGTAATATTGTGAAAAATGATTACAATTTAAAATATCTTGTCTATTTGAATACATTTTAAAATGTTATTTATTCCTGAGATAGTAAAGCTGAATTTTCAGCGTCATTACTCCAGTCTTCAAAGCTAGCTAACTTCCCTGCTGGTGGGATGACCATCTTTTTCGTCACTTAACCCATTTCTTAACTTAACCCATTTCTACTAAGACTTTCTATTGTTTTTCTTCTGTCTATTTTTTCTATAAAAAAAAATAAAAAAAACTTGCTACATGTACTGTGCTAGACTACCTGGAACTTTTGTTGGTTTAACTGCTTCTATTGTTCTCCACATTTGTAAGTCAAATAAAAACCTCTGCTAAATGATTAAATGTAACTGTAAAATGTAGCTTACCATTAAATAACTATGTAATGTACTTTTCCCATTTGGGCTGTAAAAAGTCCATTTACTTTTCTGTTAATTTTTATGACCATTTATTCATTTTTATTTCTTACTTGGTTCCCTAATATGTCACGGTTTTCTCCCTAGGTAAAATATTAACAATTTTGTTCTATTGAGACATTGACTCTAAGGCACGTGATCAGTATTGTTTTAACAAAAAACAGTGCAGTTCATATAACACTATACATACAATAGCACTCCACAGATGATGAGTCATTTTCTCAGTTTCATGCACAGTTAATCACTGCAGAAAATTAAAACCAACTGTGGGAGTTTAGCTATAATATGTCTTTGCTAAGCCACTGAAAAGCGAAGCTCCCACTACTTCTGTTACTTCTGTATCCTACTCACCAGTTTTAAAAGTCAAACAAACCACCATTCTTACCGCTAGTGACTTGCTTTTTGACTGTCAAACTAAATGTTATGTTTAGTTCAAGCCATCTTGTTTAGTTTATTTATTTATTCGTTTATTTAACAGGGACAGTGTATGGCACTCAGCCACACCAGAATTAGCTACAAGCTAAATTTCATCTGTAGTCCCTGGGCAGGACAAGGTAACATACGATTAACAATCACATATAAATAGACCATAAAACATCATCACACAAGTTTCACATTCTTAAAAGCCCAATAGAACACAACAACAGAACAAAGTAAAATGCAATATTAATAGACACAACAATACAATGTTAGGATACAACTGAAAATGAGTTTTTTTTTATTTTTATGATTAATGGGTACATGATTGTATTGATTTTAACCATAATTTTATTTTATATTTAAAACAAGTAAATGAACTGATGTCTCTAATCTCATTTGGTACTGAATTCCAATACTTAGAGGCTCTGATAGAGAAGGCTGATCTGCCAAACTCAGTACGTTTGTGCTGTACAACACAGTCACCTCTACTGTTTGCCCTGGTAGTTCTCCGACTATCTGAGAGCAATAATATGAACTCCTTTAATGGGGGCACAGCCAGATTATTAATTACTCTGTAAACTAAACAAACATTGCTAAAGCACATTAAATTGTCAAAAGTCAAGAGTTTGTGCTTTTGGATGATATTACAGTAGTGATAACCTGATGGCTTTTTATCTAATACTTTAAGAGTTTGTTTATATAGCGTTTGTAGTGGAGCAAGTATTGTTTTTCCGGTTTGTGACCAACTTGTGATGCAGTATGTAAAATGTGTGAAAATCATGGAGTGCATATACAATTTGGCAGCATCTAGAGGTAACTGATTACGAATATGTCTAAAATTTCTCAAATTAAATTTAACAGTGTTACAAACCTGCTTTATATGTTTCTTAAAAGACAACTGCGAATCAAGAGTAACTCCCAGGTATTTAAAATGTGACACAATCTGGATTTTTTCCCCTTTTACAATGACATCTGGCTGATTTTCATTTTTCCTTATATAAAAATACATACACGCAGTTTTACTGACATTTAACGTCATGCAAGACTCAGAAAGCCAGGTAGCAATTTTTGCCATTGCTGTTGTTAATTTGGTTGCCACTTCATATATGTCTCTACCATGTGCAAGAATGACCGTGTCATCTGCATACATTTGGATGTCAACTTCGGGACATGCTAGTGGTAGATCGTTAACATATAAGCAGATATTGACTACGTTGACTAAGCAGTAGGGCTGTCAAAATTGCTCAAAAATGACGTTCGAATATTCCCTCTAAAAAAAACACGAATATTCGAACTATTCGAACATCTGGTTGCGCATTTTGTCAATGACGCGCATTACGTCAATAACAGGACAAATTAATACAAAGAGACATAACTACTTGTATAGGTAGTCTATTTAAGTTTAAACATATTTGACAACGTATTACCTACACAAAAACAAGTAAATCAACTAATGGCCAAGACCGCAGACCTCACACTCTCTCGCCCTCACCCTCACGCTCTCTGCGCATAACGGTTTAAATGAACAAACACATTTTGAGTGCTGATCAAGAGTTTTGTGCAAGCAATTTAAGGTCGCGACTCTTGTCCCAAATATAGCAGGCTTCATTCAGTGATTGAAACAAATATTAATTGAAGTTTTACAGCATATTGAACACTCCGAGCGAGCTGTGCTGTGGTAAACATGGAACTTTTCCTTGACGTGAAACGGTAAATAATCAAACCAGTGGAAGCAGTGCATTTATCCTTTATTCATGCAACATCTCTTCAGTCAGTTATGTTAGGGTTATGGTACCTCGGTTCCACTGCTCGACAGAACTCCCTGAAGCCTGCCCCATCCACGACACTGATCGCTCTCATGTCCTTACAAATTAACGAAATTAATTTCTCCGTTACGGCCTCTTGTCGTGTTGCAGACAAAGAGCTTGTGGCGGGCGATGCAAAGTAAGGGTGGTCCAGTTTGCACATACAAATGAGTTGCTTATATTTACAAAATGAGCCTACAAAAGCATAAACAAGCTCGTTTAATAAAGAAAAGTTCACGAAACAAAGTGAAAACTCACGAAAGTGTTTAGTGAAATTAGGAAACATTTAAGAGATCATAAATTTAGTTGTACAAGTTAACGTTACATTTCTACATACATTTTGTTCTCATGTCACAAGTAATATCAAGGTTTATTTTGATCTGTTTTACATGATTCTTTTGTAGTGTGGTTTTCGGTGAAGTGTACTAAAATAAATATTGTCACCTGTGTACATTAGCCCACTTCTTCTCTACGCTTTTTCCTGATGGTTTATAGAACAATTACTCCGAGTCGCCCTCTGTCGCTTCAAAGAATAGCACAATGGTCAAGTATAAACTAAACGCCTCGTCCGTTTGGGGAGGAGTGCGCACAGTCAGCGGGGGCTCGCGCCATAGACAGTAAAGGCTCGCGCTGCGGAGCCAGGCGAAAGTATAAAACAAGGCTTCAGGCCGCTAGCGCGCCCACTCGCAAAGCAGACAGCCACGCCTCTACTATCGCGGGCATTTTTTTTCCACTTTTTTTTTAAATTCGAATATTCATTTTCCCCTTCGAAATTCGTTTTTTAAAAACTATTCGAATATATATTCGAATTTAGAATATTCGTTGACAGCCCTACTAAGCAGAGTCTGTTTTGTTTGATTTATTTACTATATACAGTGAGGAAAATAAGTATTTGAACACCCTGCTATTTTGCAAGTTCTCCCACTTAGAAATCATGGAGGGGTCTGAAATTGTCATCGTAGGTGCATGTCCACTGTGAGAGACATAATCTAAAAAATAAAAAAAATCCAGAAATCACAATGTATGATTTTTTAACTATTTATTTGTATGATACAGCTGCAAATAAGTATTTGAACACCTGAGAAAATCAATGTTAATATTTGGTACAGTAGCCTTTGTTTGCAATTACAGAGGTTAAACGTTTCCTGTAGTTTTTCACCAGGTTTGCACACACTGCAGGAGGGATTTTGGCCCACTCCTCCACACAGATCTTCTCTAGATCAGTCAGGTTTCTGGCCTGTCGCTGAGAAACACGGAGTTTGAGCTCCCTCCAAAGATTCTCTATTGGGTTTTGGTCTGGAGACTGGCTAGGCCACGCCAGAACCTTGATATGCTTCTTACAGAGCCACTCCTTGGTTATCCTGGCTGTGTGCTTCGGGTCATTGTCATGTTGGAATAGCCAGCCTCGACCCATCTTCAATGCTCTAACTGAGGGAAGGAGGTTGTTCCCCATAATCTCGTAATACATGGCCCCGGTCATCCTCTCCTTAATACAGTGCAGTCGCCCTGTCCCATGTGCAGAAAAACACCCCCAAAGCATGATGCTACCACCCCCATGCTTCACAGTAGGGATGGTGTTCTTGGGATGGTACTCATCATTCTTCTTCCTCCAAACATGTTTAGTGGAATTATGACCAAAAAGTTCTATTTTGGTCTCATCTGACCACATGACTTTCTCCCATGACTCCTCTGGATCATCCAAAGGGTTATTGGCAAACTTAAGACGGGCCTTGACATGTGCTGGTTTAATTTCTCTGGGCTGGGCTGATTTCTCGCCTTTCTTAGGATCATTGAGACCCCACGAAGGTGAGATCTTGCATGGAGCCCCAATCCGAGGGAGATTGACAGTCATGTTTAACTTCCATTTTCTAATGATTGCTCCAACAGTGGACCTTTATTCACCAAGCTGCTTGGCAATTTCCCGTTGCCCTTTCCAGCCTTGTGGAGGTGTACAATTTTGTTCCTAGTGTCTTTGGACAGCTCTTTGGTCTTGGCCTATGTTAGTAGTTGGATTCTTACTGATTGTATGGGGTGGACAGGTGTCTTTATGCAGCTAACGACCTCAAACAGGTGCATCTAATTTAGGATAATAAATGGAGTGGAGGTGGACATTTTAAAGGCAGACTAACAGGTCTTTGAGGGTCAGAATTCTAGCTGATAGACAGGTGTTCAAATACTTATTTGCAGCTGTATCATACAAATAAATAGTTAAAAAATCAAATATTGTGATTTCTGGATTTTTTTTAATTTTTAGATCATGTCTCTCACAGTGGACATGCACCTACGATGACAATTTCAGACCCCTCCATGATTTCCAAGTGGGAGAACTTGCAAAATAGCAGGGTGTTCAAATACTTATTTTCCTCACTGTACTTAACAATACTCTACTGCACTTACACATTGATGTATAAACCGAATAGCAGCTTGTGAGAGCATGTGTTCCTTCAGTATCACAAGCTAATTAAATCCATTAACCCTGACCATCAGTGTTTTAAGCAAATTGCATTTAGAAACGTTGATTTATGATGATGCTGTCTTCTCATCAGCCATCCAAGCCCAGCCGAGATGGTGGAGATGTTAACAGAGCTGAGGAGAGTGGAGGAGAGACTCCAGCCCTTCATTCAGAGAGCTCACCTCATTTTAGAGGCGGCCACAACTGCAGACTACAACAACAACGTAAGATGCCCACTCCTCATAAGTTATGTCCTCTCTGTAGACCTTAGACAGACACCATATTTACTTGAATGCAAATAAAGATCAGTCATTCAGCCAACAGAATGGTAAAAAAAATTAAAAAAGAGTTGTGAAAATCAGTCTAGGTTGCAGTCTTATCATTTATCAATTCTTTCATTCTCATGATATAAGCTTAGACCCTGTATCAGTATTTCTATTTAATGTGTGCATTAATATAGGTTTCTACTAGGGGTGTAACGGTACACAAAACTGACGGTTCGGTACTTACCTCGGTTTTGAAGTCACTGTTCGGTACGGGTTCGGTACAGCAGTTTTACCAAATTGCTTTTTATTTATTTTTATTAAACAGTGGTTTACTGAAAAAAACTGCGTGTCCTTAAATGAATTAAATTATAACTAAAAGTTTCTTAAAGATAATGCTGTAAACTCTATAGGGAGCCCTTACTTGCACACTATAGTATAAAGGCCAAACAGCAGAGCCAATACTATTTGCTAGTACAGCAGAGCCAAAACTATTTGCCTAAATTCAATTGCTATTTATTTTTAGATATAATAATCAACACTCAAATAACATATTGTATGTAAACTTCACATCAGGCAGTTTTTGCATTAACTTCTAAATCTAATAATAAAATAGTTTTTTTCTCCAATTCGTTGTTGAAATATAATCATACACAGTGGCTGTCATTTTCATGACAGATTTAAAACAACCATTAAATAATCCAGACATCAGTAGCAGGTTAAGGAGAATTAATAAAGGCTAATATAGGTCATATATTTAGTGAAAGAGTTGATATCTCTACTGAACTAACAGCTGTGGACACATGTGATGCTACGGGACATTACCAGCAGTTATATTGAGGTCTGTCCGCGGTTGAAACACTGATTGAGCGATTACACAACATATGATAGTTTCAGTAAGTTGTAATGTATCCTCGACATACCTTAAGCTGTTGATTCATGTTTATTCTTTGACTGAAGAGATGATCTCATTCACAGATGATGGCATTCACACGTGTGCGTTGTGCGGCCGCTTGAACTGACGTGCAAAAACGCCAAAGAACGGCATTTATCGTTTGAATTTTGTGATAAAATGGACTGAATACTTAATATGTTCGTGTGGAAACTAGGAATGACGTGTGTTCCGCTCTTAAACCAAGCCAACTGTTAAAGACTGCATTCAGAACTGTACACACACGCACCGAACCGAAAGCCCTGTACCGAAACAGCTCGGTACGAATACGTGTAACGTTACACCCCTAGTTTCTACAGTTCAATTAATGGAGTTGTCTAAATAAGCACACACTTTGAAAGCAATATTTTTAGGAGGTCAAATAATTCTGGATACATTTTTTTTAATCAATACTATTTTCAACATTGATGATGACAATGTTGCTTGAGCAGCAACTCAGCAATTTAGAATGCTTTCTGAAGAATCGTGATACTTTACCATCACAGGAATACATTTCATGATAAAAAAAAATATTATTTAAATATTTTTATATACACATTTTTAATTGTAATAACATTTCACAATATTAAAGGGATAGTTCACCCTGAAATGAAAATAGTCATCTTTTACTCATCCTGCTGTTGTTCTAATGCCCTATGTCCTATATCTTTTTTGGTATACTATGTACTAGAAAACCTCTAAATGAGCAAAACTTCAACTCGAAATCAAAATGTGGCTGACTGAATATAGTAATATTTATTTTTCTCTTTATATAGATTGTAAATGAATGTAATAATAATAATGATTATTAGTAAATAATCAATAGTTTATTTTACTCATTTGATAGTAGGTTGATCAATTGACATTTAATCATGATCTCAATGAAAGGCTAAAAGAGTTATATCTTTTCCCCTTTTTTTTTCTTTTCTTTGAAAAACAGACCCAAGAGAGGGATGAAGACCAACGCATTCTCAACCTTGTGGGGGAGGCCCTCCGTCTCCTGGGAAACGCCCTGGTCGCCCTGAGCGACTTGCGGTGTAACCTCCTGAGCAACCCTCCTCGACACCTACATGTTATCCGCCCAATGTCCCACTACACCTCCTCTGTGATGACTCCAGCAGGCGTTCATCACCTCCCCATGCAGGTAAAGATGTGGTCTGTGAGACTCGTGCAGTGGGAAACATGGCGCATAACACTGAAAGTGAAAGTTTTGTAAAGCACTTCATAGATGAGTACTAGATGAGGTGTTTTTGGAAGACATACATTTTCCAAAGTTTCAGGAAATACTGAGATCACAGGGTCTATAATCTTAATTTGTTGAAGTAGACCTAATTAAACAAGTTAATTCATTTAACGTTTAATTTGCCTGCAGTTGAATCTTGGAACAACTGTGACCATGTCAGGAAATGGCAGACCAGCAGCTGATGGTCAACCTCAGTCAGCAGGCCAATCAGATCAGCAAGGCCAGGGACCAACCCCTGCCAGTCAGCCTGGTCCAGCCAATCAGCAGGGTGGACAGCCAGGGCCTAGAGTCATCCGGATCAGTCATCAAACCATGGAGCCTGTAGTGATGATGCAGATGAACATTGATGGTGGGTTTCATTTGTATGTGTGTTGGATAGAGGGGTTGTAATTTAATTAATTGAATCAATTTAATTTGAGTTGTTTAATATGTTTCAGACTCTGGAAACCCCCAACAGGCTAATGGACAACAGAATGCTCCTGGCACTGGACAGCCTGGTTAGTCCTTAGACTATCTGAAATTCATCCTCTGGGAGACAATCAATCTAGGAAATAGTTTTTTGATTATTATCATTGTCGCAACCGTGGTTTTTTTCAGGATTCTTAAATGAATACAAAGTCCAAAAGAAACAGTATTTATTTGAAATGACTGTAACAAAAGGTTTTTGTTTCTGTCACTTTGGATGTTTTCCGTGTAAATGGCCCCTACTCTGTTTTGCTGCAATGATAGACAGGTCTTGCAAATTATCTGGCTCTGATACATCATCTCTCCTGTATCCAAAATATTCCCAAACCACGGGTGTTTTTTTTTGTGGCCAATTCCTTATCCTGCCATAAAATCACCTTCACTGTTTCTTACTTTCTTTCATGTCGTAACAGTAAACATGCTCTGTTCTGTTATTGCGCTAGATTTAGGTGCTCTTAAAAGGCGAAAAATCATGCTTTCTGAGGTTAAGAAATTGCGCATGCTTACATTGTTTAATATACGGTTTCAATTTAATCACATAGCCCTAATATATATGTTTCAATTTGTATGTATGCAGGGCTTGACATTAACCTTTTTGCTCACCAGCCACTGTGGCTAGTGGTTTTCTAAAGTTACTAGCCTCTCAGCATTTTCCCAAAAAAAATCATATCTCTGTATTTTTTGGTTGAAAAATTTATAATTTTGCATATTAAAAAAGCATATTAGCCTATATTCGATTACCCCATTATAATGGTCACTTTCATAAAAATATACTTACTTGTAGGTTTAAACAGATAGCACATTTATTGTCCAACAGCAAATATTTTAGAAATATGTATACTTTAGTCAGAATTATTGCTGTCCTATTCTATTGCTCGCCGTCTGTTTGGCGCGAATGCGCATGACTGCACTCATTCACGGAAGACAGAATTTTAGCGGAGATTCACTTGCAAAAGGCTTGTCCTCTCCTGACAGCAAAATGGACATATTTGCATAACTTTAACATTTACAGATGGAGAATATACCTGTGAAATGTATGTTATGCACTGAGGAAAGCACCACATTTCAAATGCATTAAACACTGCAAGTATTTGTCAGAACAAGTATCTCTCAGAGCATCTGACAGGGCAAGCTGCTTTAAACTATACATGTTAACTATATCTTACCAGTTATTTTGAAGCCCTTAATATAAAGCATGTCATATTTAGGACAAATTGTATCATGCACTTTCCCTGCATCATCTCATTTTGCGTACTCCGTATCAATCTGCGTTCGTATCAATCTACTGTATACCGATATAAACGGTATTGCCTCATTCCATGTAAAAAATAATATATTGATATATTGTACAAACTTGATATACTGCCCAGCCCTACCTGACACACAAATCCATTATAGTGTTACACCTGCCTTTTTCTCAACTCAACTGACTCTGTTTATGTGAATACTCACTTAGACCAGCATTTTTACATTTTCTTTGTATTTGACTGTTTAAGCGCACTAAGCAATGAAACGTAACTCAATTTAGTACTGATAGGTGGCTTTATGTGAGCAAGTGAAATTATTGAGTGAGAAGTAGGTTTGTGTCAACACGCCACTGCTGAAATCCAACCGCATTTGGCAGGTGTTAATGTCATGCCTAGTATATATGTATTAAAACAAAATAAAATAATTATTAGTGGTGGGCATAGATACATTTTTTCAATCTAGATTAATCTAGATTAATTCCAAAATTAATCTAGATTAAAATGGCTCATTTGAATTCTGACGAAGGCATTCAGAATATGTGTGCTCGTAAGTGATCGTTTGTCTTTTTGTAGTTTGAATAATAAATTACTTCTGTCCCTTTAAGACCTGATGCACGCATATCCAAACACTGTTCCTGTGAGCTGGTTACGTTAAAACTCACCAAGATGGGCATTGAGACATTTTTGAGTGTATTAGACCATTAAAAAGCTGGAAAAGGAACTCATTTTTGCACTTGGATGTCAGAGGGGGCTTTATTACGGTATGTGTGTGTGCGCTTCAGATGCGAGCGCGAAATCTGCGGGAATTAGTAGAATTAAAGTTATGTGCAACCCCGCGCAAAATTCAGACCGGTCACACCAATATTAACAAAAGTCCAGCAGAACACACGTTCGCCATGTTCAGAGGATTAAACGGACTGAATGAGAGGAGGTGGGTGCGTGTCACTCGCTGTCGGTCGGAGAGGAGAGCGCAGCTTATATCGATACTGTAGAAAATGAGTATTGTATCTTTTCAGATATTTCAGTATCGATACATAGCGAAATATCCATATTTTTGACAATATTAGTAGGCACACACACAGGTTCGAAGACTCGTTCTCTCACCCCCTACAGTGCAATTCGGCTAGGTGTACATCCGCGCTAAAATATCAAGGTGAAAGTCATCATAGCTTGCGTAGTATAGACCCAGCTCCCAACCCAACTTTGAGAATAGATTAACGGCAATATTTTTTTTATCGTCCAATAAGAGTCTCAGCACGTTAATGCCGATAACGGCCCACCACTAATAATTATACATTTATAATTATATACATATGAAATAACTAAATTATTTTGTTGCAGGTGCCCCCCCTACTGTTCAGATTCCTGGTCTGCCTCCAGAATTCATGCAAGCCATTATGCATCAAGTCACTCAGCAAGCCATGGCCATGGCAAACGCTGCCTCTACTGGCCAGCAGGGGCAACAGACCACCCCACCTACAGCAAATGTTGGCTCTGGCACCACTCCGCCCCCCATGCCCCCTTACCCACCTCAGGCCAGAGTGGTTTTCACCAGACCCTCTTTTACTCACAGGATGGCCAGCCCCACTTTCACCACAAGGGGGGCCACTATCAACCTTAGAGCAGCTGTTCCACCGATGATGGGTCAACAGCCAGGACAGGTGAATGAAATCAGGGAGTTCAGGGAATTTGTCAAGCTGTTTGGGAACATTTTGAAGTATAAGTTAATTGAGTCATATATTATAACATATATTATAACAGAAAAAAAATTTGTTTGAACTCTGAGTGGTTATCATGCGATCATGCAAACAACAACAACAAAAAAAATCTTTAAACTGTTATCATTGACATTTAATAGATGATTAAGAAAGGGTTCCCAGGTGGCCTCGAAGCCAGCGATGTCACCAGAAAGGTTATTTCTGAGTCTCTCTAAATGCAAAGTGGTCGAGAGTTTAGACAGCCAAGACTTTAAAAGTGGTTTTGATGCCTTTTTCCATCGACAAAGAATATTTTTTTTGGCTACCACCATTCCAAATTGGGCAGCTTTTTGAATTTGATGGCCGAAGCCATGAAGAGAGTCAGATCAGCCAAAAACAGCAATTGCTGGGAATTAAATAAAGGAATTAATAAAAAAAAACAACAACATTTGACTGTTTCTTCCACAATACCCCTTTAAACTTTTAGTTTTACAAATCATCACATTAAAAATAATATTAAAATGGAATAAAATTTAGAGCTTTGAAGTGCTGGAAAAAGTGTGAAGCTCTTGAAAACCCTTGAAAAGTGCTTGAATTTCAATCTCAAAGGTTGTATGAACCCTGAGATGAATAATGGTAACATTAAATCCATGTGGTGTTACTACATTAAATCATGGTGAATGTTGGTGATTTGTGATTGAAATCCCTTATCTTCGCTCATGTTGTCTCGATGTTTCTCCTGGTTTCAACATCAGCTCTGTTTGATCTGATATCTGTGCTTTATGAAAAAATTCTGTGTAGAACGCTTCCACCAGATCTCGCAGAAGCAATGTTATTAATTTTGTGGTGAATTCAAACTTTCTCACTGGATCCCCCAGCGCTGTGTCGTAACGGTGTCACGATATCGGCCCGTGTATGAGCGGGAGCTTACTGTTACTCAAACGAGTAGCACAGTCCCGTTCAGACTTCAAACACACTTTGCAGGGGGGTATTGTTTGTTCTGCGACTGACGGCAAAAACCCGAACCAATTACGAATGACACTGTATGTTGTAAGATGACACTGTCATTGTTGTTTGTGTATCTCTATGGCAAACACGTGGGGGGTGGGCTGAGCACATTCGGAACTACGGGAGGCCAGAGGCGCGTGTCGGCGGATGTTAAAGAGAGCACCGATTTTCATTCAAACATATCGCCGTAAACTACACATTCAAGTTAATCGATAAAATCTATTTATCGGCCAGCCCTACTGAAAGGCATGCTTTGCTTTGTTTTTTCAACTGGGTTTCATATATGTGTCCCCTTAATACCGCTTTAAGTGACTCCCACAACATTGAATCGGACACTTCTCCTGTATTGTTAAACATAAGATAATCATCTAACCATTCAATGACACGCTGGGAAAAATGAGAATCAAGGAGTAATGTAGGTTTGAATCGCCAGCTATAATTAGGCTTTATTTAAAAAAGGTTAGAGGAAATGGTCACCGCAGAATGGAGATTATTCTAGGGCTGGGCGATAAATCGATTTTATCGATTAACTCGAATGTGTAGTTTACGTCGACTTGGTTGAATGAAAATTGGTTTTCTCTTTAACATCAGCCTATGCTCTCCTATGGGCTCCTGTAGTTCTGAATGGGCTCAGCCCTCCCCCCGCGCGTTTGGCAAAGAAATTTACAAAAACAAGGACAGTCTCATCTTACAACATAGTGTCATTCGTAATTGGTTCAGTTTTTCGGCGTCATTCACAGAACAAACAATACCCCCCTGCAAAGTGTGTTTGAAGTCTGAACGGAACCGCGCTACTCGTTTGAGCTCATACACGGACCAATCTCGTGACACCGATACACAGCGCTGGGGGATCCAGTGAGAAAGAGTTTGAATTCACCATAGAATTAATAACATTGCTACTGAGAGATCTAGTGGAAGCGTTCAGCACAGAATTCTCTATTATAAACCACAGATTTAAGATCAAACAGCACTGATGTGGAGACCGGGAGAAACCATTGAGCCATGAATGAAGTTCAGGGGTTTCAGTCCACAAATCATAAACATTCACCATGGATTTAATGTAGTAACACCACATGGTATTGTGGAAGAAATAGTCAAATGTTTTATTATTAAATATAGTAAACATAACATTTATATATTATTTTAAACATTGTGGTAATGGGTTCCATAACTTTTAAATACGTTTAGCGTAGGACACATCCTCAAGTTTTAGTTTTTCTCATTATTTCCATACAATGGGTTGCGGTTGGCTAAATGCGGATGAGATTGTGTATTATAAATGCATTATAAATTGTTTATTGTGTGTTGGTTGTATAAGGATGTGTGTTTTTCCCCTCAGGCTGGACAGTTCCCTCCCGCCGCTCTAAATCAGATGATCGGTGGACTGGTCGGGCAGCTTCTGACGGGGGCTACTGGGCAGATGGGTATATTTGCATTATACTTTCTCTTGCAATAATGCTTTCCCTGCTTTTTGAGAAGTCAATAACATAATGAGCTCTGGGTACTTTGTTTAATTACTCACATGCGAATAAGCTCAAATGAGGTCAGTCTTAATTTTCTGCCTCTAGTTAGGGCATTGCATAATATATCTTGCTGTTCTTTGTATCCATAGCCAGCCAAACTACCACGTCCTCCTCCTCCTCCTCACAAACATTCGCCTTCTCCACATCCGCTTCCACAAGCACTCCATCCACCACCACGACTGCCAGCAGTGGCGCTGGGCCCACACAGTCTAGTAGTACCAGTACCAGCACACCCCAACCTGGATCTGCACCACCAACCCCTCAGGAAAATCCTTTAGGGGGAAACCTGGAGCAGTTGTTGGGGTCTCTACTGGGAGGAGCTGTTGCCGCAGGCGGCCAGGGCCCTTCTATAACAGTCACCATGCCTGGGGTCCCTACCTTCATCCAGGGTGTCACAGATTTCATGCAGGTGAATAGCCCCCTTTGGCTTTATTTTTTCCCATCTTTTATTGTTCTTATTCATTGAAACCCCCTACCTATTACAAGGAACAGGTCACCCCAAAAAAATAACTTAATTTATCTAACAATTTTTTTTTCTTCAATGAAAACAAAGTAGGTTTATACAATAACCGTGAATGGGGATGGATGCTGTTGAGCTCCAAAAACTGCACATTATTGGAGGAAACGCACATTGCGAAATTTTGTTTTTCTGTAATGCTTATTTCAATGGGTAGAAATACAATTACTTGAATAGCTCTATTTGGAAATAATTAATCATTCTTGAATGATTGGGGTGATTTTGTAGGGGAGTGCATCTCCATAGAATTTTTTTTTTATATATATATAATGCTGAGGGGTTTTTTTTCCTCCTGAAGACATTATTTGTGAACGATCCTTTTGGGGCTAAATGATTTGGGAAAAACTTGAAAGATGTGGGTATTATTCACACATCAGTATTGTCTTTACAAGAACCAATGCAAATAAACTTTGGAAATGAAGTTTACAAAAATTTCATAATAGGCCACATTCCCACTGTTTTTGACTCATTCAGTATTACTGTAAAAAATAATAGGCCTTATCAAACTTCCTGTATTTTTGGTAAGTGAAGCAGTGTATCACTATTTCTGATCGCAACGCAATCAAAACTAATGGCTGAATCCTCTGGCCGTTGTTATTGCAGCGTGCCGGCTGCATTAACAGTGTTTTTTTTTTTTCTCTTACTGATCATATTTCATACCTGAATTTATATTTTAAATTAATTTGACTGATAAACAGCCTTACGAAAATGAACCATTGTTTTATTATTGTTAAAATGTTGTAACTATTTTTTTTGCAGATTGATTACTAATAGTTTGTATTATCACAGCTTTACTACAAATACCATGGTAAAACTATGGTTCGCAAAACCATGGTTCATTTTCGTAAGAGCAGTATTAAAATTAAAATTTCACTTCAGTATTAAAATAGAGGAATGAATGCATGGAAACTGCTTTAAAGAAATTGAACAATGTTAACCATTTAGGCCAATTCATCTTTAACAGTAAATAATAAATATTCAGATCTTATTCATCAGGTCTCACACACACCGCGGTCATTATTTAGATGAGCACTGACACGTGTGGTCAAATAATCACATGTTTACGAGCCACGGGTTTCTCAGAATGGCTTATGTTGGATTAAAACTACAAGTTCCGTTGAGTTTGGAAAATTCTGTGCACCGTAAATAGTCAGAATATCTATTCTTCTGTCTCTGAAAATGTCCGGATTTTGAAATCATCCTGTGAATGCTCATTATGAGAGGCATTTATTCAACCAGGTGATTACAGCACATTGAAAATATAAACATCACTGGAAGAGTTATTAGATACACTGCCTCGATGAGCACTTCCGGTAATCAATTCCGCGGTGATAAAGGTATATTATGATTTTATTGTGATCATTAATAAATAAAAGTATTAAACAAAATAATTTGTAAAAAATATTGTACTTTATTTTTTTTAAATTGTACTTTAGTATTTTATTTATTATTTAATGTGAAATGTAAAATTACATTACTAATATTCTTCTATCTTCCTTTTCAAAAGTTAAACCATCAATATTTTATTTTAGTGGTTCACAGTGTTTCAGAATGAAGTAGTGTGTACTGTGTTCGTTTACACGCTTTCAGCTCATGATACAGTGTTTCAGTGGTCAGAGCAGTTGCAGAGTTTGTTTTCAGGACCTCAGAGCAGCTCAGTTCACAGTAAATGAATCAGGCCACTCTGAGACACTGAAAAAGTGTATCATGAGCTGAAAGTGAGTAAACGAACACAGTGCCGTGCTTTACTCATGAAACATGCATCACATATATTTATTTGTGATTTGATAATCACCTTATTGCCAAATCCATTGTATTCCGATGTATCATGCAGCCCTACCAAAATGGACAAAAACTGAGTGCATGGACCAGTTATCTTGATCAATACATCTTGAGGCTCTTATTTGCTGTTTTTAGTCAGAACGCTATGTTTCTGCCATTTTATTCACTGTTTTTTGTAATGCATGCTGGTCTGTATAAGACAGTTTTATGCATCTCTTTCATCAGGCTTCCCAAACACTTTTCTCTCAGCCTCCCGCGGGACAGCCTCCCACCACGACACCCACTGCTCCCACAGCCCCACCAAATGCAGCCACTGCTCCTGGGGCCACCGCAACCGGTGAAGGCCTGAACCCTGAGCTCTTTACTGGGATAGTGCAGGGCGTCCTGTCCACAATGATGGGCTCTCTAGGTACCCCTCAAAATGAAACCGAGAGCATCGCTCAGTTCATCCAGAGACTCTCCCAAACTAGTAACATCTTTACCCCTGGTACTGGAGATGCTATGGGTAAGCTCCTTGGGCTTGATTTCTTTTAGTTTATTTTCATTTTGTGCCAGCTGAATGAGGACAACTAAGGAATCTGGGTATGTGTTTAGGTTTCTTCGGTGATCTTCTGGCTTTGGTGTGTCAGAACTTCTCCATGGTGGACATGGTGTTGTTGCTCCATGGGCAGCACCAGCCACTGGGTCGTATCCAGCCCCAACTCGCCCAGTTCTTCATTGAGCATTTCCTGCAAGGCCGTGAGCCCACAGAGGCCAATATCACTGTAAGTGTATGCAAACCAGGAAGTCGATGTAGTTTGCTTTGCTAGCGGTTTTCCATTTTCCTTTGTCTGTTACAGGTTACTTACCATGATGGATAAAATTTCAACACAAACACAGAAACATGAATATTTATATACAATGTAATGGAACAAGATAACACATGCTGTGCAGACAAGATGTTATCACAGACAGCATTCAGACATTGTACACAGAGCATTGTTTATCTTTTAGCATGCACGCAATTTGCTTCCATAGAATTGTTGCAGAATTTGAATCCCCATCTATACATTTCCCAGTCCTAATTGCATTTTGAAATAGTTTAAATATTTGTATAAAGGTAAATGTAAATTAGTTTTGCTGTTATTTTTTTATATATTAATAATAACTATAATACAGTATTCTTGAAAAATGTTTAACAGTGCGATTTACTTTAAAGGTCATTCAAAAAGCAGAAGTAAAAAATGTATTTTCAGGCTAAAAATGCACACAAATAGCCTTATGAAACTATCTCCAAATACCCAGACATGTCAAAATGATTTGTAGACAGTATCTGGAAATCCAGTGTCACACCCTGTCTCTTATTGTCTGTAGTTGGTCAGTTTTGTACACTGTTTTTGCTTTTCCTGGTCTGATTCTTCAATTTTCCCCGCATTCTGTTTTCCTTTCCATCTCTCACTTCATCATCGTTTTTATTTTCCATTCTGTTTTTATAGGCAGCTGCTGATGACTTAATTGCTGAACTTGAGGAATACATCACAGAAAGTTTTGTAAGAATCTCTGGATCCATTCTTGACTCTTTAAAAGCAAGCTATTATAAACATCTGTAACAGTCAATTACTACAGAAAATAAATTTCACCGATCACTCAGTTTGTAACAAGCATAGATGTTGTTACAGTGGAAGTCTGTTTACCCTCCTTTATCTACCTATACACTACCGTTCAAATGTTTGAGGTCAGTAACTCAATATTTTTTATTTTTGGAAGAAATTAATACTTTAATTCAGCAAGGAATTGAACTTTCTATTCATCAAAGTATTCTGAAAATAAGGTCATGGTTTCCACAAAAAATTGATTAGCACCAAAGCAGCATATAATGAATTCTGAAGAATCATGTGACAGAAGATGACTGGTATTGACGGTATTACATTGGTACCACATAACTCTGATAACACAAATTACTAGCGCTTTATGAAACTACAAGTTGAACTATGTCTAGACTTCCATTGTGAGGGATTTACTGCAGACACAATATGTGCTTTTTACAAACTTAGATGAAACTGATTGTCTGTACAAATTGAAAGCTTAGAAAAATGATGTTGCTTTGCTTAGAGGAAATGAAAACAAGTTTTGCAAATTTGAGGTGTTTACTTCCTGTCCATCCCATCTAGTCAACCGTCGCAGTCCGCGATGGGGTGGATATTACCCAGACGAACCGGGCTTTTCTCAGACAGCATCTTTCAGGCATAGCCACCCACGTTTTGCATTGCAATGGTATGTCTAGATGAAGAGGCATTTTGAGATGAAATCAGTCTCTAATTAGATTCATAAATGCATGCATACATTTTAAATACTGTAAATGTTTTTTTTTTTTTTTCTCAGATCAAACATTTGGACCCCGACTCCTGCAGCTGTGTAACCGTGCTCTCTTTGAGTGTCTGGCCCTTAACCTCTATTGTCTGAATGGGGAACAAAATGCTCTTACCTCCGTCATCAACCACCGCATTGTTAGTACCCAAAACATATCTGATTCCTACACCCTCTTCGTCTTGTTTATTCTTTTATTGTTCATCCTACGACCTTCATGCTGTATAAAAAAAATTGTGGAGGAGATATTTCCATGTTGGCGGGGGCTTGCATTTGTGCAGGAAACTTGATTTATTTGCGTTTATGCAGTTTTGATAAAGGCATTAGGGGTTAGACGCGTGAGATTTTGCTGACCCAGGCTTTTGCAGTCATGGAAGACCTAAAAATATGAGTTAGTAAAAGAAATTGCTTTAAATAGTTGAAATGTAATGAACATCAAATATTAACATTGATTTTGCTGTCCTGGAAAGGGAATTTACTCAACTCTTTTTCTATTCTATTTATGGTTTTCATTAAAATTGGTTATAAATTGCTCTTTGTGACTGCAATTGTTTTTTTGTTTTTTTTTTTTTTTTCAAAAAAGCAGATCAAATGGTCAAAATGGTGTTTTGGTTGCATCTATACCTGAATCTATATAAAACATTAATTATGTGCAGGTACTTTGAATGAATCCCTAACGTGAGTTTGCATGTTTCCTCTATCAGAGGACGATGTCTGCTGAGGTAAACCCTAGCCTGGTGAACTGGTTAACCAGTATGATGACAATGAGGCTGCAAGTGATACTGGAGCACATCCCCATCACAGAGGAGCAGATCACCCATTACGTCATCCACACACAGGTTTGATTCCGCACATTCCCATGGCATATTTCCAGACCAAATGCTGCCAGTTGTGATGGTTGGTTAGTGTAGTGCTTGATGTTTGCACAAAGGGGTGTTTCAAAGTTTAAGCTGTATTTTAGTTTATGATTGAAAATTGTTATTGATAGTCATTGTTCAACATACACTCACCTAAAGGATTATTAGGAACACCATACTAATACTGTGTTTGACCCCTTTTCACCTTCAGAACTGCCTTAATTCAACGTGGCATTGATTTAACAAGGTGCTGAAAGGATTCTTTAGAAATGTTGGCCCATATTGATAGGATAGCATCTTGCAGTTGATGGAGAGTTGTGGGATGCACATCCAGGGCACGAAGCTCCCGTTCCACCACATCCCAAAGATGCTCTATTTGGTTGAGATCTGGTGAATGTGGGGGCCATTTTAGTACAGTGAACTCATTGTCATGTTCAAGAAACCAATTTGAAATGATTTGAGCTTTGTGACATGGTACATTATCCTGCTGGAAGTAGCCATCAGAGGATGGGTACATGGTGGTCATAAAGGGATGGACATGGTCAGAAACAATGCTCAGGTAGGCCGTGGTGTTTAAACGATACCCGATTGGCACTAAGGGGCCTGAAGTGTGCCAAAAAACATCCCCCACACCATTACACCACCACCACCAGCCTGCACAGTGGTAACAAGGCATGATGGATCCATGTTCTCAATCTGTTTACGCCAAATTCTGACTCTACCATCTGAAAGTCTCAACAGAAATCGACTCATCAGACCAGGCAACATTTTTCCAGTCTTCAACTGTCCAATTTTGGTGAGCTTGTGCAAATTGTAGCCTCTTTTTCCATTTGTAGTGGAGATGAGTGGTACCCGGTGGGGTCTTCTGCTGTTGTAGCCCATCCGCCTCAAGGTTGTGCGTGTTGTGGCTTCACAAATGCTTTGCTGCATACCTCGGTTGTAACGAGTGGTTATTTCAGTCAAAGTTGCTCTTCTATCAGCTTGAATCAGTCGGCCCATTCTCCTCTGACCTCTAGTATCAACAAGGCATTTTCGCCCACAGGACTACTGCATACTGGATGTTTTTCCCTTTTCACACCATTCTTTGTAAACCCTAGAAATGGTTGTGTGTGAAAATCCCAGTAACTGAGCAGATTGTGAAATACTCAGACCGGCCTGTCTGGCACCAACAACCATGCCGCGCTCAAAATTGCTTAAATCACCTTTCTTTCCCATTCTGACATTCAGTTTGGAGTTCAGGAGATTGTCTTGACCAGGACCACACCCCTAAATGCATTGAAGCAACTGCCATGTAATTGGTTGATTAGATAATTGCATTAATGAGAAATTGAACAGGTGTTCCTAATAATCCTTTAGGTGAGTGCATTTCATGCAGGTTAGAATGTGTCCTGCACATTCTATTTAGGCATTGTTTTAGGCTTCTGGAACAGGTAATACAACCTTTTATGGTGTGATTGGTTGTTGTTGAGGGGACTCTCCCCTTCCATATGTAAAGCGCTTTGAGTACCCAGAAAAGCACTATCTAAAAGTAACAAATTATTATTATAAAAATATTCCAGTAGTTAATGTTGACATAAAGGTTATGAAAGTAATACAGTCAAAATGAATCGGTGGTCAGGTGGTACAGCGGTCACAGGGTGCAAGTTGAATATTAAAAGTTTATGAATTGTAATTGAGTTCTACGAGGACGTGAATGCAAGTCGAAGGAAGTTATGTGGGTTTCGAATGGTGTTTCATGTTGACTTTGAGAATTCATATGTATATCTCTTACAGAGTGAAGAATCGGTAGAGAGGCCCACACAGGATCCCGAGCCTCAGAACGTAGAGGTATATAAATGTAGAAAGCTGATTAACAGATTTAGGTTGAAATGCAACTCTTTGGATGTTGAAAACTTAACATGTACTTGGTCCTGGGTGTTACTCTGTGGTCTTAAGGCCAATTTATACTTCTGCGTCGAGTGTACGGCGTAGCTACCCTATGTACCCTATGTACCCTGACGCGCACCTCTCCAAAAATGTAACAACGTGTCAATTCTACGCGAACCGCAAGCGCCGGGAATGGTCTGCCAGAACCTCTCCCTCAGGTGTCCAAAAATGGGATGATAGTTTCATCCTTACATCTGCTATATAACACAATATTTTGTAGTGCAGAGATTGTTAGTGAATAAATACATAGATCCGCTGTGTATAGTTTATTTATTTTCTCATTAAAACCAAATATGTTAATCAGTGATTGTATATCAAGAACAGGGACACATTAGGGTGCATTTCGTTTTGTGATTTCAACGGAATAAATAGTCTCCGTAACAGCAATCGATTGAAGCGCTCGTCTGTGCATGAGCCAATGATACTGCAAACAGAGCCACGAGCTCGGCATGATTTCAAAAACGCATGCTTAATTTGTATTACATACAACAACTCAAGCTGCAAGAAAAGCCGCTATCTGTCGCCATGACGGCTGCTGATACTCCGTCAATGGAAACATGCTTCTTCTTCGGCTTTTGCCTTGATACTGTGGGTTACCATCAACATGCCCGTGGACACTGCCTCCTAGCGGTCTGCATGTGGAATTGCACATTGACGCAGACGACAACGCAGAAGTATAAATTAAAACCAATGCGTAACTTGCACCGTAGAGGATATGGCGTAGGTCCGACGCAGAAGTATAAATTGTTCCTTTACCTGTAACCTCTCCCATACATTGTTCAGATGGGGGACAGTCTCTCTCCAACACCTGCTACTACAGCGGAAGAAGCTCTGGCCTCCTCCCAGGAAGCTGGAGCAGTGGGAGTTCCAGCTAAGGAAAGTGAGGGAGCTGTTGGAGGAGAGGACTCAAGAAGAGATGCTGAAGCATGGGCTGCTGCGTTGCCTCCTGTGAGATATTTCCACACATCTAGTATCTTAAATCAAAACCAATCACATTTCTACAACAGAAAACCTCTCCTTTGTTATAGTTTACCCTATCATTTGATTAATTTTTTTGTTGTTTTGGGTATTAAATGAGCACCTTTGATCGTGAGCACATTCCTTCAAGGAGTCTGATGGCATCTTTGTGTACCACTTGTTATTAGCATCTTGCCGTTCAGATCATGGAACATGAGAATTTTGTTGTGAGTGTGGGCTTGATGAGCTGTATTGTTTGCAGGAGTGGGTTCCTATTATCAGACACGATCAGATCAGTCAGAGGAAGATTAAGGCCCAGCCTCCTCTCTCTGATGCATATCTGTATGGGATGCCAGCAAAGCGCAGGAAGGTAATCATTCAGTTTCATGCAGTTATATGTTAATAATGAGATCATACGTTTTAGTTTTCTGTTCATTTAGACTGGTTTGCCGTAATACTGCAATGTTTCACCCTTGCCACTCCTGAAGCATCACATTGTGTGTCTACTAGATGGTAAAGAGCGATGGACCCAAACTCTCACTCTCTGAGGCAGTGAGTCAAGCTGCTAAATCAGCCGGCATAACACCTGTCACAGCTCCCAACGCTCTACAGGAGGATTTAGAAAAACCAGAGCTTCAGGAAGCGTACAGTGAACAGGTACGTTGTGTGAAAAGATTTTCCTATTATGCCTTGTAATTTAGACTGACATGCTCATACACAAACGTATGTGCTGAGCTGTTTCTAAATGTTGAATGCATGTCAGGATTGTGAAACATTCAGATTGAATTAAGGCAGCAAGCAGGAAGTAAAATTGTCTTTCAAATTTGAATTGAAGGACATGGTGTTATAATTAAAATAGAATGTAAAAAAATACATATGATACATATATTTTGTATATCTTAATACCATTTATTTTTCAGTAGTAATTAACTATAAACATATCATATATGCAAAACACGTGGCATTTCTAGAAACAAACAATATTAATAATCAATATTTGAATTAAAATAATTCAATATTTAATTACATTAATATAAATGTTATTTAATAAAAAAAAATTCCAAGTGACCCAATATTAATTTCTAGATTTTGTTCAACTGTGATGCATATAAACCGTAAAAATATACAGTATGAAAGCTTTGACCTGAACTAGATTTATGCCTGAATAATTATAAATATACTACCATTCAAAGGTTTTAGTTTTTAAAGTCTTTTATGCTTACCAAAGCTGCATGTATTTGATCAAAAATACAGCAAAATCAACAATGTTATTACAATTTACAATAACTTTTCTATTTTAATAGATTTTCAAATGTAATTTATTCCTGTCATATCTAAGCTTAAATTTGCCATTACTCCAGTCTTCAGTGTCACATGATCCTTCAGGAATCATTTTAAAATACCGATTTAGTGCTCAAGAAACATTTTCCTGTGCTGTTCTTTGATGACTAGAAAGTTCAAAAGAAAAGCATTTGTTTATGTACTTACCCTGAAATACAACTATACTGTATATGAAACAGCCCACTGATATAATATCTTCTTTTTATCAGCTGAAAACCGACATCAAAAAACGAGTAAAGGAGGACCCAGATTACAATTCCAGGCGGTTTCCTAACACGCATCAAGTCTTTTCTCCGGACTCATAACTTTTGTACCTGCCAACTTACTTGTGTCCACATCAGCTCAGTTCCTTATGCGGGGGTGTATGTTTTATTTGCACAGTTATGTGTTGTCAGACGACTTCACTCCCGTTTCTATCGATACCTTTTTATTGTATGTATTGGTCATGTGTGGCCGGCGGTGTTGCGTGTAGTCCATGCACACTGAACATCTGATAATCGTCTCTTCCTTATCAACACAGGCACATGCGTGTAAAGAGCCTGCCAGCATGACGTTTCAGAACTGTTGTTTTTATGATTCGGTCTGATAAATATAATAGTATTGTAACTGAATCCAGAGGAAATGCACAATAACAGAAGGACAGAACCGAAAATGTAGAAAGCTGCATTCTTGCAATGATGCTGTTGTTTAAAGCTTTATAATATGATATAGCGTTATGCCTTGCCTTTCAGTTCTCCCATGACTCTGCTATGGCTTTATATATGGTACACTGCAAAAAAACAATAAGAACTATGTAATTTGGAGCCATGAATGTAAAATGCTTGAAATTAAACAATTTTGCACCAGTTTAGTGCATATTATGCGTTATATGGTCTTTTGTGAGTAAAATCACATGCATTTTTTTTATGAGTTTAATCAAATTTAAAGCCATTCAAGGTTGTACTTTGAATAAAATGTACCGAAACAAAACTATTAAAAGTGAACATTTCTAAACTTTGGATTGCTTCGGGATACTTAAAGGGATAGTTCAAAAATGAAAATTCTGTCATTTACTCTCCCTCATCCCATGAAACTTTGGTTAATCTTTAAAACATAAATTAAGATATTTTTCTTTCTGCATAATATCATTGCGCCACTGCACTCATGGTACGGCTCAAAGTTCCTTGATCATTACACAGGAATGATAGTATAGTTCCTAGCCATATCAGTCTAGAAAATCGCAACTTTTCATTTTCCGTCGGTCTTAGTACACAATGTAACTATACACATCACAACATGTAAATAGGAAAATGTTGGTGTTATTTTGTCACTTATTGAGCAGTAGGCTAGCTGGAGCCATTTACCTCCAGTCTTTGTGCTAAGTTAGGCTAGCAGTGAGTGTGTCAGACAGAGTTATGGCACGCACGGAGATGAGAATGGTATGTATGGACTTATCTAACTCTGGGGGATATGGGGAATAAGATAAAGTCCCAAAAAGTTGGCGTGTTCCTATAAGAAAAATGTGCTTAAGTTACACATTATTATAGTCCGGTATAATATTCCAAATACTGAATGGATTTCTCAAGTAATTCCTCAACCAGTAGATTTTAAAAGTAACGTTGCAAAATCAACAAAATTAAGACCACCGTTACTGAAACTGTTGGGCGGAACAGATTTTTTGATATAATGACTTCCATACAAAATTACATAGCAGTTGATCAATCTTTTTACACATTCCTGCCTTGGAGAGAAGAATCCTTCCTTTTAAAGATAAATCTCTCTGGAGCCACTGATTAAATATTTTTTTAGCTTTCTTTATGATGAGCAAAAAGTTTAAATCACACCTAAATTACTATTCTAAGGTAGTTTTTTGTCTCTTTGACTTGGATATTACATATACTGGAAACAGAGAATTGTTTGATTGCCGTTAATTCACATTTGAGCACATTGAGATGTACCCCATATGCATTGGAGAACGTTGTAATAGTATTAAGAGCCAAGGGAATCTGGTCTGAATTTTTTAGGAAAAGGGTAGTATCATCAGCCAATTGACTGATGATTTCCTTTCCCATGATTCCAACTCCTTGCGAGGCACTATTCTTAATGTAATTGGCTAATACTTGAGTAGTCAATATAAACAAGTATGGGTAGAAATGGGGCAACCCTGGCGTTTCCCCGCTGCAATTCGAATCTGAGGTACCATGTTTAAGCTTAGGATGGAAGAATTCCCGTTGACAAATTTTTAAGTTGATAAAGTTTTAACTGCTCTAATGAATAAAAAAGCAGAAAAAGCATAACTATCATGCTGAGGAAGTTTATTTAAAAAGCAATCTTTAGTGGCGGCAGTGATAGTCTTGCCATTTTTTAAACGAGGGGGCGGCTTTGCAGTCCTAGCTAAATTAAGTATACATGATACTAGGTAATGATTTAAGATGTCATCGCTCTGCTGCCGAATTTCAACGGTGTCAACATTTACTCCGTGACAATATTAGGTCTAGAGTATGATTATGGCGACGAGTGGGTCCTGACACGTGTTGCCTAATTCCAATAGAGTTTAGAATGTCTCTAAATGCAAGTCCTAAAGCATCTTTTTAGTTGTCTACATGGATATTAAAATCACCAACAATTATGTTCAATGTTCAATTTATTTATAAAGCACATACTAATACAACAGAAGTTGACCACAGTGCTGTACAAGGGCCAAATACTACATCATTATACAATCACATCACAATCACAATCACTCAATTAGTACTTTATCTACGGCCAGTACTAACTCTGATAGAAAATCAGCAAATTCTTTGGTAAAGTCTGTATTGTGCCCTGGTGGCCTGTATACAGTAGCTAACACAAATGTTAAACAGGATTTATCATGTACACTACATCGTGGCAGTCGTGGCCTAATGGTTAGAGAGTCGGACTTGCAACCCAAAGGTTGCTGGTTTGAGTCTCAGGTCCGGCAGGAGTTGGTGGGGGGAGTGAATACCAGCGCTCTCCTCCACCCTCAATACCAATTGCTCCCCGGGCGCCGCAGCAATATGGCTGCCCACTGCTCCGGGTGTGTGTTCACGGTGTGTGTTCACTACTGTGTGTGCGCGCACTTGAATGGGTTAAATGCAGAGCATAAATTCCAAGTATGGGTCACCATACTTGGCCATATGTCACTTCACTCACTTCACTTAAAAGTACGTAAAGCAACAATACTTTAAAAAATCAAATTATATTTGAAACTAGACTTCTGAGTAATACTGAAAATATTATTATAAATTACAGCAACCCCTCCCCCTTTACCTTTCAGACGCGGCTCGTGAAGTAATGTAGTAATCAGGTTTTAGCCAGGTTTCTGTCAAACACAGCACATCTAGATTATTATCTGGAATTATATAATTAACAATAAGCGCTTTTGGGGAAAGGGATCAAATATTCAGCAACCCTAACTTTATCAATTGTTCATCTGTATTATATCTGTTGTTTATTTGTTGGACATCAATTACATTTTTACTGTTGAATGGTTTTGATGTTTTTTTGTATTAGTTAATTCGGGGAACAGACACAGTCTCTATATGATAATATCTAGGTGAAAGTGTCTCTATGTGCTGGGATTTATCTGACTCCGGTGACGTGAGACAGCTAGCAGATGGTCGGTTTAGCCAGTATGTCTGCTTCCTGACCTGGCCCCAGTGAGTCATGGTTTAGCTCTAAGACTATGTGCCAAATTACTAGAGAGAAGAGTGGCACCACCCCAAGAAGGATGGATGCCATCCAACAGGTCAGGTCTGTTCCAAAAGCTTTTCCAATTGTCTATGAACCCTATGTTATTTTGCGGACATCACATAGACAACCAGCCATTGAGTGATGACAGTCTATCTCATCACTCCTTTTAACGGGGAGCGGACCAGAACAAAAAACTGCATTTGACATTGTGATGTGAAAATCATACTAACAATATACACTGGAGGGAGCTCAAACTGTGTTTCTCAGCGACAGGCCAGAAACCTGACTGATCTAGAGAAGATCTGTGTGGAGGAGTGGGCCAAAATCCCTCCTGCAGTGTGTGCAAACCTGGTGAAAAACTACAGGAAACGTTTGACCTCTGTAATTGCAAACAAAGGCTACTGTACCAAATATTAACATTGATTTTCTCAGGTGTTCAAATACTTATTTGCAGCTGTATCATACAAATAAATAGTTAAAAAATCATATATTGTGATTACTGGATTTTTTTTTTAGATTATGTCTCTCACAGTGGACATGCACCTACGATGACAATTTCAGACCCCTCCATGATTTCCAAGTGGGAGAACTTGCAAAATGGCAGGGTGTTCAAATACTTATTTTCCTCACTGTATGTACAACCAAAAAATCCACGCCATGGGACCTTTAACATGGGGCATTCAGTTAATGGATCTTCAGACTTGTCAACTTCAACTTCAGAAGATGTGTAAGAATTTTCTTCTCAACATTACCATATTGTGTCTTCAGTGTGTTATGTTCTAAACAAATAACAACAGATGCATATCAAATTATAGTAGCAGTAGGCTAGGCTACTTAAAGGAAACAATTGCAAAGTCTTTAAATTTTTTAACAGGTTGTATTTGGTTTGCATATATCATTTTATGATGGATCTATTATATTTATATAAAAACATGTCCATTAAACATGTCCATAAAAACATGATTTATTATTTTAGATCTTTCGTTTGTACAACCATATCTGACACCTTTGTATTCTTTTCCCAAACATAAAGCAGCTATATGCTTATTGGCTCATGAAGGTAAGTATCTCGAACTTGTTACATTTTCAACAGATTTATTAAAAAAATATATATTAATAATAATAAAAGAAACAAATAAATAACTTTGAATCTACTCTGTATGACTGCTGAATAAATTAAAATTTTCCTCTTTCCGCTTGTTTTTGTTCCAGTTGAATGAAGCTAAGAAGTTCACGACTCATGCTTTTTTTCAGTGATCAGTATGTAGTATGTAAAATCAAAAGCAATTTTCCACAATTCATATGAATTATATATGTCACATTATGGCAGGAGGTTCTATGGCTTCTATTTCAAGGTGAAAAAGTGTTTAACATGCGTTTAACAAATAAAAATAAACAATGCTGTGCCTTACTGGCTTCTAGATTCTTTTTACAGCTTCCACTGTCTTTTGTTTTAAAGTTCTATGGAAAACGAGTGGCAACCACAAATTTCATTACAGAAATAAGCAGAACATAATGATATTGTGATGATGAACTATTACATTCAATGGCTAATATTTACATAAATCACTAACCTCTAATCTTTTGTCACCTGACCTCACATATAACATGCCCCTCTTTAAAACTACACTTGGAATAGAAAATGATTTGTTTACTTTTTGCTGGCCTCTTTAACTAATAAATATGACACAATGGTCTATCAGTTTATGAATCAAATTGAATGGGTGTGGGCCTCTTTTTATGTTTTATAAATTGGAATTATGCCAGTTCTTTTCATTAGCCTGGCACCAATCTCATTAGCATATTATCTTTCCTAATTCAGCACATCATGTGCTTTCAGTTGCTCATGCCTGCTAACAATTTGGAACAGATGAAAAGGTCTGTAAATTAAGTGTCATTGTTGTAACTGGTGTCTTTGGTGTTAGGCCATACTGCCACCACGAATGGATGCAAATAAAGTCAAAGAAATAAAAAACTTTTTGCAGGATAACAAATATCCTGATAGCTGCTCAAGAAAGGAGCGCTTTTAGCCCCTACATAAAAAGATGATGTGAAAATTTCACAATGAAAGGTAAATGGTGTGTTAAGTTGGTCTCACTTTAAAAAAGTAACACAATTGTGACCTGTATTCACTAATATAACATGATAACATTAGATGGAGAGCTGCATTACATCTGAAGGAGAAAAAAGGACAAGAGTCTGCATTTGGCTAAGGTTGTCCTCTAACCTGAGGATGCGCACAATGTACTGTATTTATGGAATTTCATGCAGGTCCGCTTGGTGGACATTGTGGAGTGGAGAAAACGCACATTGCCATAATTCTTAGATTTTACTGGCCTGGCATGGAACAGGACATCCGCAAGTGGGTAAGTTAATTGTAAAAAAAAAAAACATTAGTTTTTACTACACTAACTCAATTAAAACGGTCATGGCCCACCTCTTTTTTTCCAGAGAGTTCAGTGTCAGGCAAGGAAAAAAATCAGTAAAGGAGAAGGCGGCGTACAATCCCATAGTTGTATGTATAAAATGACAAATATTACACACGTTTTAATGTGTAATAGACTTTAGTCCTGAATGTTTAAAACATTGACTCTCATTTCAGTATTTTTGTATTGTGACAGCATTTTTTAAAATGGTATTGTATTGTTTGTAGCTTGATCCATCCAGTTATGTTCTTTTCGGGGCTGTTTGTGTCAATGACAACCATTGGACGTTTATAGTAAGTAACATTCTAAACTGACAAAGTAGATACATGAATACATGGTAATGAGACTTAAGGGATAGTTCACCCAAAAATGAAATTATGTTTATCTGCTTACCCCCAGGGCATCCAAGATGTAGGTGTCTTTGTTTCTTCAGTAGAACACAAATGAAGATTTTTAACTCCAACCGTTGCCGTCTGTCAGTCGTATAATGTCAATGGGGATATTTTAGAGTATAAAAACACAGACATACGAATTCTTATTAAACCATGCGGCTCGTGGCGACACATTGATGTCTCTTATCAGACGAATGTCATTAGTATTCCCAGCGCCATAACTTCCGGCGAATAAGGTCAAAATACTGGCGCGCTCAAAGATAATATATATATATACATATACACATATATATATATATATATATATATATACATATACATATATACATATATACGTAGATGCCTCATTCGACCCATCCGCGTCGGCACTAATGTGGAATCTATGTATATATCCATGATAGTGCCGGTATTTTGCATGTATTTTGACCTTATTCGCTGATGCAGAGCCATAGAGAAAAATGAAATCAATTTTTAAATATGGATATTTTTCTTACACAAATGTGAATCGATTCGCTTCAGAAGGCCTTTATTAACACCCCGGAGCCACGTGGAGCACGTTATTTGACGGACAGATGCATTTTTTTTTTTTTATGGACTTCAAAAACAGAGCAACTATTACTGCTATTATAATGCTTGGATTAGCCAGAACACTTTTAATATAACTCAGATTTTATTCGTCTGAAAGAAGAATGTCATATACACCTCGGATGACTTGAGGGAGTGTAAATCATGGGCTAATTTTCATTTTTGGGTGACCTATCTTTAAGAGTAATTATCTAATTGACAGTTAATGTTTGTCATAGGTTCTTTATCTATTTTTGTAAGTACTGTGAAATCGGACATCCTACTTTTGTCACTACTATATAGTGGGGAAGTATGTGATTTTGGATGCAGCATAGGTGCAATTCTAGCTTTAGAGTTGATATAGTAAGAATAAGGGTTGATAAGAGAACAGATAAGAGAATAAAGGAAGTTACAAGGCAAGTACGGTATGCAAAGCTTCTTAAAACGGTGACGTATCTGTTATTATAATGTATTATTGTGGCTTAATGATCAATGCACTCACACAAACTTCTATTTAATAGATCTTTCCTTAGGATGAAAGGTCTGAACATTTCAAGGTGGGGATGCCAATCAGTTGTGCATCCTACCCAACAGGATTCCTCATCCTGTGGTCTATCTTGTAAAGTATATGTATTTCTATGAATTTTACAGTGTCTATTGATAAAACATAATTCATGTATGGCATAACTGCTTACAGCTTGCAGAGCTTCTTATGGAGGGAGAAATAACCTTTTCTTCAAATGAGGAAGGCATTGTTTTAATCTGCATGGAAATTGCAAAAAGGCTTTTAAGAGAAACTGGTGAGAAAGAATCCTTTACATTTTGCCTAGAGCAGGTTTTCCCAACCACGCTTCTGGCGGCACACCAACACTGCACATTTTGCATGTCACCTTTATCTGCCATGCCCATTTTAGGTCTTTGGTGTGTTTGATTAGGGACACATGCAAAATGTGCAGTGTTGGTGTGCCTCCTGGATCGTGGTTGGGAAACACTGGCCTAGAGTAGATTTTTTATTTATAATGTTTTTTCTGACCATGATACGACTGACGACTCCCTCTACATATTATAGATGACCTTTCACAGCTCTGACGTTCATGTGGAGAGAAACATACATAAGAAGGCCAAACTGACCAATGAGTAAGAACATTTTACATGTATACATTGCAAAACACACACTTAATTAACATGTAACTTATTCTATTGTTTGTTCTTCCTCCTTTAGATTGAATGTGGAAGGTGGTACCATTGGGACTGTGTGGGCAGACCTTCCACAGCTGGCAAATACAGCTGTCCTGCATGCGAGTATGGTGCATTTGTCCTCTCTTTTTTTCCTTTTTGTTTATCAATTTGTTTGCTTCAATACCTGTTACCTAATGTATGTTTGTTTAACATTCCCCCAAATAAATGTTGTGGGTAATTCACTGGATCCTACTTGTATGTCACAAATTCTAAAATTATATTTGCATAGCGATCACTTTTCACCACTCGCTAGGAACATTTATGGAGTGTCCTTTATGCTTTAACTCTTATGCTTGACATGTCCTTTAACCAAACCAATATTGCTGCTCAACTTGAATAAGGCCACAAACTATTCATAAAAATAATGCGCAAAGACACAATGTAAATTATTGAATGTAAGTGTCATTGGATGCCCATGATGCTGATCATCAGCTGTCTCTGTCAACTCAGGCTTTGATCCTGAGTTTAGGAGTTTAGCTGTGACATCAGTAGTGAACAGCCAATCACACGCTGTGGATCAGGGAAACTGAGATTCACTTCTCACGAGAGAAGCAGTGAGATTCATTTCTCTCTTCTGCAGAATATTACATGATTGAAAAATATTAAGAGTTTAAACAAATTTACACAGCAAGAAGAAAAGAGCTGTCTATGGAAGAGGACAAAGAGAAAAGAGAAAGAGAAATCATATACATCGATGCAAGTAAAAGTTATAGTTTAGTTGATATATAGAGAGAATTGAACATTTAAGCTCACATGTAGTAATTTTTATAGCTTCATTTATTGATTTTAAAGCTTATTTGTATGACCTTTTATATAGGGTATTTATATTCATTTTAACAAAGTGCCTATTAATGATTGATTAAGTAAAATGATACATGTGTAATTGATTAAGGGTATAATAATTACATCAATGATATCTAAATCATTCAAAATTATTATTATAAATAAGCATTGTTCAAAGCCAGACGCTTTAGTCTTTAAAAAGAATTTGCTATGTAGTGACCTTTAATTTGGAGTAGAAAAAGGGGGAGTGACTTTATTGCATCAGAAGTGTGCTCACAGCTGATTGGTCCGATTTCAGTTTGCGATCTCTTATCCAGAACATAACCTTCCCTGAAGCAGTTTGGAGAGTGAGTTCCTATGGAGATGAACACTGCTAAAAGGCAAACCACTTTAAGGGTACCGAAAACCCAGGATTGGCACAAACTAAGCCGAAACATATCTGGCTAGCCAGCTAAACCGGCTTCATGGTATAGGCCCCTGAAACACTGATGCATGAGCTTCTGTGTTTGCCATATGTGACATGTGTAGAGTATTGTTTAAATGTAAATAAAAGCCTAAATATATGACTGCCAATTCCTATGTTAGATGGAATATGAATGGTTTCTGATATATAATATTATACACTCAGAATGGTAATGAGCTGCATTGCTAGGTATACTATACAACAGGGACGTCGTTAGGCCTATTTTAGGGGGGCTGAAGCTACCCCAAAATGCTCCTAAGCCCCCCTAAATGATAATACGAACAACAATAACAATTTGATTTATCAATAACCGTATCCTCATCCATATTTAGACACAACAAATTATATATATCCAGCTACAAAAAAATAGCCGAAAAGTCGGAAGTTGGACAGAAGTAGCCTAACAAAGAGTCGTTGTGCTATCAAGATGATGCACCGCATCTCATTGCATTGGTGTGAACTGTGGCAGCTTTCAGAGCATTGCAGACCGGAGCGCTACTGTAATTAACTGCCTGGAGGATTCATCTCGTCTCGTCGTTACCAAGGTTATAACCGTTAACGAAAATGAACGAAAACTAGGTGGGTTGTCGTTAACTGAAATAAAAATGAAAACTAGGCATTACAAAAAAAAACGATAACTAACCAAATCTGTAGCTAATGTGTGTTTGGCAAAACTAAAATAAAATTATGATTAAATGTACTTAGTTTTCGTCTTTATCAATGTCTTTCATAGAGCAAATAATGTTCAGATGCATTTCCGTTCCCTCACGCTCTCTCTCTCACATAGCCTACACGCACGCCACACACACATACACGCGCGCACACACACACACACACACACCGCCGTCTTCATGAGAACGAGTGTTCGACGTTGAAAGCAAGTTCGCGAAAGGTTGGTATCTCGTGAACACCTTTACACAATCACACATTAAAAAGTGGTATAAAAATATTTTTAATTCAGAATATAATTTTGTCAGTGGGTTAATGTCGACCCGAGAAGCGATTGCTACTTTAGAAAGTTAACTAGTCGCAAGTTTGAGGTAAAATGCACTTGGGTTGTCGATGTCAAAACATAGAAGCTGTGATTAAAATATTAAATAATGTTTTGTCATTAGGCTATTGTATAGGGTAAATTTAGTATAGGGTGTGAAAATTGTACAGCTGTGGTATTTGTAGCCTATAGGTTTAGCTCAATTTAGGTTTAGCTGTATATTTGTATTTTAGCTCAAAAATGGGTTGAATACATGAGGTTCTGTGTAATTAAATAGCATTATGTGGACAACTTATCTTAAATAGGCATAGAGAGGAATATAGTATGCTATTACTTTATCATAAATTTACATGAGCAGACAGATAGCATTTAAGTAGTAACTCATAAGTGTAGCTCTAGATTTGAGTGCAAAGATTTTGCAAACGCAAGTTACAAATACCCTGGGGGCTAAGCCCCCCCTGTCTTCCAATCCTAGTGACGTCCCTGCTATACAATACAAGGAAATGTGTCTTCATAACAGACTCTGCCAATGCACAGAAAAAAAAACAATCATTACCTTGTTTTCAAATGTTTTCTGATTGAAGAGATACAAAAGCATACCTCTTCTGTGTGTCATCTGGTCACTCCCACTGCTGACGCTTCCTGTAGATCCAGGTGTATAGAAATCGGTGAACTGGCCTGGCAGGTATACAGTAAATAAATAGTCTGGCTACTGGTAATGGGGTAATGTCATTTAACTAGTTCGTCTGTGGTCTTAAAGGGAGGTATTCACTAATGAGCGTCTGTCCTTCAGGCTTCTGGGACCTGATGTCCAGGAGAAAATGCAGGTAGGTGCATTTTGGTATTGCTTTGTTGGGAAGTGTGCCATTATATATTATGAAGGAACAAACTGAAAGGCCATTTGCATTAAACTCTTGGCATAGCTACTTTGACATTCAAATACTCAATGTAAGTGCAAAAGAATTCTAACTTGGTTCATTCAGATTTGATCTTTTATCTTAACCAAAAAACTGATCTGAAGTTCTAGAGGAGGAAATGTTTATTGTCTGAGAACAGGAAACAGTCCAGTGAGAAATAGGACTTCCAATCATGTGAGTTAAAATTTGATGATGTGATGTTTATTTGCATGTGTGTTATAAGAGGAAGAGGTATATGCAACGCTGATCCATGTTCCTGCAGTGTAACATCTCAGACAAGTGTAGGATGCTACTTCGAAGTGGTAAGCGTTTTTAAAATTTAATTAATAATATTTATATTTATTGTGGGGGTTTTTTCACGGCAAGATTCATAATTTTTGTAGTTGCCTTCAAATTTACAAAACAATTTGTAAAGTTTCACAGTAATTTATAGGGGACATGTACGTATATATATATATATATATATATATATATATATATATATATATATATATATATATATATATATATATATATATATATATATATAGGAAATGTAATTTATATAGGACAGACGCTCATTAGTGAATACCTCCCTTTAAGACCACAGACGAACTAGTTAAATGACATTACCCCATTACCAGTAGCCAGACTATTTATTTACTGTATACCTGCCAGGCAAGTTCACCGATTTCTATACACCTGGATCTATTGTTTTTTTTTAGTCTGTTATGAAGACACATTTCCTTGTATTGTGTATATATATATATTTACTGTATTTATTTGATCAACAACAGCAATATTGTGAATTATTATTAAAATAATGGTTTTCTATCTTAATATACTTTTAAATATAATGTATTCCTGTGATCAAAACTGGATTTTCAGCATCATTACGCCAGTCTTCAGTGTCACATGATCCTTCAGAAATCATTATAATGATTTAATGTCAATGATGGAAACAGTTGTGCTGCTTAATATTTTTAAAATTAATAAAAAAAAATTAATTTATTTTTACTTGATACTCTTTTCAAGGTTTTTTTTTCAAAATTTTTGATCAAATAAATGCAGGTGTGATGAGCAAAAGAGACTTACTGCAAAAACAAAAAATAGTATCCAAACTTATATATATATATATATATATTATAGTAATACATTTTTTTACACATTGCCCCTTTTGTTACATTTGAGCACCTGCCTCTGAAGAACTCTCTGCACGTCCCTGCTATATACATTATGTGTGTGTTTCTCAGAAGACAAAATAAAGCACTTTGAATGACCATTGTGTATGAAATGTGTGTAGTGGCAAATTTTCAATATCACTGAATAAGAGACAAACCTTTTTAATTTTAATAAATGGTTGATTTCTTTTAATTAAATAATTCCTGTAGACTAAACTTTCGGTTCTCTCTTTATATCTGACAAGGTCAGCACTTCTGTCCCCTCTGTAGTTTTCCACACATGGTAAAAGTTTGAAGCATATACACAAACAACCTGATATTCAATTCTCTTTAACACATGGTCATGGACCATCAGATCTGGATGCACAGTAACCCCCTAGGGTCATGGGACCCACTTTAAGGTGCATAGTGACCTCTAAGGTCCTTCAGCCATCTCCTGATTTGAACTCAACCCATGCATAACAAACATAATATTATTTTATGTATATGAACTCCAGAAACACACATGCATAACAGTCTTTGATATACACTCACCTAAAGGATTATTAGGAACACCATACTAATACTGTGTTTGACCCCCTTTCGCCTTCAGAACTGCCTTAATTCTATGTGGCATTGATTCAACAAGGTGCTGAAAGCATTCTTTAGAAATGTTGGCCCATATTGATAGGATAGCATCTTGCAGTTGATGGAGATTTGTGGGATGCACATCCAGGGCACGAAGCTCCCGTTCCACCACATCCCAAAGATGCTCTATTGGTTGAGATCTGGTGACTGTGGGGGCCATTTTAGTACAGTGAACTCATTGTCATGTTCAAGAAACCAATTTGAAATGATTCGAGCTTTGTGACATGGTGCGTTATCCTGCTGGAAGTAGTCATCAGAGGATGGGTACATGGTGGTCATAAAGGGATGGACATGGTCAGAAACAATGCTCAGGTAGGCCATGGCATTTAAACGATGCCCAATTGGCACTAAGGGGCCTAAAGTGTGCCAAGAAAACATCCCCCACACCATTACACCACCACCACCAGCCTGCACAGTGGTAACAAGGCATGATGGATCCATGTTCTCATTCTGTTTACACCAAATTCTGACTCTACCATCTGAATGTCTCAACAGAAATCGAGACTCATCAGACCAGGCAACATTTTTCCAGTCTTCAACTGTCCAGTTTTGGTGAGCTTGTGCAAATTGTAGCCTCTTTTTCCTATTTGTAGTGGAGATGAGTGGTACCCGGTGGGGTCTTCTGCTGTTGTAGCCCATCCGCCTCAAGGTAGTGCGTGTTGTGGCTTCACCAATGCTTTGCTGCATACCTCGGTTGTAACAAGTGGTTATTTTTAGTCAAAGTTGCTCTTCTATCAGCTTGAATCAGTCGGCCCATTCTCCTCTGACCTCTAGCATCAACAAGGCATTTTCGCCCACAAGACTGCCGCATACTGGATGTTTTTCCCTTTTCCCACCATTCTTTGTAAACCCTAGAAATGGTTGTGTGTGAAAATCCCAATAACTGAGCAGATTGTGAAATACTCAGACTGGCCCGTCTGGCACCAACAACCATGCCACGCTCAAAATTGCTTAAATCCCCTTTCTTTCCCATTCTGACATTCAGTTTGGAGTTCAGGAGATTGTCTTGACCAGGACCACACCCCTAAATGCATTGAAGAAACTGCCATGTGATTGGTTGATAAGATAATTGCATTAATGAGAAATTGAACAGGTGTTCCTAATAATTCTTTAGGTGAGTGTATAGATATATGTGAACAATAAATTGGCATGCATAATGCTTCAAATTAATTTTCTTCTATGATTAAATTTTCCTCCACATGTGCTATAACTAAACTTGTCTAAAAAACAATATTTTGCAAGGTAAATGTTTTGTTGCGGTTGTTGTTTTAGGTACACCATTCCATTAATTTATGAAACTGATCCACAGAACGTCAGGATGGCTGACAGTGATGATGAGCAGCAAACAATAAGGATTCTTTCATGGAACGTAAACGGTTTCAACCGCAAAAGGAATGAGGTTCTTCAACATCTAAGTCTTCTAAAGGCAGATGTAGTCTTTCTCCAAGAAACTCATGTGGGTCCAGATAGAATCTACTCAACTGGGAGCGTCAAAATTCAAGATTTAGAATGTGATTACAACATGGCGGCATTCACTGTATTCAAAGGAAGTTCACGAGGGGTGGCCGTACTCTTCAAAAAGAACCTCGGATGTGGTGGTTTCAATGTCGATGGCGACGTAAAGGGAAGATTCATAATAATCTCATGTCGAATTTGGGGGCATGATTTTGTATTTATCAATGTGTACAACTCAAATGATGAAAAAATTAGGTTTACGGAGTTCACGCAAATTGCGGCACACATCCCTCCGTCGGCGTATCTGGTGGTCGGTGGAGATTTTAACACAGTCATGGATGCCAACCTGGACAAAACATCACATTTACGAAACCGAAGTCACCGAAAGTCTTTCGATGCTCTCCAACATTTTTTGGAAACCTTAAGCTTAGTGGATGTCTGGCGTTGTCTTTACCCGGAGGTAAAACGCTTTACGTATTTTGATGGGAAAGGTCAGTCGAGACTAGACTACTTCTTTTTGCAAAGCCCCAATTTATCAAGTGTAACTGCTTGTAACATTCACGAGAGACCAATGTACACAGAAAAAGTAGAGTACATTTCTGATCATGCCCCACTGTCCATTCAAATTCAGACACGTGGACCAAAATGGCAGTTTGATTCTTGTCTCCTTGAAGATAAAGCATGTATGGAACATCTCTCAAGCACAATAAAGAAAATTTCACAAATAAATACCAGAAAGAAAGATTACCTGTGGCCAGGAGTGAAGGTCAGGCTTATATGTGAGGCAACAGTTTTGCAAAGACGCCTAAAACTGTCAAGATGTTCAAATGCGATTGAACTTCCTCGAGAGGTTGAACCCATGGACCAAGGAGGTAGATCGGCTCTTTTCTATGGAAGCTTGTTTCTGCCCAGGAATAAAACATTTTAAAAGATAATTGCGACTTTTTATCTCACAATTGTGTAGCAATTCTGACTTTTTCTCAGAATTGCGTGATATAAAGTCGTAATTGTGAGTTATAATATATTTATGGGTTTATATCTCGCAATTGGGACTTTTTTTCTCAAGATATAAACTCACAATTGTGAGAAAAAAGTCAGAACTCCGAGATATAAACTCATATCACACAATTCTGACTTTATAATCAAATTTTGAGATTACACAATTACTTTTATTTTTTTTTTTATTCTGTGGCAGAATCAAGCTATTGAATTATTTAAATTGATGTAAAATTGTAAAATTATACAACATGCATTTCTTTTTTTAGGGTGTGCAGGTTCGGAATCATCCATTGAGGTTCTTCAAACACCAAATACTTCATCCCAGAGTCTTCTGAATTTCTTGAATCATTTACACCAAACGGAGAGATTTGATGACATAAAATCCATCCTGATAACCGTTCTAACTGAACCAGTTTCGAGAAAAGAGATTCTGGTTGCTGTACTGTCCCTGCCTCAGTCTGAAAGTCTAACAGAAGATGGACTGACAGTACATTTCTATAAGCATTATGCTTGTAAAATCACTGACCTCTTACAAGGATTTTTCAATCAAATCTTCGACCTCAAGCCAATTAAACACACAGTTTTTGAATCGCTTGGCCAAGACAAACACGATCACACCTACAGCTATGATATTCAGTATCACTGCAGTCCGATGACAATAGTTGATGTGGACCATAAAATTCTGGCTTTGATTCTGGCAGCGAGGTTGAATGGCGTTATTAAACATATTTTAAATCCAGGTCAAAGCAAACAATACAATTCTGTTCAACACTGCATCAGTGATCAAACCCCAGTGCTGATTATCTCACTAAAACTAGATCCAGGTGCACTGAAGTGGCCTTATCTGTTTAATAGCTTAAAGTCTGTGAACCTACCTGACAGATTTAGATCCGTCTTGAAGCTGTTATTGATGACAGATCACCGATCACAAGGTCTGAGGGTGGGATGTCCACTGACTCCTTTACTAATAAGCATCAGCCTTCTTCCTCTGATCAACTCCATTAACTCCGAGAATGGGTCTTTGGGACCTAAAGTCCAAGGAGCGACCCTAAAGTCAGTCGTTCACGAAGACACAGCCCTTGTGTATCTTTCTAATTCTAACGAGGCTTTGGATAGTTTTGAAAAGATGCTCAACGATTTTATTGAGACATCAGGCTTTATCATAGATGAACAATGCTCTGAGATATTCATAGCAGATTCTTCGGGCCTCAGTTTAAGCAGAGACAAACTGAAGTTTTTGAAGAGAGTGGATGATGGATTTTGTGGTGTTGTACAAGAGAAAATGGTTGTTGAACCGTCATAATGAGCAACTAATCTGTATTGTGTAAAACAGCTTGTATTGCTTCCAGCTCAGGTTCTTTTGTTTGTGCTTCGTTAAATATAAATATAGAGCTGTTTTACTCTAGATGCCTTCAAAGGAGCGAGCAAAGATGAGCATAACATATGAAGATAACTAAGTTGGCTCATTGCCTTCAAAAAGTCCATAGATAAGACTGGCCCTAACAGCTAGATCAGTCTAATTTGACAATCAAACTATTCTTAAAACAGTCTTAACATAGTGGTTAATTTTATGCAACTTGCCCATTTTCCTGTTTGTTCATGTGATGTAAAGCCTATTTCTGGAGGTCGCAGAATCTCTGGCCGCATCTGAAATTGTATACTTCCTTACTATAGAGTGGTCGAAAAACAGTATAAGTAGGTATAATAAGTATGTTCAAATTCACAGTACTCATAAAAAAGTAGGAAAAAAGTAACTGGATGACCTACTACTTCCGACGAGATTCTGAAGTGTGCATACGATGGACACTTTACTATCCCATGAGGCCACAGGAGAAGATTTGTGAATGGCTGTGAAGGTAACTGACGCTGGTAGGTCACGTGATAAGGGCAACATGGCGAATGTATTATACGTCCAGATTACATGCACACTACACACATTCATACTAAATAGAACATACGTTGTTAACGGTCATAAAGTACTCATTCAAGTACCTTCTCAAGAGAATTTCTAGTAGGATTTTTTACTCGACAACTCTACCTTTAACAGGTGGCGGTGGACACTCACTTCACTCCCATTGAGTCATTGGCTGTGTCCGAATGCTTAAGCAGCTGACTTGTTTCCTCGTTTGCGCACGAAGATACCTCACAAAACTGATATCGGACAGACTTCTGAGGCAGTTACGATTTAATGATCTACAACAAAATGGAGAGAGTTTAGGTGATAATTAAGTGAATATTTAATTACTACAATACTAATTTCTTGCTAGAAATGATATCAAAACATTTTTTTAGCATAACAGCAACAGAATGGAATGCACAGGATTGTGGGATATCAGAGGATATCTCAGGAGACATGAAGTGAAGCTAACATTGGATTCGGCTCCCTACCTTGGAATGCATCCTCCCAAGGCACCATTTTTAAGCTTTCGGACGCAACCACTGAGAGCTGCATCAACGGAAGGCCAAAATGCTTGATCGTCACATGATTCGTGCAGACTTCAGAGATGGAGATACAAGTTGAGATTTTTGGCAATTAGTAGGCTAGTCAATACAATATTTATATAATATACCAACATGTATGACTATGTTGTTACAGGAATAATGTTTTTAAAATATCTAATATGCTAATTTGAGGATTAGTATTGTCAATTAGCTAATGTTACCTTGGTTGAAGACTGGTACTGGTGTTTTTTGTTTGTTGTTTTGTTTAAGTTTCACTATTAAAATGGTAATTGGGGGGCCTAATTAATCTTAATGACTAATTTAATTTCATTCAGATAGGACAGGAGAATGATAGGTGATTGTCAACTCACAACACAATGGGTCGGACTAGCAGCAATAGCATGATGCTAAGTGTGTTGTCTTAGAAAATCCATTGCAAACATTTAGTGAATTAAGTGAAATGTAAAATTGAATTAAGTGAAATTAATATTAATGTTTAAAATTCTTATTTACCCGTGCACTTATTATACATGAATGAATAAATACAATATTCTAATTTAAAACAAAACATCTGTTTATACATATAATCATATAGCCCATGTATTTTCTGTCAAGGTACTGAGAGTGAGGACCCAGATGCAGAATGAGCAGGGGGTGAAATGTATTAACAATATTAGACTCAGGACAAGACTGGTGAGACAGGAACAAAGTCCAAACCATAGGGGCAGGACACAATGGGAGAACTGGCTGGTCAGGGTAGAGACAGCAAGGATGTGATGGCCAACGATGGAGACAAGGAAGCGGCTCGGGGAACTAGGCTTGACAGTTGGTGACGTGACTTGCTGTAGAACCAGACTGGTAGCCAGGCCAGGAGAGTCAATGACCAGGGGAAACTCAGGACACAGGGCAGGAACCAACACAAGACACACACACACTAACACCGAGACACAGACAAACTAACACCTAAGAAGAAAACAAAATAACCTAAATAATAACTGAAGCTAGCAAAAGAGAAAAATAATAATATAAAACGAAGCTCTATAAATGAGTGAATCTAAGAAATAAAACAAGACTGCACTCTTACAGGAAACTAGAGAGAAACTAAATAAAAGTTAAGAAAAAGCAAGACAGAACTTAAAATAAGTCTAGGGAGACTAGACCAAAAATAAAGACAAGAACTATAGACTAGAGTAAAAACTCAGAAACAAAATCAAAACTAGAGAAACCCAACAAATAAGGCTAGGGAAAATAAAGCAAAGGACTATAACTAGGTAAGATCAAATACTAACAATAGGACAAGCTTAGCCAGACACATGGCATAAAACAGATGCACACAACAAACCAGCAAGGACAAGAGGGAAAGCAGCTCAATATAAAGGGAAGAGCACATGAGGATCAAGTGAACACTATTAAGCAAACAATGACTAAACAAGGGGGCGTGGTAAATGGAAACAAGGAGGTGGGACAAGAGGAGCACATGGCCAACACAAACAAAGACAGAGCCATGTGGTCAGACGCAAGACAAACAAATAAACATTGAACAGAGGACCCTGACATTTTGACTTTTGCTATGCATTAATTTACAGCAATGGATTTTTAAATACATTTCTAATAAACTGAACAGCATGTCAACCATTTAGTCCTTTCCTCCATGTTGTCCTTCTATAGTCTTCACCATGGTTTGCCTCTGAGAAAGGCATGTGAGGCTTCCCCATTGAGAGGAGGAAAAATGGTTGGTTCAAGTCAGCAGGAGCAATCAATATAACAAAAAAACTTCAACAACAACAAAAAACTTGAGCTAAACCCTTACCATGAAGATGATTTGGAAAAAGTGTCCCAATCGCCCTGAATTCACCATATAAGTGTATTTGCACTTTTTCAAAAAGACCACACCACACCAAAACATATGGAGCTGAGACAATCCTCTACATTTACCCATTTGGCAGTTTTAGGCTATAAAACTAAAATCATCTTTGGTGACAAAAAAGACAAAAACAAAAAATCTTAAACACATTAATAGCCACACAAATATGGTTCAGGCAGCGTACCTTGATTATCTTCACTGCATGTGTATACCAAAACTAAATATAAAACAACCCTGCCTCATTTCGTTTACATTTGAAAAAATAATAAACTAATATGTGGTTCAGACAGTGTGCATATATATGATTATCACTATGATAAAATTAAATGACATAAAACACAACTGGTCTCTTTTTGTCGAAATGTCAGTCTATGATCAATAGCCATTATAAAAGTATAAGAAGCAATATAAGAAATAAAGCAAACAATTCAGTCAAACATACAAAGTCAGCGCTAGTAGGCTACAACGGTAAAGTTAAATAAAATATTAAGTTATGAAGCTTCACTTTGCCCTCAACCAAAACTAATCATGTGACGATCAAGCAATTTGAGCTTCCGTAGATGCAACTCTCAGTGGCTGCGTCCGAAAGCTGTATCCTCAGCCAAAACGATTTGTCAGGGAACAAATGATAGATTCATGAGACCAAAGATCGCCCCTTAGATCTACACAAGATGAATCATGTCTCATGTTTAACACTAGAGACATCAGAGCCAGCAGCAGACATCAGGACTAGCTGAGGAAAGGCTGCTCTCTACGGGGTTAATGAGCGCTGAGCGCCTGGTGATCGACTGGAGCACACAACTTCGAAAACGCCAGATCAAATTTTCAAATAGGCGAACTCTTCATAATTAAACCAGATTTGAGCTTTAAACAACTACATTCTCACCTGGAAAAATCTTAAAACTACATTTCGTGACACAATAACAGTAGCATTATTAAATTACGCTGGTTTTCTCATCCGCTATCAATGCTAGCTGGTTGGTGCGAGTTGCATTCTGGGATACCTGTCTGTCCCAAGTCCACTCAAGTCACCTCTCGATGCATCCTCAATAAAAGAAGCGGATCAAGGACACATCAGGGGATTTGAACTGTACTTGGCTAGATGTGAACTTTGAATTGGAACAGTACTTGGGCAACGATTGATGACATTACACCTTCCAGCACCCAGCCAACATCACTGCTCCTCCAACTTCATGTACCCAGCCAACATCACTGCTCCTCCAACTTCATGTACCCAGCCAACATCACTGCTCCTCCAACTTCATGTACCCAGCCAACATCACTGCTCCTCCAACTTCATGTACCCAGCCAACATCACTGCTCCTCCAGCACTCAGCCAAAATCAATGCTCCTCCACCCTCCAGCCAAAATCAATGCTCCTCCACCCTCCAGCCAACATCACTGCTCCTCAGCCAACATCACTGCTCCTCCAGAACCCAGCTAACATCACTGCTTCTCAGCCAACATCACTGCTCCTCCAGCACCCAGCTAACATCACTGCTCCTCAGCCAACATCACTGCTCCTCCAGCACTCAGCCAAAATCAATGCTCCTACACCCTCCAGCCAACATCACTGCTCCTCCAGCACCCAGCTAACATCACTGCTCCTCAGCTAACATCACTACTTCTCAGCCAACATCACTGCACCTCCACCTTCCAGCACCCAGCCAACATCACTGCTCCTCAGCCAACATCACTGCTCCTCCAGCACCCAGCTAACATCACTGCTCCTCAGCCAACATCACTGCTCCTCCAGCACTCAGCCAAAATCAATGCTCCTCCACCCTCCAGCTAACATCACTACTCCTCAGCCAACATCACTGCTCCTCCACCTTCCAGCACCCAGCTAACATCACTGCTCCTCAGCCAACATCACTGCTCCTCCAGCACCCAGCTAACATCACTGCTCCTCAGCCAACATCACTGCTCCTCCAGCACTCAGCCAAAATCAATGCTCCTCCACCCTCCAGCCAACATCACTGCTCCTCCAGCACTCAGCCAAAATCAATGCTCCTCCACCCTCCAGCCAACATCACTGCTCCTCCAGCACCCAGCTAACATCACTGCTCCTCAGCTAACATCACTACTCCTCAGCCAACATCACTGCTCCTCCACCTTCCAGCACCCAGCCAACATTACAGCCAACATCACTGCTCCTCCAGCAACCAGCTAACATCACTGCTCCTCAGCCAACATCAATGCTCCTCCACCTTCCAGCACCCAGCCAACATCACTGCTCCTCCAGCACCCAGCTAACATCACTGCTCCACAGCCAACATCAATGCTCCTCCACCCTCCAGCCAACATCACTGCTCCTCCAGCACCCAATTAACATCACTGCTCCTCCAGCACCCAACTAACATCACTGCTCCTCCAGCACCCAGCTAACATCACTGCTCCTCAGCTAACATCACTACTTCTCAGCCAACATCACTGCACCTCCACCTTCCAGCACCCAGCCAACATCACTGCTCCTCAGCCAACATCACTGCTCCTCCAGCACCCAGCTAACATCACTACTCCTCAGCCAACATCACTGCTCCTCCACCTTCCAGCACCCAGCCAACATCACTGCTCCTCAGCCAACATCACTGCTCCTCCAGCACCCAGCTAACATCACTACTCCTCAGCCAACATCACTGCTCCTCCACCTTCCAGCACCCAGCCAACATCACTGCTCCTCAGCCAACATCACTGCTCCTCCAGCACCCAGCTAACATCACTACTCCTCAGCCAACATCACTGCTCCTCCACCTTCCAGCACCCAGCTAACATCACTGCTCCTCAGCCAACATCACTGCTCCTCCAGCACCCAGCTAACATCACTACTCCTCAGCCAACATCACTGCTCCTCCACCTTCCAGCACCCAGCTAACATCACTGCTCCTCAGCCAACATCACTGCTCCTCCAGCACCCAGCTAACATCACTACTTCTCAGCCAACATCACTGCTCCTCCACCTTCCAGCACCCAGCTAACATCACTGCTCCTCAGCCAACATCACTGCTCCTCCAGCACCCAGCTAACATCACTACTCCTCAGCCAACATCACTGCTCCTCCACCTTCCAGCACCCAGCTAACATCACTGCTCCTCAGCCAACATCACTGCTCCTCCAGCACCCAGCTAACATCACTACTTCTCAGCCAACATCACTGCTCCTCCACCTTCCAGCACCCAGCTAACATCACTGCTCCTCAGCCAACATCACTGCTCCTCCAGCACCCAGCTAACATCACTACTCCTCAGCCAACATCACTGCTCCTCCACCTTCCAGCACCCAGCTAACATCACTGCTCCTCAGCCAACATCACTGCTCCTCCAGCACCCAGCTAACATCACTGCTCCTCAGCCAACATCACTGCTCCTCCAGCACTCAGCCAAAATCAATGCTCCTCCACCCTCCAGCCAACATCACTGCTCCTCCAGCACCCAGCTAACATCACTGCTCCTCAGCTAACATCACTACTCCTCCACCTTCCAGCACCCAGCCAACATTACAGCCAACATCACTGTTCCTCCAGCAACCAGTTAACATCACTGCTCCTCAGCCAACATCAATGCTCCTCCACCTTCCAGGACCCAGCCAACATCACTGCTCCTCCAGCACCCAGCTAACATCACTGCTCCACAGCCAACATCAATGCTCCTCCACCCTCCAGCCAACATCACTGCTCCTCCAGCACCCAATTAACATCACTGCTCCTCCAGCACCCAACTAGCATCACTGCTCCTCCAGCACCCAGCTAACATCACTGCTTCTCAGCCAACATCAATGCTCCTCCACCTTCCAGCACCCAGCCAACATCACTGCTCCTCCAGCACCCAGCTAACATCACTGCTCCACAGCCAACATCAATGCTCCTCCACCCTCCAGCCAACATCACTGCTCCTCCAGCACCCAATTAACATCACTGCTCCTCCAGCACCCAACTAGCATCACTGCTCCTCCAGCACCCAGCTAACATCACTGCTTCTCAGCCAACATCAATGCTCCTCCACCTTCCAGCACCCAGCCAACATCACTGCTCCTCCAGCACCCAGCTAACATCACTGCTCCACAGCCAACATCAATGCTCCTCCACCCTCCAGCCAACATCACTGCTCCTCCAGCACCCGACTAACATCACTGCTCCTCCAGCACCCAACTAACATCACTGCTCCTCCAGCACCCAGCTAACATCACTGCTTCTCAGCCAACATAAATGCTCCTCCACCTTCCAGCACCCAGCCAACATCACTGCTCCTCCAGCACCCAGCTAACGTCACTGCTTCTCAGCCAACATCACTGCTCCTCCACCTTCCAGCACCCAGCCAACATCACTGCTCCTCCAGCACCCGGCTAACATCACTGCTCCACAGCCAACATCAATGCTCCTCCACCCTCCAGCCAACATCACTGCTCCTCCAGCACCCAGCTAACATCACTGCTTCTCAGCCAACATCACTGCTCCTCCACCTTCCAGCACCCAGCCAACATCACTGCTCCTCCAGCACCCAGCTAACATCACTGCTGCACAGCCAACATCAATGCTCCTCCACCCTCCAGCCAACATCACTGCTCCTCCAGCACCCAGCTAACATCACTGCTTCTCAGCCAACATCACTGCTCCTCCAGCACCCAACTAACATCACTGCTCCTCCAGCACCCAGCTAACATCACTGCTTCTCAGCCAACATCACTGCTCCTCCAGCACCCAACTAACATCACTGCTCCTCCAGCACCCAGCTAACATCACTGCTTCTCAGCCAACATCACTGCTCCTCCAGCACCCAACTAACATCACTGCTCCTCCAGCACCCAGCTAACATCACTGCTTCTCAGCCAACATCACTGCTCCTCCAGCACCCAACTAACATCACTGCTCCTCCAGCACCCAGCTAACATCACTGCTCCTCAGCCAACATCACTGCTCCTCCAGCACCCAACTAACATCACTGCTCCTCCAGCACCCAGCTAACATCACTGCTCCTCAGCCAACATCAATGCTCCTCCACCTTCCAGCACCCAGCCAACATCACTGCTCCTCCAGCACCCAGCTAACATCACTGCTCCACAGCCAACATCAATGCTCCTCCACCCTCCAGCCAACATCACTGCTCCTCCAGCACCCAGCTAACATCACTGCTTCTCAGCCAACATCACTGCTCCTCCAGCACCCAACTAACATCACTGCTCCTCCAGCACCCAGCTAACATCACTGCTCCTCAGCCAACATCACTGCTCCTCCAGCACCCAGCTAACATCACTGCTCCTCAGCCAACATCAATGCTCCTCCACCTTCCAGCACCCAGCCAACATCACTGCTCCTCCAGCACCCAGCTAACATCACTGCTCCTCAGCCAACATCAATGCTCCTCCACCCTCCAGCCAACATCACTGCTCCTGCTCCTCCAGCACACTCAGCCTTTATTTACTTATTCACCTACTGAAGTGTCTAGTCTCGAATGAATCAGTGTTGTGTAAATAGGCATGTGCCGGTATCAAATATTCATGTTGCGATTAATTGCTGAAGCTTTTATCAGGGTATACGGTATTATCACAATATTGAAATAAGTTGCAAAAAGTGTTGTCATACTATAACAGGTTTAATAACTTTCTTATAACAAAAGAACCAAACATTTAAATAAAATAAAGCAATACACAAAAATGTATAAAGTAAACAAATATTTAAAACAGATTAAGTGCAAAAGAATTATAAAGAACAATAAGTAACACTTTACAATAATGTCTCACCAGTTAATGCATTAACAAAGAATGAATAGCTACATTTTTACAGAAGTTATTCTTCTTTGATAATGTTAGTTTAAAAAAGTAACTGTAAGTTAGTGTAAGCTCAGGTCCATTAAATAATACAGTTACAACTTTTGATTTTAATAATGTGTTATTAAATGCTGAAATGTACATTTAACTAAGATTAATACATGCTTTAGAAGTATTTTCATTGTCAGTTTATTAATGAATGAACTAATGTTAAAGCTACACTGTGTAACCTTTTTAGTTTATTCTTAGCTAAAAACACTTAGTTCTTTCAAAAATATATGTGCTCATTAATGTATATTTACTTCTTTCAAGTAATAAAGTATTCTCGTAAGTTTATAATATGCCATTGAAAATACATACGGGTAAGGGGTTTGAATGGGGGTCGCCATGTTGCCCGTCCATCTTGAAAGTACATTAGCCAAAGAGGGACATACCCGTAAATTCAAGCTTCGCCTTTCGCGTTTTAACACTCAATGGCACCGTGTCGAATGTGAAGAGGGTGATTGCTGGATTGAACTGGAAGCCATGTTAATCTTGGACTAAATCGGCCACCGTAGGAGTTAAAACGAAATCGGAATTGGGAGGAACAGAAACTAATATTTACTGGATGGTCATATACCTTTTCACCGCTAGATGGGGGAAAATATCACACAGTGTAGCTTTAAATAATGGAGCCTTATTGTAAAGTGTGTGATTGAACAACAGTCAGAACATATATCTAAACAATATCTACGGCATGTCATTTAGTCCAGATTAAAATAGAATGTTTAAGTTTGAAAATTAATAGCCTTAAGTCTTTAAGTATTAGGTTATGGGGAAACGGCTGCATTTCTGCTGTTCGGTCAGCGCCCTCTGCTGTCAGAGAGTGAATGTGCACTTCAGCGCTTCACTTGTTCCGCCATGTGCTCGGCTCATGCACGGTCTGTTTACATCAGTGTGTGTTCCTCTTTGACAGTTGATGGGTCAAGTATTCTTAAAATGCATTCTAAAAACCTGAATAATTCGTAATTAATAATTATTCACGGTATTTTGAAGTGCCCATGATAACAATATTGTGCATGTTCATTATTGCGGTATATCGTATTACCGTTTACCGGCACATGTCTATGTGTGAATGATTAAAGAATCACTTTTGTCTCCACCTACTGGTGTATTGACACCTTCAGAAAGTGCTACTTCAGCTCCTGTAAACAAATAAAAACAAATCTGTAGTCTTTTTGATGAACTGAATTAAACGATTTAAGTCAATGTGATGAATCAAAATCCACTCTAACTAGATCTCAAGGCTGGTCTACCACAGGCAGTAGTTTAGACTTAGTCAAGCCCATGTTTGCAGAGACTTTTGGTGTTTTTTTTAGTAGCCTATATATGTATACAAATAAAAGTATATTAAAGGTCTGCATTAATACATTACAAATGGATTTAATTCACTCAATGTAGATGAAAATAGACATCAAAAATATAAATAACCTAATTAAAATGTTGGTAGATGTTAAGATCTTTATTTATATTTATGCGACATGTTTCAGATATAGCTGAAGACAACATACTCCATACATTAAAAACAAGAAGTTGGTGTAAACATGATGCTTGTTTGTTTTCCATTTAACAAATTCTATGTGTTTTACATGGTTAAAATGTCCTCAAGAACATGCATAGTATTAGACAAAATCTCTCTAGATACACAAATAAAATTCAAAAATCATAATCTTTCAGTTAAATAAAAATACAAAATATTTACATCACATGTTAATTCTCAGGCAGGTGGTTTAATGTGATCCAAATTGCTGCAGAGGGCAGCACTAGCACAACTAAATGAATACATCTGTGCAAAAACCGGCTGGACAACCTCAGGGAGTGCCACACCATTGGCTAATATGTGGAATACAAACAGATGATGTAAAAGTTCCTGGTCATATCCTGATCAGAATGATGTGGAAATTGTTTGGGTGTAGTTTGAGTTTTAATATGCAAGCTTATTACTGAGCGTCTAGGGAGCAAATGAGCTTAATCCAATTACATAATTACATTATTGTTTGATTTATAAAGCAGAAAATGTTTATCCTTATAAATGTTTCCTGCTTTGATTTATAATCTGAAATGAAAGATGTTTTTTCACGTCTTTAATTTTTCATTCCAGTCCAACTCTTTATCTTTGTAAGAGTTGTTCAATTGGGATCAAAGTTCAAGCCCAGTTAACCTACATGCATAATCAGTGATAATAAATATTTTAGAAGATGCAAAATCATAATGGCTGTTCCACAAATAAATATTTTAAAAGTTCACGGAAAATTAGATTTTTTTTTTATTATATCAGAAAAATACAGCAATTGGGTTTGTTATCAAGAGGAACAACACAGCACAAATGAAAAAAGACAAAAAGTCCATTCAAGAACAAACATTCATAGTCTTGAATACAGTATTTGTCTGACCATAGTGCTCTATATGAAAGCACCAGGATTTTGCCGAAGTTCTTTCTGGTTCCTGTATTTATGTGCTAGCCAGACGCCCAAAATCTGAAACCGTGAAAAAAAAAAAATCCATAAAAATATTGTATTCATTTCTCAACCATACCGAAAAATTTGAACCAAAAACTTAAATACACTGACTAAGCGGTTAATAGCTTCATTCAATATTTTCATGTTTCATCTTCCATGTTTTCAGAATCAAAGGATGTGCAATGTTTGCTCACCTCTGTAAAACTGAAAAACAGGCTGGTTCCTCCAACAAAATGCAGAGCGTCGTCAGCATAGGCCTGGATTATATCTGAACACGGTTTACATGTTTGATCCTTGAAACAGGTCTGAAGTCACAGAGAAGACAGAAATAAAGCAAAAAAATAATCTTTACAACCACAATAAAAACTGTATATTCGTTAAGTGCATATAAACATACTCAGGTGATCTTCACATCAGACTCTTTGTTCAAGTGGTTTTGAATATTATGAAGTAACTTTTGTTGGAATAACCAACAAAAATGGAAGCTTTATAATACATTAACCTTACATCTTGACGTACAAAAATACAGCAGTACTTCTTAAAACCACATATTTACCAAAGCTCGCTGAATAAACTGCATGACTTGACATTCACAGACTATTTGTTCAAGAAGTTTCTAGAAGCAAGCTGTTTTTTCACATTGAGTTCAACTGTTCCAATGTATACTTTAAGTCTTGGATAGAAAAGCAGAATAATAATCTTACAGCTTCACAGGTTTCATTGTAGTTAACTTGAAGGAAGTCACAGCAATCCAATGATCTTTCCAAATCCTTCTGCATTGATTCAGACTTATTCCATCCTACCTCCAGGAGAAGGTTCTGCAGGAGGACAAAACGTTCATTTGAAACCAACTTGCTTGAGGAATGAGGAAACTGGTATCACCATGTCAAAGTATTAATACAGACTATAATTACCTGCTGTTCTTTACTAATAGCTAAGCAGGCACATGATACTGAAAACTGCACAACGAATACCAGAAAGAGAATGAGCATGTACTAAAGAATAGTTAAGGTTGTTTCTCCATCATTTAGGGCACATTTAAAAAGCAGTTGACAAAGGACATCTTTACAAATAGGTAAGTTAACAAACTACAACACAAACTGAGACTGATGTGCTGAACAGAGACAACCCTCATATAGACATACACATGAGAGAATTTCTTGAATGAATAACTTGGAAGGATACAAAGAACAAGAGGACTTGATGATGCTTCACAGCCCCACACAATCCCACAATGGCCACGACGAAGAGAAACAATCCAACTGCGATGACAGCAGCCATCACCCTAAAACTAGACACCAGTCCAAACCATTTGCCCCATACTGCAACACCAATCATTAGAAGACTGACCATCTGTAAACAAAAAAAGATGTCAGAAACGGATGGTTTCACGCTTAGAAAAGGCAGTGCAACACTAAATCATGAATATCAACATAAAACATAAACATTAATTTTACAATTTACAGTCAAATTTAATGTGCATGTATAATGTATGTACACTGTATCATAGTAAAGAATAAAATGAATATCACCTATGTAATACAGAAATAAAGACAAAAGTTATTGTTAATATGAATAAGAAGTACTTACCACATAAATAAGGTTCAAGATACAGAGAGAAGTTTTTGAGCAAGCAAAACCACCACAAGCCATGATGAACTATATAGGCTAGTGTACACTGAATGTGACTCTCTGCTCCAACTTGAGGCAAGCTGACTGTCGCTAGAGGTTGTGCAGCATATGCTCAGGTAGACACGTTTAACGCCATTGGTCTGTTCTTTATCTTTATGCAAATAAGCAAAGTGCCACTTGTACTGTTAACCCAAGGTGAAGCAATTATAATGGGACGCCCGACTCGTTTTAAAGCAGCGGTTCATAACCTTCAGATACTGTATGTCTGCAAAGAGACTATATTCTATTCTCAAACTAGTCAGTTGTTCACTCGAGAACCGGTCGAACCGACTCAGTACAAATCATGTTTTCGATTAATCGATTCTTCTGATTCATTTACGAATCGGACGTCGCTAAAAGCAATTGTGTGCCTACATCGCTTTTATTTTATTTTTTAAATATACAATATTATAGGTTTTGATTAGTTAATTAAGGTATTATATTTTACGTTACTTATCTCATATGGACAATGAATTATTTTAAATCACTATAAAGGTGGTGGGATTATTTCTCATCTATATTTTCAATTAATATAATTGTAATGTGTATTGAACCCTTCGTTCTAATAAAATGTATATGTATTAGATTAGACATACTTACCCTAATATGTCTCTTATTTTGAAAAATCAAATATGTCGATGTACAGATGAAAGTTCTAGACTTCACAGTATCGGAACACCACCAATCAGATGGGGGTACACACATCGCTAAACGTTTACAAATGGCCTTTCACTACTCCAATACCTTGTAAAATCACTAAAATAAGTATTTTTAATATTACAATATATATATTTTTTTAACTATCATAAAACCACAACCGAAAGCGACACTTCATACTCCCCCTGTTTTTTGTTGCAGTTGGTTCAGTCCGTTTTCAGACAGTAACCCGTTAACCCGTAAGTGCCAGTCAGAGGATCAATCACAGCAGAAGAGAGCTATCATATTAGTCACTGTTAACTTATATATTTCTTATTAAGACCAGGCGCGTCATTTTGAATATAAGAATGTCTTCACCAAAGAAAGGAGACCTGACTGACACAGAGAAAGAGCTACTTCAGGTTATTGCTGCAGGTAATGATAGCATGACGCTAACAGGCTAACTGCAGATTAACACAATTAACTTACCTGTTATCGTTTAAGTTACATAAATCTGCAAGCTATGGGTGCATATGGAAGGCCTTCTCTCTGTGCTTTTAAATTAGTTTTGATGTGAGGCATTTTAAAAACTTGTATATGTATTCGGTTAAACTGTATTAAATAGATTGTACGTTAATATGCAAAGTACAGTATACGATAAATCTGTATAAGTAATATAACTTTTATTATTATTTTCTTCAAATGATTCAAACATCACTTAGTCTTCTGTTTTTCCCAATTTAAATATATCATTATTATGATGATATCATGAAATTGACTCTTATGTATAATTGTTGATGTATAAATAGTGATGCATGTATAAATGTGATGTATAAATAATTCTCTAGGTCGGTCACTGTCTGATCATTGTGGTTGACCATTTGTAGGTAATGTGCAAGAAGCCTCCAGACTGCTTGGATCCAAAGATGTCAGAGTCAACTGTCTGGATGAGGTAATGAAGTGTTGTTATACATTATAATGACTTTTAAAACATTGCTCCTGTTAATGCATTAATGCATTAAATAAATACATTAATGCTCCTCTCTGTTAGTGGTAGTTCTTCTTTGTCAATACTTTAAACAGTACTTATGACCGTGTCGAGTGACCTGTCCAAATCAGATGTTACTGACACCTGTGGGCTTTCAAAGCAGCTGTCCGGAAATGGTGGATTGGCCTGTATTCTTTTGGAGCTAAAGACAAACTAATGAATAAAAAGAATTATGAATCAATTACTTGTCGGCTAGCGGTTGCCAAAAAGTACACTCTCATATTTCAAATGCAATATGTTTACAGGTTAATGTTTTAAATGCTTTTGGGAGTTATCAGCATTGCTCTCCACACACCATAATCTAATATATGTGAAAATGCTATATGTGATTAATGTTGTTTAGATTGTTTTAATTTCTTCTTCAGTATGGCATGACCCCTCTCATGCACGCTGCATATAAGGGCAAGGCAGACATGTGCAAACTGCTGCTGCAGCACGGAGCTGACGTCAACTGCAACGAACATGAACATGGATACACCGCACTCATGTTTGCGGGACTCTCAGGTCTGAATCACAGTTACTAAATTATTTTGGTGCTAGTATTGCTAATTTGATCATAAAGGTCCTGATATACTTCAAGCGAAATCGAAGAACGAACTAGTCATAGCAGCTTGCTTACTGAAGCTTTCTGGAAAAATTTGCTCCGGCTGGTAAACACCATTGGGCCGTGGCGATTATGTAATAGGTAGGTGCACTCTGGGGCTCCTCTCTTTTTGACGTGAAAATCTTCTCCGGTTAATTTGGTGCGTGATGAATTTTGAGTACCACAATACTTAAAGGTGCACTATGTAACTTTTCCGTCCACTAGAGGTCACCTATTCAAAACAAATGCGTATTTTGATGACGCCACGTTTGAGTGCAGAATCTTAGGACATGTGATCTCCATCTCACAGCTGGTTGTAAAGAATCGGGATAGGACTCGGGCAGAAATCATGTTCATGGATGTGTTTCTTAACGTTACTGTATTATGAAGCAGAAGCAGGACCGAGTGTGGAGCTGAGCAAGGCCACAGGAGCGATTGTTAATAAGATGAACGCAACACACGCCTCGCGAGCAGCGGGACTTTTATTATGCCACAGTCGCCGGCGCCACTTCCGCTTTTCCGGTCGTGAGTATGAGGTAACGCAGCTCTGTTTATCATTAGATACATCTGAGTGTGTTGACAATGATGTTATGACGTTACTCTGTGCATTCGCTCGGTGGCTGCTATGACACTTGTTCACACTGCAGTGAGAGTAAAGCGTTTCTGCAGAATAAAAGCGGAAACTGAGGGTAACGCAGATATGACGCAATTGACACGCGACTCACTCACACGTCCCGGTTCCTCAGTTAAAATAGCAATTTTCTCACGATTTACAAATAGTTGGAAACATTTGGGATACTGTAAGTACTCAACTGAACAAAATATATAACACTGGCATAATGTTTTTTGAAAAAATAAAACATAGTGCAGCTTTAAAGATATGGCTTTTCCATTTACAGCAAAGTAAGCTAATTGCCTGAATAAAATATGATAGCATTGTAATATGAGTATGACAATATAATATGTAATGATAGAGTTTATAGTGGCTTCATAAATTAATTTAAAACATAATGCACGTTCATTGTTCATTTTCTAGAAGTGTAGAGTTAAAAACCATGCTGTATTTTTGTGTATTTAATTAAAGCTGCAGTCTGTAAATGTTGCCTCTTTGTCGCCATCTCTGTTTGAAACATGCAATTGCAGATATTTGCGTAATTATCATCTTTACGTGGGTTGTGCATCTGCGGCTCCTCAGCGCGGATGAATCTAATGTTTTGAGGAGCATGTGCGGCTGTCTTTCATTCACCGCACCGGTGTGGATACTGCACTTCAGAATTACAGATTCTACGTCTTGGAAGTATGACCAAAATAAGAATTTTCCCTGCAAAATGTTATCCGAACAAGTAACATGTCTGCCACTTCTGTTCTGACTAACTAAGAAAAAAAGCGGTACAATAAATTGTGCTACCAATGGTGATTCAATCTAACAGTCGCTTAGCTCAAATCACATCAAACCGTGCTAGGACTTCAACAAACGATTATTTGAACGATTAATCGACTAGTCATCGATTATTGTTATTGTCATCGACGACTAATCAGTTAATTTTGAACGATTCTTCAGCTTTCCCAATTAGTTAAAACATTGAGTTATACATATTCTAACTATAATGTATAAAAAAGAAAATCACTTCAACTTTTGAAATGGATTTTTTAATAAACTTTGAGCCAAGTTCTCAGAACTCAAATCACACACAAATGCTCTCTAAGCATTGTTTAAATATTCTGTTATCTTTCAATTGAAAAAAATAATAATAATAAACAAAAATTAGCTGCATTACAGACAAAAAAAAACAAAAAAACATTTTTTTTAATGTAAACATCTCTTGGCAGCAGTATTAAAGGCATAGTTCACCAAAAAATGAAAATTCTGAAAATGAATAATTTACTCGCTCTCAAGTTGTTCCAAACCTGTATGTGTTCTGCTGAACACAAAGGAAGATTTTGTAACCAAGCAGATTACCATAGTAGGGAAAAATACTATGGTAGTCAATGGTTGCTCTATCTGCTTTGTTACAAACATTCTTCAAAATATCTTCCTTTGTGTTCAGCAGAGCAAAGAAACTCATACAACTTGAGGGTGAGTAAATGATGACGACAGAATTTTCATTTTTGGGTGAACTATCCCTTTAAGAGCTTCATTTGTAAAACAATAATAGGCCCACTGCTTTTGGACATTTACTTCAGGACACAAAGAATGGTAAAATATTAATCTGCAAATAAAATTGCAGACAAAATGACATATTAATCTCTTACATGACAATTGAGCTGACAGATTCTCATTCACCTTTTAAATAACAGTATGAAAAAGTAACTGAGTTGATATTCTTCCTAACATCGCCTCTTGTAAGTCTTCATACTATAATACCTAATAGTGTTATAATAATAAAAACACTCCCGACTCCAAGCTCGATCAAACTTTATTCTATGCTAAATAAATAATCACATTACTGTAATTATATTATTATTGTTAATATCATTACAATTATTATTATTAGTATTGCATTCTCTAATAAAGAGATTTACCGCAAGTTAGTTAGTTAGTTGTTTCCTCTTTAAGTGCTCCAACATGCACGGTGTGCTCCCATGAAAAATATCGCCTTGCACGTCTCAATCAGCTCCTGGTTCAGTAGTCAGGGCACCGATCAGGAAAAGAGTCAATGGGCTGAACCCTGATCAGTGCCCTGACTACTGAACCAGGAGCTGATTGAGACGCAGCCTTTGTTTGAAGTTTTGTGAAACTTTCCCACATTGCTAGTTGGGATTTGTTTGCACTTGTCATTCGTGCTGTTTTCTTCTACCGCAACATTTGTAAGGGCTGCATTACACTGTAGTGCTACAGCGCCATAGCGGTCAAATCGCGATACAGGCCCTTACATTAGGTCACATGAGATCAAACGACTACTTGACAACAAAGATATTTGTTGACAATTTTTTATTGTCGACGTAGTCGACAATGTCGAATAATCGTTTCAGCCCTAATCCGTGCATATTATTGTTATACTCCAACTGTTAATGTTAACAACATCAGCATTGCTACGTGTATTTAGTGTGTATTAGCGTTACCTGATTTCAATTTCTGTACAGTCTTAATTTTTGCTTTTGACTACGGTGAGTCTCCAATTGTCCTGATGATTGTCGTTTGGACCTTTCTGGATTACAATCCGCCATCAAAATATGTTTAATTATTCCAGCTGCTGTGAGAAAAGGCTATAAATGATCCACCACCTGCAGCATCCTCACATGTGATACTACTACTACTAGCCGGACTCCTTCTTTATGTACACAGATGTGACTTAATGACGCAAAGACATGCTCGAATTTCCAGTGGAAACCTACCAGTACCACTCATATTATAACACATAATTACAAACTTACCATTGTTAATCAGGCTAAGGCAAGAAGATCGTTTTGAATACTGGCTGGTTATGTACTTGCTCAAATTGTTTTAGGATATGGACTGCAGCTTTAATAGAAAATACGCCGATGAATGTGACTTTAACACACCTGACATCATAAACACGACTTCCCAACTTATAAACACAAACTTCCCAGGAGGTCTTCAACGCACCAATTTCCTCTGTTGAGTCCGTCGAGGTCAGATGTCCATGAGTGAAAACATAAACACTGGAGAGCTGTTTTATAGTACTAGAAATTGAAATTGAATTCTAATTGAAAACAGCACTGACACTGTTTTTGTCGTGTTTAATACTGTAAAGCTGTTTGGTTTAAAGCATTCTATTGAATTGAATGCTATATAAATAAACGTGACGTGACTTTACTTCACTTTACTTGAGTGTCAAATTGCAGAACTCGTGCAAACATCCACGTCGCTATTACCAGATGCCTTTCTTAAATGCTGTTTTCTCACCGCATTTATCTAAACGTAGCTCTCTTAGACGTAGATGGTGTCGGGATGTTTGCTAACAGGATATCGCTGCAAAGGTATTTCAAACTTCTTTTTACCCCTAAACAAAGGACGAAATAGAACTTCGCTGTAAGTATATTGGGGCCTTAATGTGTCCTGAAATATATTTTATGCCAGTAATACAGCATGACAATACAATATCCATTCTATTGAACAGGAAAGACAGATATCACCTGGATGATGTTGGATGCTGGAGCCGAGACGGATGCAGTGAACTCAGTCGGCAGAACAGCAGCACAAATGGCTGCTTTTGTAGGTAGGGACAATATGAATTCAGAGGAATTATGCACACATCCCAAAAACTTTTGGCAGGTGCTCGATCAAATGAAGCACTTAACTAAAAATAAATCTGCACACTGCCACTGCTGCTCCCAAAGAATTATTCAAGTGAACATTTTTTTTTCTCGAAATACCTGAAAATGAAATGCCTGCTTTTGGAGGTATGACAAAGATATGGCATTATGGGGAAAACTGTGTGCTTTACTGGTCAAATTAGAATGATTATACCTTTCAAAAGTTGGTAAGATTTTTAAAATGTTTTTTTAAAGAAGTTTCTCATGCTCAGCAAGGCTGCATTTATTTGATCAAAAATACAGTAAAATTAGACTGGGTAAACCCAGCCCCATCTGGCGGCAAAACCTGTACATTTTTCTATCCCGCTTCCATTACAAATCTGCGGGGACAAATCAGAAACTGGCTTATCCACCTGGCACGCTATTGACAGGTTTAACACAATGACGATAGAGAAGCGACGGCAAGCAGCTTTTTGTAAATACCACTCACTTCCATGTTTTTTTTTTTTTTTTTGCACAACCTGCCAAAATCGCTCAATGCCATTGCTGCTTCTGCAAACCGCTGATCAATGTTGGGTGTAACTAGTTACTAAGTAATTAGTTACTGTAATTGGATTAATAATTAGTAATAATACAACATTGCAATTAACATCAAAATTTAAAGTCTAACTTTTAAAATGCATGTTTTTATGAATCCTTCTCACATTTGTAATACTTTAGTCAGTTATTAAGAATAATTTATGTAGTTTTATATTATTTATTTGAATGAATTAAAAGAGCCGTTTCATATCCTTGAATTACTTAACTAGTCGAGGTTGATATAGCATTTAGAAAGTAATTAGTAATAAGTAATTAAATACTTTTTAGAGAGAGTCATTTGTACAGTAATCTAATTACACTATTGAAGATGTAATTCATTACTTTTTAATTGCAGTAGAAAATACAGAGCAGACTCTCCAGACAAATGTTTAATCTTAAAAGATTGAGCTTGGTCTGGTGATAGCCAGAAAACAGTAAAATAGCAATATTGTGAAATATTATTACAATTTAAAATAACTCTTTTCTATTTTAATATATTTAAAAATGTTATTTATTCCTGTGATCAAAGCTGAATTTTCAGTATCATTACTCATTACTCAAGAAATTATTATTATTATTATTATTATTATTATTATTATTATTATTATTATCAAAGATGAAAACACTGATAAAACTGGCCCCAAATCTTTGAATGGTGAATTGTCAGATTCTGAGAGGAAGTACTTTTTTTTTTTTTTTTGTCCAAATGTGAAGATTAAATGAGAATACATCTTTTTCAGGGCAGCATGACTGTGTGACAGTTATCAATAACTTCTTCTCCCGTGCGAGGTTGGATTACTACACAAAACCACAGGGGCTGGAAAAGGAACCAAAACTCCCTTCTAAACTTGCTGGACCACTACATAAAATTATCATGAGTACCAACCTCAACCCTGTGAAGGTAACTTTTTTTTTGTTTGATCCATATTCTTGTGGAATATTGGTGCTGCTGCATCTCAGGCAATCCAAGTTTGAGTCCCAGTTTATGGGCCTCTATACTGCCCGATCAAAAAAAAAAAGATTGAATAATTTAAGATCAAAGAAAAAAGATTAAGATAAAAAAACCTTAACTTTAAAATCTACATTTTTAAGCTAAAATGCAATATGCTCATTCTAAACCTGACAGTTATAATACTGATTAAAAAAGCAATCTCAGATTTTCAAAATGATCAAACCACTATGGCCAAAACATAATTTGTCCTGTTAAGACTCTATATTGTTGTGTTTTGATTGGCTGCAGATAGTGATGGTGGTGAAAGAAAACCCTCTGCTGATGGATGTGGAAGCACTTGAGAAGTGTCGCAAGGTCAGTTGCATATTAATGCATTATGCTCAGAGCTGAGTTGAGTTGAGATTCAATACAATAAACTTGATTGAATTGAAACCTGATCCAACTTCAGCACCATCTTAATAACTCCTTTGGTGTTTTCACACTGTGCTTAACTCTGGGTTATCGCTGTTTTAAACCCCGGGTAAAGGAAGGCTTAGCACTTGTAATTTAGAAGTGGGGTTAGCACCGCTTTTTCCCCTTTGTTATGAAACCATGTTCCTGAGCGGGGTTGGTGCCTCTTTTGCAGTGTCAAACGTGTGCTTCATAAAATGTAGGGCTCTATAAAATCCATTTTATTTTTTCCCAAATTCCGTTTTATTTGTTTTTTTCCCCACTTTTTTTTTGGGACTCCTATTTTAATGGTTAAATTAATGTTTAATAATCAAAAAGCACGTCTAATTAATTGAAATCATGAAACTTTTAACAATAATTTAATAAAAAGTAAAAAAAAAAGACATGTTTAGGGCCCGATGAAATACTTTTTTTTTTTTACCAAATTCTGTGACTTCTGTTTTTAAGTTTTCTAAATATCATTTTAATGGTTTACTTAAATTTTAATAACCAATGATTTAAGAATAAATTCTATTAAATGTTTTTTTCCCCCAGGAATTTTCTTTTGTGCATTTTAATTTTTCTGACAATCAAATGAAGGCATAAAACATTACATTTCTTTTACATACATTTTAATTGTTCTGAAACAGTCATTTCAGCCTTTGAGGGGGAAATGGTGGAAAAAGAGTTTCATTCTTACCTTAATAGTCCAAAAAGTTAATTCAGAAAAAAATCTTGATGGTACAGTCGACAACGTGTAATATGAAGAAGTGCAATGCTGAGCAGGTTGTGTGCGGCTTTTGTCCAATCAGTGACACTGACACAGCAAATTTGTAAATAAGGGTTTAGGAATGTACAGTGTGAGACGTCAGTATATGAATACCCAGGATAAATCCGGGTATAATATGAGCAGTGTGAAAGGTGAAGCAAGATGACCCAGGATTCTGTTTCCCCGGGGTTTACAGTGTCACTGGGTTAACTATTTCAAGTGTGAAAAGCCCTCTTGTGTCTTCCAGGTTCTGGAGCTGATTTGTGAGAAGTGCATCAAACAGCAGGATATGAATGAAGTGTTGGCCATGAAGATGCATTACCTCAGCTGTGTGCTGCAGAAATGTGGCTCTTTCCTAAAAGATCGACAGGACAAGCTTGATGGGCTCATCAAGAGGTAGAGTATATTATATAGTTTGTGGTTTATACATTACTGTTCAAAGGTTTTGGGTAAGTAAGACTTTTTTTAAAGAAATTATTACTTTTATTTAACAAGAATGCATGAAATTGATCAAACATGGTAGTAAAAACATTTATAATGTTATGAAAGAGTTTTATTTCAAATAATTTTTAAATAATCTATTTAGCCAAAATTAAGCAGCACAACTGTTTTCAACATTGATAATAATAATAAATGTTTCTTGAGTACCAGATCGTCATATTAGAATGATTTCTGAAGGATCATGTGACACTGAAGACTGAAGTAATGATGCTGAAAATTCAGCTTTGATCACAGAATATATTTCAAAATGTATTAATTAATTAATAATTAATTTATAAATAGTTATTGTAATAATATTTCATAATATTACTGCTTTACTGTATTTTTGTTCAAATATATGAAGCTTTTTTGAGCATAAGAGACTTCTTAAAAAACATTTAAAAATCTTACTGACCACAGACTTTTAAATGGTAGTATAAATGTACATATTTTTTTAAACTGTAATTAAAAAGCCATCTTTTGATCTGTAAAGTAACGCAAATCTTTTCTCAGTCTTTTGAAAGGGCGAGACAGTGATGGCTTCCCGGTATTCCAGGAGAAGTTCATTCGGGAGTGCATTAGGAAATTTCCATACTGTGATGCCACATTACTGCAGCAGCTGGTTCGGAGTATCGCTCCAGTGGAAATTGTGAGTTACAGTGACCTCTATTTGCTTATGTAGAAGATAATGAGAGTGAAATACAATTATGGAAACGTAGCCTCAGCTAGAAAGACTGAACCACATTCCACGTATGGAAGCCTCACCAGCCCTTTTCTGACAGGGAAGTGACCCCACCGCTCTGTCAGTGCTCACCCAGGCCATCACAGGGCAGGTGGGCTTCATGGACGCAGACTTCTGCACATCCTGTGGTGAGAAAGGGGCAGAGAAAAGATGCTCCATCTGCAAAATGGTAAAGATCAGGTTTGATCTCATGATTTTTGCACTCCGCATTAGAAAACGTGTTTTCTTGGTTTCCTGAGTTGCTTGTTCAAATCTGTGCATATATTCAGGTGATCTACTGTGGCCAGACCTGTCAGAAACTGCACTGGTTCAACCATAAGAAGGTCTGTAAGATGTTACAGGAGCAGAGAGAGAAACATGAAGCTGATTCAGCATCACGACTACAGAAACAGGCCAAAGGTATCCACATCAAATTTGTTTTGCTTTACTACGACACTTATGAAAACTATAATGGTATTATCATGCTTTTTTGGGCATCGTACCATGGTAATACCATATTCTTTAGACATGCACCAATCCTGCTTTGCCATTATTTAATCTACAGCATTTCAGCAAGAAGAATTATATTTCAAACAAATTGTGAGCTTGAAATTGAATGCAATGAAATAAAAATACATACCAGTCATTAATTTAGTAATCAAGCTACACTGTTCACATTGTAAGGTTTTGATTCACTAAAAATAACCAAAACATAAGAGTCCTTAGGTGTGTTCAACTTCATGAGGCGCATGTGCATACCGATCAGCGAGATTTGCTGCTCGCAGTCGGGGGCGGAATTGAAAACAACGGAGCCGCCAAGTTGGACACTTTCTGCACCGCTTGCGCTTTCTTTGATAAATCTGGCCAATCATGGAACAGCTGTGTCATCATCAGCGCTTTTACAGCCACTCTTGAGAAGCTGAATCAGCCGTCTGCTCTCAAATCGCCCTCGCCGTACTTTGATGCCGTACGTCAGTGACTTTGGCGCTGGCTCAAGTCGCACAAAATTTTTAGCATTACCAGCATTCACTGCTTTACGTCAGACACCGAACAGACCTTTTCAGGAATCAAGCTACACTTTTCATGCTCTAACCCAGGGGTTTTCAAACTGGGAAACTCCAGGAGGTTCTAAGGGGTCCCCAGAAAATTTCAGAGAATAAAAAGACAACGCAAAAATGGATAAAGTCTACCGTGCCGTATACTTTCCAGAATTGTATATGTTTCAGTCCTTCCAGAACAATGCAGCTTTTTTTTTGTGATTGTTGCGGGCAAAAATCCTTGATTATGCGGCATGTTTTCTTGGAAAATGCGGGATATTTATGCAATTTTATGCGATGAAATTGCGGGAACTTGTAAAAACTGCGGTTTGATGAAAAAGAGAAAAAAAGCACTACATCACAGAAAGTGCTGGGAATATTTAAGTTCTCATCTTGTTTTATTGAAGACCTTAATAAACACATGGCTCAAATTTACAAAACATTGAGTCAAACAAGTTCTGTAGCTTTACAAAAGGAATATGCTACAACTTGAAAAATGAATAAATAACTTCCTGTTTTACAGAGGTGGCTTTACAAAACAGATATTTGAGTGCTTCCAATGCTCAAAGTGCAATCTCTTAAAGGGTTAGTTCATCCAAAAATTTAAATTCTGTCATTAATGACGTCCCCTCATGTCGTTGGACACCCGTAAGACCTCCGTTCGTCTCTAAATAACGACTTATATAGTGATGACCGATTTCAAAACACAGCATCATGATGCTATGAATCAGTGAGTCGATTCATGATTCGGATCGCATGTCAAACTGCTGAAATACGTGACTTTGGCGATCCGAACCGCTGAATCGACTCATCGATTCATAACGCTTCAAAGCTTCATGATGCTGTGTTTTGAAATCGGTCAACACACCGGGAAACTGCTTTGCGCGGTCTTTTGCTGTTATTTTTGTTGGCAAATGGGAGTTTGCGCTTCATCATGGTTTCACCGATATCTATGGTTTCACCACGGGGGTATGCAGCTTTTCGATGATGTTCATGCCGGGTAATTACGTCACTTCAAAACGTTCCCATGGCAATAGGCTGAAATGGCGGCTCTTGTGTGAAGTAAACGAACATTTTTCAACTTTCTGCTAATATATATATATATATGACTTTTTTTGCAACGAAAATGCAGGGATTATGAAATCATGTTAGCCCTGCATATTTTGCACGAGGAAATAGGCAATTTATGCGGCGAAAGTGCGGCGTATTTGAAAAAATGCGGCCCCCGCATGAATATGCGGACTTATGCTGATTATGCGTTAAATCACGCGATCGCATAATCGCGGTTTTCTGGAGGGACTGATGTTTGTTTTGTATCTTTTATAGTGAGTTTTTCTCACTATAGTCCCATTTATCTTGAATGCTGCTTACATATTTGTCCGGCTATCACCAGACCAAGCTCAATTTAAGATTGAACATTGGTCTGGGGAGTCTGTATTTTCTACTGCACAAGAGGCATGATAAAAGAACATAATTCAAATGACTCTGTACGAAATTGGATAGTCCTTCAACCAATCAGACCACAAGAGGCGTGATCAATGGGCAACGACCAATCACTTTTCTATCCGTCATCGTGTTCAACCCGCCAATAGCGCACCAGGTGGATAAGCCAGTCTGTGATTGGTTCCTGCAAAAGGGTAACAGAAGCAGTAGAAATGAATGTACAGGTTTCCAGACTGAGTTGCAGGGCGAAATCAAATCCCCGGCAGATCAGGCTGGGTTTACCCAGTCTACTTACTTACATTTATTGAGAAAGTTGCTTATACAAATAATTTTTAATTGAAAATGTTCTTCTTCAGGTTTATACATCCAACATTAAGTATAACCAATTTAAGTTTGGAAACAATATGTTGTATTTATAATGTCACACTTACTGTTTATCTAACTATTTAAATGTTTTTTCATACATAAGAGTAGAGTAGAGTAGTGTAGAGTAGCCTTTATTGTTATTGCACTGTGGAAGTACAACAAAATTTATAAATAAAAATATATAGATGGATTTTAGGAAGGGGGTCCCTCCTTAAGGTTCATCATATTTGGGGGTCCTTTACATCATAAAGTTTGAAAACCCCTGCTCTAAGCCTAAGGTTTTGATTCACTAAAAAGAACCAAATCATAAGAGTCGTTTGGTGTGTTCACCTTGAAGTGGCGCCGCACAGACTGATCGGTGTATGACATCAAAGTATCTAAATTCGAAAGCATACAGAGTTTTCATTCACTAAAAAAGAACCAGATCATGAGAGTCATTCATTTTACGAATCAAGCTGCACTGTTCACTCTGAATGTTTTTGATTCACTAAAAAGAACCAAATCATAAGAGTCATTAATTCACAAATCAAGCTGATCTGTTCACATTGAATGTTTTTGATTCAATTTTACGCTTTCACGCTGAAACTGAGAATAGGCATATAGTAAAAGAGAAATGAATCAGTACTGGTATCTGTCAAATAAGCTCCAGACTGCGACCACCACGTTAAAATAGCTTAGGAGTGATGTGAAGTCATCTGTGTGATGCAAGCTCTCTTTTTTTTCACATCTATAGCTGAGGATGATCAGGCATTGGAGGAGACGACTGGCACTATGGAGGAGCTCTCCATCAGTCAGAGTGAGACCACCAGCTCTTCAGATAACCAAACCGAGGACGTTAACTCTGAGACAGTCTCTGTTACTGCAGACTGAATCACAAAGACTCACCGTTTCAACCCAGCAACCACCATCATCATCATCATCATTGAAGACCCATCGAAGACAACAGAGAGCACATCCGTAACATCAGCCAGAGGTTTCTTCATGGCTCTTGTATAGGATGCTCTTATGAAGCACATGATGTAGGGCAAAAACCACCGACAGCTTTGCCACACAAATGCACCGGATGAAAGGTTTACAAGTGACATTTTTTTATTTTTTATTTAGCCTTTTTACATTTATGTTGGAAAATATATGTATTTATGTATTTGAAAATCATGCATTTAGAGTTCTATGTGTAATGTAGGAATTGCTTTAGGAAAGATATTGTAATATATTATTGCCTATGCCTTAAATTTCTTAGTCTGTTGTTATGGAAAAGGATAAAAAAATTAATAGTTGGCAACAGCTTGTGTGAGCCTTCATAAAGCTGTGGAATTAATTTGAATGTAGCAGATATTTTTGGAGACATCTGCTATTGAAACCATAATGTTTCACAAAGCAAAGACATCTATTTAAGTTACAAAAATATTAGATCACATGTTTTCTGATAAACATGTGTCAAATATCAGATGTCACTTTTCTGTTTAAGAAGCATAACACACACATTAGTCTTGACAATGTTTGAGATTGAAATGATAAGAGCTGTTTTTTTTTAAAACCACATGGCCATGGCCTCAACAAGAGCGACGGCAGGGGTCTGGAAATCATCTAAGTTTGACAGTTAGCATGTCAGACGCAGGTTTCTCGAGTCATATAGATGGCTCCACCGAGACTGGTCCAGTTCATAATGGAGAACTGTATGATGGACTTGGCCACTGAGGGATTTTGTAGACCAAAACGGCTGCTAAAGAAAACATGCAAAGTCAACTCCTGTGATACATTTGCTGTAGCTTAAACATTAAAAATATGAAATGTGTCTTCATTGTGACACTAACACCGCTTCCTTGAGTCATGCTGACCTGTAACAATAAAACAATATTTTATGTTAGATGCATTTTATGAATCTTAAAATACTGATTATTAGTTCTTTGTTAGACGAGAGCTTTACTTTACCTACCGTCTTTGTGGATGTGCTAATCGCTTTCCTTCCTGTAGAGGGCGGCAGTGCTCGTCTGGTTCCAGCTCCAGCACCCTCAGTTTCAAACCCATAAAACCTTCGTTCATCTTCAGAACACAAATTAAGATATTTTGGATGAAATCCGGGAGCTTTCTGACCAAACATAGACAGCAACAATATTACCAAGGTCCATGAAAGGTGGTAAAGACATTGTTAGTCAATGTGGTTTGTCCAGTGGTTAATATGAATTGACGCTTTATTCATCAATTTCGTCTCCTACGCTGTTTACGTTGTAAATATAGTGCAACTTCTGTCATCATCACACGCATGTGTCGTGGTGCACTTGTGAACTCGAAAGCGCTGCACTGTTTACAACAAAAATATTAAGCAGCACAACTGTTTTCAACATTGATAATAATTAGAAATGTTTCTTGAGCACCCAATCATCATCATATAATTATTTCTGAAGGATCGTGTGACCCTGAAGACTGGAGTAATGATGCAGAAAATTCAGCTTTGTCATCACAAGAATAAAATTACATTTTAAAATAGAATACAGTACATTTCAATTGTAATAATATTATTGTTTTCTGTGATCAGATGAATGCAGCCTTGGTGAGCATTAGACTTTCAAAAACATTTTTTAAAAATCATAATCGGAGCACAAGTCGGAAAATGGATTACTAAATATCTAGGCTACATTTATCAGAAATGGAAAAAAACAAAACAAAAACAATCTTGTCTCAACCAGTGTCCAAATGCACAATGGTTTGATTTGTTTAAAACAGCCATCTAACGACATAATAGTCAGTGTGGTATGTATTATTGTCCATTTCACATTTTCACATATTTTTTTGCTAAGTTTTTGTTTATGGATGCCACAAACGGCACATATGGCAAATGGAGCACGTATCTATATATTGGCGATATTCAGGATCTTGTATGAAGGGGTTCTGATATAAAGATGAAACAAAAGATACAATTTTTGTCTGAAATAACACTTTTTACCAATGCAAAGACTGCAAAGAAGTTTCAATCATTATAATGCTGATAGTGTTTGGTTGCCATAAAAATATAGGGTTCCAAAAGAGGAGTGATACCAAGAACCATTTTCTGCACAGAAGCTTTCGGTGAACAGTTCTTAAAAAACGACCATGTTTTTATTAGTGTGAAGAACATTTTAATAATCTAAATCAGTGTTTCCCGACGAGAGCAGGGGTGCCGTGTAAAAGTCCTTCAAATAATTGTTTTTTTCTTCAAAATTTCCAAATAATTCTCTCTTTGTAAACTTTGTTCAATGCATGCGAGTGCTGCCGTATGTTTGAATATGACCAGTAATTTTCGCCGTCATCACCCGGGTGTAGTGGTGTAGTCAGAGGCGCTGGAAGTCAGTCACAGCTGGGGGTGCTGAGAGAAAGTCAGTCTATATAGTGACGTCACACTAAAAGCTCTATTCTAAGCGATATTCATTTTTTAGAATTAATTTGAATGGCCCAGATAATTTAGATTTAAGTTATTGACAATATTTTATACTCAATTTTGAACGTTGTAAACTACAACAGGCGGCAAACTTGAATACTAACACACTTTGTGTCGAAGCAGCCACAGCAGCAAACAACACTGAACTAATGCATAAAAACGGCAAATGCATGGATGCGGGTGAGAGATGTGACTCACGTCCAGGTTATTATAGTTTATACGAATGACAGTTCTGATACAAGCACTTCATACTGTACATATCACAAATGTATCTGGATACCGATACACAACGTTCACTCGGCGGAGGTTATGAGAGATGCACGCTCGTCCTTGAAACTTTTATTTTTTTAGGGTTTTTAAAAAACTCAGAAATTCTCTTTTGCGACATGCTTAAATTCACACAGCGCTCCGTGTGTCTAACTGAAATTACTTCCCTCATTCACGTTGCACGGCAACGATAGTCTACATTTGATTGATTTGAATAAATTCAACTCAACTCAACTCAAACATATATCTGCACAGTCTCTTTTCATAGAAAAATCTCATATATTCCAGTATAAATATACAGTATATAATAATAATATATATATTTTTTTTCCAGCAGTTAAACAGTAGCCCACAGACAGGGGGTGCTGCAGCACCCTCAGCACCCCCACTTCCCGCGCCACTGGGTGTAGTAGTGCCAGAAGACGCAATGACGAATGAGAAGTCGCGCGCTGTGAGGAAATGTGTCTCTGTGAGCTAAATATTGAGTTCTCTTTCAAGTCTTGCTCTTGAACGGACAAACTCACACAAAAAGTATGTCAACATGTCCATCTTGATGAGTATTCCAGCAGACATGGTCTGTATATGCCCCTGCCCGTATACGGACATTCTACATTTACTTCACTATATTACTATTAAATCCTAATCTAGTCATGACAAACTATATATCGTTGGAAAGGTCTAAGCCTCCTAAATAGATATGTCAGCCCTGTTTTTTGTTAAAAATTATGTAGGAAAAGTAATAAATGGATTTATGACAAGAGTGCACCTCAAAAAATCTACACGAGAATCAACACGAGATTGCTTCAATTACTGGCATGATGTAAATAGTTTGTAGTGTTCAGAAGTTGTGAAAAATTGTATATAGTTGTAAATAGTTTATAAATAGTTGAAAAATTGGAAATTATTTGGTATTTATTTTTCCAGTATTTTTATTTCATTATTATTTTCTTTCATACTAGTCGTATTCATGTTTCTGTTGCAATTTGTATAGATTAGTGAACATGTTTGTGAAATGTTTTGAAAAAAAAAAAAAAAAATTAAATGTTTTTTTTAATCTCTCTCTGTGTTTGTGCTGAGGTGTCAGATGAAAGTTCAAGTAACTAAGTGACCTTTGGGAATCAACAATGAACAAGGGTGTCTCCTAGTGGCCATTTGTGATGTGACAA
>CM042247.1:36517842-36927842 GCA_023566225.1 Romanogobio albipinnatus | reverse complement strand
CCCTATGATTACAAGCCAAGAACCTTTTTTGGTGCCATATAGAACCTTTTTTTTTTAGAGTGTTAATTTAACATGTTGACCTATGGGGCATGTTGTCACACAATATTAGATAATTTGTAGTGAAAGTCACCATTAAACAGCCTTTTATAGACTTTGCAGCAAAATGTAAATAGTATAACTATCTATTAATGACATACAATTCATTGTTTCTCCACATTTCAAGGGGGGAAGTTACCAATACCTTTTAGGGTAATGGTATGGCATACTGTATAAATTATATGGATTACATAGTCTCTTGGCTCACAACCAGAGAGATAAAAGAGTGCCGAACACAATATGTGCTGAGCGAGTCCTGTCAGACTGCGAGAGTAGAGGTGCAGCTCAGTTTTTCAGGAAGTCTCCAGGGGGAACCCTGTTCGTTTTGAACAACCGTAACTTGAAGTAGGGAGGAAGAAAACGTCCCTCGAATCCCCATTCATCACGGAGAGTGGGGGTACATTGTAACTGAGGTGTGTTGCTGTTGTGTGAATGGATTTTGGCTTGGGTTACTCTGACAAGAGGCACTGCTCTGAGGCAGAACAATACTGACAGTATAGCCAGCAGCACCGGCGAAATCTGACAATAAGAGGCTCAGAGTCGTCATTCATCTGTACACTAAACCATTTCCGCTCAGTTCAGAAATAGGCTGAAATAAAGCAAACAAAACATATCATCCATACCACTGTTGTTTATGTCTGCTCACAAACCGTGAAGGAACACTTTAGAAATACACAAAGATGTATCCTACATCCTGAAGTCGTTCTTCATTGATCTTTAAAAATGTGTCAGTCTTATATCTATATAATTTGCGAATATATGCAAATGAAAATTCTGTCATCATTTACTCACCCTCAAGTTGTTCCAAACCAAACAGATCTCGGCCCCCGTTGACTACCATAGTATTTCCCCCCTACTATTGTAGTCAGTGGGGGCCGAGATATGCTTGGTTACAAACATTCTTCCAAATATCTTCCTTTGTATACGGCAGAACATAGAAATTAATACAGGTTTGGAACAACATGAGGGTCATCAATCCTTTTTTTTAAATAAATGTGCCCTTCTAATCCTCCTAAAGGCGGGACAACCTGTCACTTACATGAGATTGACCAATGGCAAACCACAACCATCCAATCAAATCCCGGTAGACAAAATCATGTCCCGCCCCACATTTTTTCTTGTTTGAGAAGCTGTTTCACTTGGATATAAGTCACAATAGTGGGGGAAAGGCTATCGGAACTTCCGTTTCATGCCGAATTGATGTTATTTTTCACTTTGTGTTACAGAACGAGTCCCAGTCGGCTGCAGAGAGCTGCGATCCACAAAGTACATCTCAGACGGCCAGTGCACCAGCATAAACCCTGTTAAAGAACTGTTGTGCACGGGACAGTGTCTTCCTGCTCAGATGCTGCCCAACTGGATCGGTGGATACGGTAGGAAGTTCTGGAACCGCAGAAACAGTCAGGACTGGCGCTGCGTGAACGACAAAACCCGGACCCAACGGATTCAGCTCCAGTGCCAGGATGGCAGCTCCAGGACCTACAAGATCACAGTGGTGACCTCCTGCAAATGCAAAAGATACACACGGCAGCACAACGAATCGGGAGTCAAGTCTGAGGGATACGCTCATACCCAGATTAAAAAGCAAAAAAACAAAGGGGGCACTGGGACAGAAAGCTAAACGACTCTCTGCTCGGACCGAGCGGCTAGATTTTCCCATTTAAATGAACTCACTATGAACGAGAGAGCTTGTGACGTCAGCTCACAAGCGCACTGAACTTTCTTTGTGCTGCCCTTGTGAGTTCACTGTGAAACTGTGCAGTTTTTGGAAGAGAAAAAAAGACAAAATCTCATCACCAGCATAATCACAATTAATGCAGCCCATGTGACCCTGTGTCGAAAGAGATGGACAATGACAACCGCATATTGCATTACAAAAAATAGAAACATGCCTGTGATTCTAATAGTTTTTGTCATCACTGCCTGATATGTGTGGTAATCACTTGCTGTAATATAAGCCCGGTTTCACAGACAGGGCTTAGATTATGCCAGGATTAGGCCTTAGTTCAATTAGGGCATTTAAGTAGCTTTTATAAACGTGCCTTACAAAAAACATGAGACAAAACAATGGCACTGACATATTGACATATTTTAAGATATGTCGGTGCAAGTTGCTTTCAGTTAAAACAGTTAAAGCATGCATTTTAGTCTGGGACTAGCTTAAGCCTCGTCTGCGAAACCGGGGGTATGTCTTTATGTTCAGCAACAAGCAGTTCTCAAGCCCGGGAAATGCATAGCTACATGTAAATGACTGTACATATGCATTTGTTTATGTAATTAATTGTTTTGCGGGACCTTTATGTGTTAAAAATGTAATATTGTGACGTATAAGCTGATGTAATATATTTTGCCTCGACTTTGAAACATTTTTAGTTTGTGCAAGCATTATTCCGACAAGATATTGCACTATAGTGACAATGCTCATGGCTATATGGTGTTAAAGCATTAAAATGAAAACATCTGAAAATGTCTCTGTATAATAATTTTGGCGACACATTATCAACTTCTATTATACCATTTTAACTGAACTAGTCCATTAATTCGATACATGTTTGAATTTATGGACCAATTTATACCTTGGTTAATTTTTTTTCATGTATGACAAACAGTTAATATAAAATAAACTGAAGAACAGGTGACAAAATCCATTCTAAAAACAGTGAAAATTATAAATAATAGTAATTAAGAATGACATTTCATGTGCAAATATAAAACAAGGCAGGGTGAACAGACAAGATTTTACAAGTTTTCACTAGCTGCCAAACATCAGCTGCCATCAAAAAATCAGACTCTAGGCATTAACATAATTTTTTTTTACTAATTTTAGTTAATAGCATTTTGTTACTAGTGATTATTTTTTAGTTTAGTTCAGTAGGCTGTAAACCATTAGTGTCAGCGGTAACACATCACAAGTAACTTGAGTTATGTTATCAGATTACGTTTTAAAGTAACAAGTAAAGTAAAACATTAGGCTACTTTTAAATTTACAACTAAATATCTGAGTTACTTTTTCAAATAGGCAAGTAACACAAGTTACTTTTTTGCCATTTATTGACCTCTACTGTTCAGGTGTGAAATTGCATTTCCTTCAGCATGAGGTTTATTTATTTCACTTTTGGTGAGAAAGGGCTTTAACATTTGCCAAAAATATAACTTTTTAAAACTAAAATACAAACAAGCAAGCCCAGCCCAGGTGAGAGAAGGTAACACAAAATTAACATAACACATTACTTTCCATAAATGTAACTAAGTAATGCAATCAGTTGTAACAACATTGCAACACACTACTTTTAAAAGTAACTTTGCCCAACTTTCTATTTATTCTTTAGTAATCTGTAACTATAGTTAGTTTTCTTAGTATTAATTGAATAGGCACTTGTAAAATTGTTAGTGTTTTAATGGGAACTATAAAGTTATCATAACAAATAAAATAGCTAAGATGGACCATTTGTTTAGATTGTTTTATTTTATTTTTTATGCATGTAGGCTATAGGCTTTTATATGTATGTATGTATGTATGTATGTATGTATGTATGTGTGTATGTATGTATGTATGTATATGTATGTATGTATATGTATGTATGTATGTATGTATGTATGTATGTATATGTATGTATGTATATATGTATGTATGTATATATGTATGTATGTATGTATGTATATGTATGTATGTATGTATGTATGTATATGTATGTATGTATATATGTATGTATGTATGTTTGTATATGTATGTATGTATATGTATGTATGTATGTATGTATGTATGTATGTATGTATATATATATGTATGTATGTAATATGTATATGTATGTATGTATGTATGTATATATGTATGTATGTATGTATATGTATGTATGTATATATATATGTATGTATGTATATGTATGTATATATATATGTATGTATGTATATGTATGTATGTATATATATATGTATGTATATATGTATGTATGTATAGGCTACACATAACACTATACTTTGTATTATATTACCCTGCATCAAGAAACTTCCGCTTCAGAGAAACCCGGAAATGTGAAAAGGGTCCGTTGACCAGTTGTGCATGTATTTTATACATTTGAACAAACATTAAATGATGCTATACAATGAGATCAGTTCACAGCTGCTGCAGTCTCATGATGAGTGGATGACAGGCTCAGTCTGATAACCGCGGATAACCTGCAACATTATTGCCGCGAAACACTGCTCAATCCCCGCTAACCACCCGCCCATAGAAATCAGAATACCGGTTAACAGGTTATTTCCATGAACACGGTTGCTGCAAGCGAGGAGCTTATTGAAACGCCGGAGAAATGCAGCAAGAGCGCTGTTCTTCCTCCGACAGGCCTCTGGATCCCGGCTGTCTACTCACACTCGACGCCGAGCGGAGCGCGGACCGGCTCGGACGCACGGCGGTGGATTTCCCGGTAGCTGTAGTTTTGCCCGCCGGAGGCTCCGGAGAGAGGATGGGACTGCCCCTACCGAAACAATTCTGCACCATTCTTAACAGACCTCTGATAAGCTACACGATTCAAGCATTTGAGAGGTGAGACTGCCCAATTTTTTGTCCGTGAACTCACAAAACTGATTTTATTAACCTACTTGACATGGTGTTTGTTATTAGCGGATGAAAACAGCATAATAATAAATCCTTATGCCTGTCACAATTGCGTCCATTAGTTTGACAATGGGACTTTTTTTCCTCCCAGAAAACAGGCAGCAGTCCAAGGACACCTACTGCATGTAGATCTTGGCCAGAACAGCCTTTTCAATCCTTATTAAGAACATCTGCAGAATCAGATGCTGCAGAACTTGGGAAAGGCTAAAAGCACTTGACATTGACTTGGCATATTTAATAAATTGCACTGTGATGTAAAAGGTATCTGTGAGTTTCATATTTAAAAAGCTGTCACTTCAATTTTAAGAGACAAAAGCATCAATTTATAGCTGCTGTAATTATTATTATTTTTTAAACGTCCTCCACATAACAGATATCACCTAAATAAGTATCTTAAGATATTAAATTACATTGGTCTCTGTCCTGTTCTTCCATAAAAGATTAACATGTCAGAACATGTAGAACTCGTGTTTATATATAAAAATACTAAAATAACAATAAAATAAAAATGCATACAATTTGTTCCTTGTCTCACTGTCACATTGTTGTTTTGTCTTTTTTAAAACTAGACAAATGAAACCTGTTCAATCTTTTTTTTTTTTTTGGCAGATTATCTTGGATTGGAACTGTTGTTGTTGTGGTTGCTAAGGAGAATCATGACTTGATGCTGAATATTGTGCGGAAATTTAATCACTCAAAGGTAAAAGTAGTCCACGGGGGAACCACCAGACACAGGTCTATCTTCAACGGTCTTCAGGTCTTCAGTAACACTACTGACTCATTGACACCTAAACCAAAAGTGATCATCATCCATGATGCCGTACGTCCCTTTGTGGAAGAAGATCTTCTGCAGAAAATCACCCTAGCAGCTAAAGAGCAAGGGGTTTGTTTTTGCTTCTTTATCTATATTGTGTTTCGCTTGTTAATAATTCTTAAACTTTGCATTATCAATTCTTTATCTAGTTTTGGATTATGTCTAACGGTGGTTTGAAGACAAAAAATGTAAACCTATGCTAATCTTTGCCCAAAATATAATTATGCAACAATATAAACAACCCATAAATTGAAGTAAATTATACAAAAATTAAGATGAATTAAAATATATATATTTTTATGTGCCTGCCATATGGAATAATTCATTTTAAAACACTCCCTGAAATGTTTGTGGTGATGAATGTCTTCACTATCTGAACACTCCCCCCATAATCTGCTGTACCACAGTCCAAATGCCTGTCAAATTTATGGGGTGATTGAAAGTAAGGCTACCTAAAGCTGTTGAAGGAGATTTCCTGATGCAGGCTTCAGAGATATGTGCGTCTGACTGAGAAGCTGTTATATAATACATATGAAAAAACTCAAATCAAAGAAACTCTTTTTAATATCTGTGAATCTTCAGATATGCTTCAGAACAAGAATCCCCTACCTACAGAATATTCTACCTTTCCAAGGTAAACATTGAAATCAGGAACAGAATAAGACGGAAGTTCTGCTTCCTATGTGTTTTGACTGCATTGCATAGGCCGTATGAAATCTGTTATTTTTTGTAATGCTGTAGCAACTAGACAAACAACTGACCAGGGGCCTATACCATGAAGCTGGTTTAGCTGGCTAACCAGATATGTTTAAGCTTAGTTTGTGCCAATCCTGGGTTTTGGGTACCATTAAAGAGGTTTGTCTTTTAGCAGTGTTCATCTCCATAGTAACTTATGCTCCACGGCTAACCTGCTCCAGGGCAGGTTATGTTCTGGATAAGAGATCGCAAACTGAAATTGGACCAATCAGCTGTGAGCAAAGTGACACACCTCTGATGCAATAAAGTCACTCCCACCTTTTCTACTCCAAATTAAAGACTAAAGCGTCTGGCTTTTAACAATGCTTATTTATTATAATAAAAATGTTGGTTTATTTATCATTTATGTAATTATTATACCCTTAATCAATTACACATGTATAATTTTAGTTAATCAATCATTAATAGGCACTTGGTTAAAATTAATATAAATAGCCTATATAAAGGTCATACAAATAAGATTTAAAATCAATTAATAAAGCTATAAAAATTACTACATGTGAGCTTAAATGTCCAATTCTCTCTATATAGCAACTAAACTAACTTAATAACTTTTACTTGTATTGACGTAGTAAGATTTTTCTTTAAGTGGTCCTCTTTTATAGACAGCTCTTTTCTTCTTCCTGTGTAAATTAGTTTAAATTCTTAGTATTTTTCAATCATGTCATATTCTGCAGAAGAGAGAAATGAATCTCACTGCTTCTCTCGTGAGAAGTGAATCTCAGTTCCCCTGATCCACAGCGTGTGATTGGCTGTTCACTGCTGATGTCACAGCTAAACTCCTAAACTCAGGATCAAAGCCTGAGTTGACAGAGAAAGCGGATGATCAGTATCATGGGACCAACAAAGCCTGAATAGATTGGTTTGGTTTTGTCAACTCGAAACTAATCCTGAAACCCTGAGTTTGTTAAACCACCATCATGGTACAGGCCTCAGGCTTATATGGAGAGAGAGACAATGAGGTGATGGGACACAGCTGCACATGAATGCACAGATAACAGACAAAGCATTGTGGGAAACGGAGTCCATGATGTGTGTAGGTGGAAACAGCGCTGTAACTTTGCAGATACTGTTTATGCTCAAGCAACAACATTACACACTAACTAAAATTAAAAAAGTGAAATCGCATGCAACCACCCCTTTAATTTATAGGTGCAGTCTGTAATTTTTAGTGGCATCTAGCGGTGAGGTTGTGAATTGCAACCGTCCACCGTTCACCCCTCCCTTTAAACACATAGAGAAGCTACGGTGGCCGACACAGGACGAAGATGTCGTCTGAGACAGCAGAGGGTAGCTAGCGCTCTGTAGAGAAGTTTGTCCGTTTAAGGCTTCTGTAGAAACATGACGGCACAAATGGCGACTTCACTGTAAGGGGACCCGCGGTGTATGTAGATAGAAATGCCTCATTCTAAGGTAATAAAAACATAACGGTACATTATGTAAGGTCTTTATACACCACTGAAAACATAGTTATGTATATTATATTGCATTTCTGTCAGTAGATCCTCATAAATATTACACACTGCACCTTTAAGTTTAACACACAAAAAAACAAACATTTTAGGGCCCTACACTGCATATGGTTTATTTTTCTTAAATTCAGTTAAATTTTTTTCAGAATTCTGTCTTTTCTGTTTTAATTACATTTTAAAGGTCCCGTTCTTCGTGTTTTTTTTAAAGCTTTGATTGTGTTTACAGTGTGCAATATAACGTGTTCATGTTTCGCGTGTAAAAAAACACAGTATTTTTCACACAATTTACTTATCTGTATACCGCTGTTTTCACTGTCCTAAAAAACGGGCTGATGAGTTCCTTTATTCTATGAAGTCCCTCCTTCAGAAATACGTAACGAGTTCTGATTGTGCCAGCGGTTCCTGTGTTGTGATTCGACAGCAGCTTAGCGAACGTTGTACGGAAAGGTCACGCCTCTTAACGGGAGATGTATGCGATCAATGATCTCTACAGCGTCCCTGGGAAAGCCAAACAAAGGTGATTTGACTCCGGGATGAAAATAACAGCGTCTCGACGACATGGCGACAAACACACTCAAACGCACAATCCTTTTCTCCACGCGACCGTCCTCTTCTCCACGTGGGACAGCAACAAGACCACGCCCCCTTTTTCGCGTATTCTTGTGGGCGGAGGTTAGTCTGTTCTACTGACGTCATTAGGAAGTACCAGGATGTAGTCCAAGCCGGCCGTTCGCTGTAGGCTTTGAAAGGGAACTTCTGTTAAATAAAATATCTCGCTTGGCATTGAACTTTGAGCTTTATAATTTTACAGGTATTATTTATGCTCTAACAGCAACATTACACACTAACTAAAGTTTGAACAATGGGATCACGAAGAACGGGACCTTTAATAATCAAAAAGCATGTCTACGAGAAACGTGTGTTCTCAATTGTAATTGAATAACCAATAGACAAACAAACACTAATGCATATTGTGATTTTAAGTGTACAGCCCTACAAAAATTGCCAAATTTTGTGACATTCTCGGCATCGCTGAAATCATAGGGCCCTAAGTAATAATTCACAACACTATTATATAATAAACATGAAAAAACTCCAAAAAGATAATCTGTTTTAATATCTATGACTCTTCATGCTACAGAACAAGAATCCCCTATCTACAGAATATTTCGTTCCTCCAAGGTAAACATATTGAAATCTGTATCAGGAACAGAATAATTCAGCAGAAAACGAGAAATCCTGCTTTATTTGTGGTTTGACTGCATTGCGGGCTGTTCCAATGTCCATAAATCACTAAGATAAACATATTGTTGACACCTCTCAGCACTACTCCTTCAGCATGAAACCGGATAAGATGTTTCTGCAATGTTTTTGCTGGCTTTGATACGCGAAGTTCAAGATTTCTGTGATTTTCTTTAAAATCTCCTCTCCAAGGCTATGACAAGGGCTGGAAAGCAAAACCCAGATGTTTATGAAACACTCATAAGAATATGAGAAGGATAGTGATTCATTGCCTGACCCAAATGCACCAATGTTTAGTAATCGCGAATAAACAGATTTTCACAGGGCATGTTTTTAATTGTCCTGTTGTCCACCTTTCTTGTTCTTTTCAGGCCTCGGGCGCAATACGTCCTCTGGTGTCCACGGTCATTGCAACCACGTCAGAAGGCTACCTGGACCACTCGCTTGAGAGAGCGAAGTACAGAGCCAGTGAAATGCCTCAAGGATTTCTTTATGACATTATTTTCCAGGCCTACCAGCGGGTATGAGCAACCCAGACACATTTATTAGCATAAACCTCATTTTCAATGTGCAAAGTACATTAAGATCGACTCTTAAGACACCTTGACATCTCCACAGTGACTTTTATTGTAATATTGGCAACCTTGATATTTATGTTTATATATGCTATTGTTATAAAATAAAATAAAAATATTTATATAGATGTATTATATACAGTGAGGAAAATAAGTATTTGAACACCCTGCTACTTTGCAAGTTCTCCCACTTGGAAATCATGGAGGGGTCTGAAATTGTCATTTTAGGTGCATGTCCACTGTGAGAGACATAATCTAAAAAAAAAAAGAGAAATCCAGAAATCACAATGTATGATTTAACTATTTATTTGAATGATACAGCTGCAAATAAGTATTTGAACACCTGAATAAATCAATGTTAATATTTGGTACAGTAGCCTTTGTTTGCAATTACAGAGGTCAAACGTTTCCTGTAGTTTTTCACCAGGTTTGCACACACTGCAGGAGGGATTTTGTCCCTCTCCTCCACACAGATCTTCTCTAGATCAGTCAGGTTTCTGGCCTGTCGCAGAGAAACACGGAGTTTGAGCTCCCTCCAAAGATTCTCTATTGGGTTTAGGTCTGGAGACTGGCTAGGCCACGCCAGAACCTTGATATGCTTCTTAAAGAGCCACTCCTTGGTTATCCTGGCTGTGTGTTTCGGGTCATTGTCATGTTGGAAGACCCAGCCTCGACCCATCTTCAATGCTCTAACTGAAGGAAGGAGGTTGTTGGCCAAGATCTCGCGATACATGGCCCCTGTCATCCTCTCCTTAATACAGTGCAGTCGCCCTGTCCCATGTGCAGAAAAACACCCCCAAAGCATGATGCTACCACCCCCATGCTTCACAGTAGGGATGGTGTTCTTGGGATGGTACTCATCTTTCTTCTTCCTCCAAACACGTTTAGTGGAATTATGACCAAAAAGTTCTATTTTGGTCTCATCTGACCGCATGACTTTCTCCCATGACTCCTCTGGATCATCCAAATGGTCATTAGCAAACTTAAGACGGGCTTTGTCATGTGCTGGTTTAAGCAGGGGAACCTTCCGTGCCATGCATTATTTCAAACCATGACGTCTTAGTGTATTACCAACAGTAACCTTGGAAACGGTGGTCCCAGCTCTTTTCAGGTCATTGACCAGCTCCTCCCGTGTAGTTCTGGGCTGATTTCTCACCTTTCTTAGGATCATTGAGACCCCACGAGGTGAGATCTTGCATGGAGCCCCAGTCCGAGGGAGATTGACAGTCATGCTTAGCTTCTTCCATTTTCTAATGATTGCTCCAACAGTGGACCTTTATTCACCAAGCTGCTTGGCTATTTCCCCGTAGCCCTTTCCAGCCTTGTGGAGGTGTACAATTTTGTCTCTAGTGTCTTTGGACAGCTCTTTGGTCTTGGCCATGTTAGTAGTTGGATTCTTACTGATTGTATGGGGTGGACAGGTGTCTTTATGCAGCTAACGACCTCAAACAGGTGCATCTAATATAGGATAATAAATGGAGTGGAGGTGGACATTTTAAAGGCAGAATACCAGGTCTTTGAGGGTCAGAATTCTAGCTGATAGACAGGTGTTCAAATACTTATTTGCAGCTGTATCATACAAATAAATAGTTAAAAAATCATATATTGTGATTTCTGGATTTTTTTTTTTTTAGAATATGTCTCTCACAGTGGACATGCACCTATGATGACAATTTCAGACCCCTCCATGATTTCCAAGTGGCAGAACTTGCAAAATAGCAAGGTGTTCAAATACTTATATATTTACATAAAAATAATATACATTTATTTATATATATATATATATATTAGATTTACAGTGGGGAGAACAAGTATTTGATACACTGCCGCTTTTGCAGGTTTGCCCACTTGCATGTAGAAGTCTGTAATTTTTATCATGGGTACTCTTCAACTGTGAGTGACGAAATCTAAAACAAAAATCCAGAAAATCACATTGTATGATTTTTAAGTAATTAATTTGCATTTTATTTTATGACATAAGTATTTGATACATCAGAAAAGCAGAACTTAATATTTGGTACAGAAACCTTTGTTTGCAGTTACAGAGATTGTAAGTTTCCTGTAGTTTTTGACCAGGTTTGCACAAACAGGTTGCACACAGGTTTGCAGCAGGGATTTTGGCCCACTCCTCCATACAGACCTTCTCCAGATCCTTCAGGTTTCGGGGCTGTCGCTGGGCAATACGGACTTTCAGCTCCCTCCAAAGATTTTCTATTGGGTTCAGGTCTAGAGACTGGCTAGGCCACTCCAGGACCTTGAGATGCTTCTTATGGAGCCATTCCTTAGTTACCCAGGCTGTGTGTTTCGGGTCGTTGTCATGCTGGAAGACCCAGCCACGACCCATCTTCAATGCTCTTACTGAGGGAAGGAGGTTGTTGGCCAAGATCTTGCGATACATGGCCCCATCCATCCTCCCCTCAATACGGTGCAGTCGTCCTGTCCCCTTTGCAGAAAAGCATCCCCAAAGAATGATGTTTCCACCTCCATACTTCACGGTTGGGATGGTGTTCTTGGGGTTGTACTCATCCTTCTTCTTCCTCCAAACACGGCAAGTGGAGTTTAGACCAAAAAGCTCTATTTTTGTCTCATCAGACCACATGACCTTCTCCCATTCCTCCTCTGGATCATCCAGATGGTCATTGGCAAACCTCAGACGGGCCTGGACATGCACTGGCTTGAGCAGGGGGACCTTGCGTGCGCTGCAGGATTTTAATCCATGACGGCGTAGTGTGTTACTAATAGTTTTCTTTGAGACTGTGGTCCCAGCTCTCTTCAGGTCATCAACCAGGTCCTGACGTGTAGTTCTGGGCTGATCCCTCACCTTCCTCATGATCATTGATGCCCCACGAGGTGAGATCTTGCATGGTGCCCCAGACAGAGAGAGATTGACCATTATCTTGAACTTCTTCCATTTTCTAATAATTGCGCCAACAGTTGTTGCCTTCTCACCAAGCTGCTTGCCTATTGTCCTGTAGCCCATCCCAGCCTTGTGCAGGTCTACAATTGTCTCCTTGATGTTCTTACACAGCTCTCTGGTCTTTGCCATTGTGGAGAGGTTGGAGTCTGTTTGATTGAGTGTGTGGACAGGTGTCTTTTGGTGCAGTTAATACAGGAAATGAGTGGAGAACAGGAGGGCTTCTTAAAGAAAAACTAACAGGTCTGTGAGAGCCGGAATTACTGGTTGGTAGGTGATCAAATACTTATGTCATGCAATAAAATGCAAATTAATTATTTAAAAATCATACAATGTGATTTTCTGGATTTTAGATTCCATCTCTCACAGTTGAAGAGTACCTATGATAAAATTACAGACCTCTACATGCTTTGTAAGTGGGCAAACCTGCAAAATCGGCAGTGTATCAAATACTTGTTCTCCCCACTGTATGTACTGCTCACTGAGTTGTGAACCCAATATGTGACTCTTTTTAATGTAGTATCCAATGTGTTTGGCACTTACTACAACAATTACCTCACTGTGATAAAGTAAGTCTCAGTGGTCAAACCTTGGAGAAACTTGCCTCTTTTGTTCATTGTACCTGAGATTTGCATAAACCCACAGTTTCTTCTGCTCTAAGGCACTGTGACTTGAGTATTATTGCTATTATTATTATTCCCATGGTAGTGTGTTGTGTGTCAAAAGAATAAATCATAATGGTTTAGTCTGGCCTAAGTTACATAGCTGACTGCAGAATAGCAGTTTTATTGCAGTATTTTCTCTGAAGATCAACTCAAACAATGCTTTCACAGAAATGGTGCTTTTTCATCCAAACTAAAGTTTCTCATGGAGGTGGAGTGCATTTTACCTCATTTACTGCTGTAGGACTTTGTGATCTTTGGATTTGATCAAGCCTTTGGTCAAACATTTGATAACGGTAACAGATAGAAGTGTTAAAAAGAAGCATTGAGATTTATAGGGCTGCTGAGAGGCCAATTTTTTGGGTGCCGAATTCTTTGCTTCTGGAAAACTTTGATTTCACAGTCCTGTTGTTTTTGGCTGTGGTATGGAACATTAGCGTGAGTTTTCTCTGTCAAATCGCAGCTGTCCATCCTCAATTAATTCTAAATAAAGATAAAACCATGACATAGAGAAATACAGAGGATGAGGCAATCTGAAGAATGGGTAATATCAAGCCCGCTTGGGTGTTACCTGACACCCCGGCTCTTCTGGGGCTTTTCTTCTCCAACCCCAACAGTGAAGGGTCTGCGAAGATTTATATGCTTCTCCTTGCTTTTTGAACCCACTTTTCTATGAGACTCTGCCACCATGTGACATAAGACAGTCCATACTTCTTTTTTATGTAGTATTCGGCGCGTTTGACGCTTTTTACAATGGAGGTTATTTCAGGTGGGTGTTTTGAGTGAGGGTTTTTGGATGTAGCCAACGGCCATGTGTCAAAACCCTCTCTGTGGTTGCCTTGAAATGACTGATGCTATTTCAGCATGCCATCCCATTGAGTCTCAGAGAGCTTGAGCTTCACAAAAGAAGAGACATCCAACCCCGCGAGGGTCTGGCTGTGTGTTGATGAAAAGGGGGAAAAATGCCAAAGGTTAAATGATTGCAGGACTTTCTCCTTTAATTTGCCTTGAAATCACAGAGCCCTGTAAGCGAAGCTCTCCCCTCCACCCAGGATGAAATATTGCTGTAGATATTGCTCTGCTAACGTCTCGGGTGGCATGATTTAGGTTGTGTAAACCAACCGCTGTCTTAGAGCGATTCGCTTCAAGAACTCTATTCAGCTTTTTCAATGTGTTACCAGAATCAGGGACTTTTTTTCTTTTTTTTTTCTTTTTTACAAAAATCTCACATGCCTTGATGCTTGATGTCTTTCATGGCCTCAAAAGTTAATTCCTACACGAGTGTTTGACTGAAGATTTGTATGATTTATATCATCACAAAAAAAATTGTTTTCTTCCACAATATTTTTGGTCTTGTTTTCCAGTACAAATATCTAAACATTATTAAATTAAGATACAAATACTTGAGAAGCAAAATAACATAAGAAAACAAGTCTTGTTTTCTGAAAAATATATAAAAATTAAGCAAATTTCTGCTTAAAATGTCTGCTAATCCCTTTAAATTACGTTTGTTTTTCTTACCTCACTAGCAGAAATGTTTTTCTCTTTTAATCGTAAAGTCACTAAATTGAGAATTTTTGGGAAAAAAGGTGACATAAGACAAAATTTTAAATGTATATTGTTTTAAGAATGTTTAGATATTTGTACTGGAAAACGAGACAAAAAAAAAAAAAATCGCAGTCCACCATTATTTTAATTTAATTTCTTTTTCAAGAAAAATTAAATCAAATGAGGTTTTGTTATTTTATGTTAAGAAAATTATTGACCTTGCACCGCTTTTTGGTAGCAAAATATTTAGTTAAATGCTGCTGTTTTCATCAAGCTTCTCAAGTAAATGTAAAATGAAATACTGAAATTAATAATGTTTAGATATTTGTACTGGAAAACAAGACAAAAATACTGAGGAAGAAAATTATTTCTTTGTAGTGCTGCATTTATCAAACTGGAGGGCTTCTTGTTTCATTTTGTTCTGTTTTTTGTCCTGAATGATCTCTTGCAGTGCAGTGAATCTGACTTTGAGTTTGGCACAGAGTGCCTACATTTGGCTCTGCAGTACTGTGGCACGAATGCAAAGCTCATAGAGGGACCACCGACTCTGTGGAAAGTAAGAAACAAAAAGTTTTGCTGTCATATAGAATTTATACCATAAATACTGGGTCCAAAAGTCTGAGACTGCATTGAAAAATGTTTTGGTTTGAGTTTTTTTCCCCATTTAAACCTAGAAAAAAGGTCAGATTCTAGAATTTAGAAGTTTCAAAAATGAATTTATATTTTTCGTTTCTACTTGTTATACTGATAATCCACTGTAATTAAACAGTTTGTATTCAGTCAGCAAAATGAAAAGTAGAAGCATAGTCACTAGTGGTCTCGGGCTTTTTGGACCTCACTGTATGTGTATGCATATTGTAACAAACCGTAAATCATTCTTAACAATGTGTACAACCACAAACCTAATATTCAGTTATTACGACACATTTCTACCAAGCACAAACAGTTATTTTTGCACAGTCCTTCAATGTGTTTTATAACTGTTTCTCTTTTGTAGGTAACATACAAGCGAGATCTAGCAGCTGCGGAGGCTATTATTAAAGGTATTGTAAGTTGTGCAGTAAAGAAATACATACTTCACAGGCCACCGATTTTAATCATTGCTGGGAATACAATATAGCCATTTACTTTTGTTATTGCGGAGTAGATTTTGTTTGATTATACATTCGAACTGGGCAAGTCAAAATAGATTGTTTTCCACAGTTAGAGACATCATTGGGCAAAAACAAACTGTTAGTAAATTGTGTGTAAATATACAAAGAGAGACTGTGAACCACAGAAGCAAACCACCATTTCAAGATGTCTACATGCTGTCTTTTTATATACAAACAATCTTTTTAAGAGAAATTACAAAAATGACCTATTATGACCTGCAAGATATGAGCTGACCAAGCAGGAGGGGGTCGGTTGTCTGGTTTGGACAGAAATCAAAGAACTGGACAATTTTTTTTTTACCATTTTAAATGCAGTATGTGGTGGTTCAAACGTTTTCATGCACTCAGCTAATAAGATTATGACCCTGTCTATTCAATCAGTGCATTAAGCTGCTGTTGGCTTGTAACCCATTTCCATAATGCCAACCTAAGTGGAATAAAACAACAAATCGCCTAAAAATGTTTCAAACTTGGCCTCTTTTATTGGGCCTCCTACCGCTTTCTGATGTCTGTCTTTACAATAAAGTATCCCTCTGGCTGTATTTAAATTTTCCTTTGCCTAGTCCACTATATCTCTGTTTTTACCTTTGGAGAAAGGTTGGGGAAAAAGACATTTATCCTCGAGTTTGAATGCAAGGATTGTTTCTAAGACCTTTGATTAACTTCGATAGCTTTTAGTATGATAGAAGCTTATGAACATCCTGTGTACTTGAGCTAAATTGCCTGAAGTGTTAAACATTTATTGCACATTGTATTTTTTTCCATTACATATTAAATTGCATAAATCCGGTTCCTTTAGGAAGTTACTCACTAGAAAGAACACATAGCTTTTATTTTATTTTATAATTTTTTCCCCCAGCACTTTTACACTGTTTTGTAGCAAATTATTGAAATGTTTCTGTTTGTCACTGTTTTGATCCAGTTATAATTAATTATGATTTTTTTTGTCTAGTTTATTTAATTGTCTTTGGGTGAAATTTGTTCAAGTTTAATGCAGTTGCCTAGAACCTCTTTGTTTTCGTTCCAGATAAACACTATTCAAATTGTAAAATTAAACTATATTATTGTATAGTCGTATTGAAGATATTTAAGATGAGGCTCCTGTTGACCCATGTGAACTCTCTTTTTTTTAGGGTTTGACCCATGTTGACCTCTTAAGTAGCTTCAATATTTTGAGTAGCTTCTCCAACACTACAAACAAGGTTAAATTAAATATACTCAGTTTGGCAATTTCTTATCTGGTTAGTCTTGAAACATTTTTTTCATTTTCCCTCCAGAGACTCTTTCGATGTCAGCGTGTATCATTGCAGGAGCTGAAGCAGAAGCCATCGAGTTGTCCAAAACACTTCAGAAAAATCTGAACATGGTATGTTGAAAAGTACATCCCTCTTCTTACGGTTTAGTTAAAATAGTATTTGCTTAGGAATGCACTGAGTATTAGGCTGTGTAAAGATATCTATCTCCATCTCGACTCCCTTTACCCCAATTTCCTACAACACCCCCGCCCCCTCCTCCCATCAAGCTTTCACCTGCCCTCAACTGCATGAGAAGTCACAGATGGCTTGAGCATAATCTAGCTGTACCATTGGATGTAATTGCTGAAATGGATAAGGTGTCTTGTACAAGTGTGACCACCTTCCCATTTATTCCACTTTGATTTTTGGAGCCGGTCCAGCTTGAGACATGTCTTCACGTTTTAGCTCTCGCAGTAGGAGATCCATCTTCCAGTGCTCTGACAAAAAGGAAATATGACGTGCTTCGTTCGGGCTCCGTGCGATGGAAGCCCATCCTCCTTTGTAGCCGTTCCAAGTTCTTCATCAAGCACATGTCCTCCTCTTGATAATGTTGCAAACATGAGAGCACCCAGCGTCCCGTACGGCTGATTGGTTCCAGACGTTGCCGCTCCCCCAGGTGCCGGCCGGGGTCAGTTCTCCCGAGCTGTTCCTATGACTCGAGGGAGATGAAAGAAAAGCAGGAGATTACAGATGAGGAACTGAATTTGTCCCAGTGCCATTTGGTAAATATAATCCCCATTACAGTGTCTCCATTACAGCGATGTGGAACTCGAGTTGAGCCCGTTCCAGGCATGCAGGTGGTACGATTGGCCCTGGCTATGCATTTTGGTTATAAAGGACAACAGAGAGTGATAAGACGATCCTTTTAGCGAGATGTAATAATTACACCCATATATGCTGCAGATAAGAACTGGAACGGGTTGCCGTCTACTTTCATCAAAGGCTCATGTTCACTAGGGCCGAACACTTTTTGCTTGGAAATGGATTAAAGTCTGAATCCGTGGGCCATAAGGTGCAGATCGCGAATGGGACCTTTCATATATGACTGAGAGTGATATTCACATTCCTCAGCTGTGGTAATTCAAGATAATTCAGAGCTGAGAGCATGTAGGTAGTGTATATATCATCTGAAGCCACATAAGTAAATCTCACACGATTTCCACTTTAAATCCATCGGAGACTATAAAATTCCATTGACTACATGTAATCCTGGCATTTCAGTGATACTGCATAACTCTTGACTGTAATGTATTCCTACGTCAACCTCGGATTAAGCCACAACATGAGCCGACATGATTCCCAACACGTAACTGCGGTTAAAATTGAACTCCTTGCTCGGTAAAAACATGTTTTTCTTTTTGTATAGTTTACAAATCCCTAAGAATGATTAGAAAGGTTAATTGTTTGTAAATGTGTGGGAATTAAAGCATTTCCCGAATTTTTGCACAACCTATGACGCCTAATGAGGACCAAGTGTGTGGCTTGTTGGCCATTATGAAGCGATTATCCTTGGTCTGCCACCATTCAAATAACCTGCGAACATTATCTTGTGTGGGCTCAACAGCCCAACCTGGTTCAGATGTCGAAATGATCTTGTAAATCCACAGCTTGGAGCGAACTGGTTTTCATCTAAAGCCGTGGATGGTTATCTTTCAAGAGCGAATAAGTCCCTGCATGTGTTTCCAATAGCCATTTCATATTTCCAATTTTCTCGTCAAGGTCGAGTCCGTGCCAAACACTTCTGTTTATTTCTGTTTATTTCATCTCTGTACAAGACATTCGACAAGGCCAGGGACAGGATATGATTTGATATGAGGACTATGATATGATTTCATATGTAGAGCATCTGTGTTTGTGTTGCTTTTTATTAAAAGAAATGAGTCATTAGCTCTTAATAAATAATATTTTTCTCTGCCGTGATTGTGATATTGCTTGTTTTATTGAAGTTGGGCTCTTTTCTCCTTTTCACAGATTGAGACAGACGTCATTTCATGTGGAAAGGAGAGTAATATGGAGTACCTGTCCAAAACCCGAAACTTCATTCACATATCTGTACGTCAACGGTAGACACATGCACAAGTAATTCCACTTTAAACTCAACATGAATCAAAAATGACTTTCTTATTGCATGTAACTGGTTTTATTGTGAATGATTCTGTTAATATTATTCCGAAGTGGTTTGTCTTACAATCTTGATCTCTTGATCTCTCTCTGAAACAGCTTTCCTTTTTTGCTGACTTTACTTAGTAAGTCTAGGCTATTTGATAGTGTTAACTAAAAGACAAATAGCATTTTTACAAACACACATTTAGTACAGTAAACTACCCTTCAAATGTTTGGGCTGAGTATAATTTTTATGCTCTTATGCTCACAAAGGCTGCATTTATTTAATCTGAAACACAGTGAAAACAATATTGTTAAACATTTTTACTATTTAAAATAACAGTTTTCTATGTTTTTAAAAGGTAATTTATTCCTGTGATGAAAGCTGAATTTTCAGCATCATTACTCCAGTCTTCAGTGTCACATGATCCTTCAGAAATCACTCGAATATGCTAATTTGCTGCTCAAGATACATTTATTATTATAATCAATGTTGAAAACAGTGCTGCTTTACATTTTTATGCAAACCACAATACATTATAATGATTATTTGATGTATACAAAGTTTAAAAGAACAGCCATTATTTAATCTAGAAATCTTTTGTTATATTATAAATGTCTTTACTGTCACTTTTGATCTATTTAATGTGTCCTTTCTGAATAAAAGTATGAATTTCTTAAAAAAAAAAAAAAAATCTAAACCCAATCTTTTGAATTGTATGAATTATCACGATTCAGTCAATTCCTGGTGGATAAATGACATTTCTTGTAATATAAAAATAAATAAACAAATGGAATTAAATTGCATTTGTTTGGTGTATAATGTAAACCATTTCTAATCAAAACCCATAAGAGGTTCTATTTAATCTTTAATCTCTATTATATATGTTTACACAGTAGCATAATTTAGAAATTGTAGCCCTAGTTTGATGTGACTAACATGATTTGTGTCTATTTTAGATAAGTGGATCAAACTTCTCCGGGGTCCTAGAAATGGTGAAACGTTTTGAGGACATTGGCCACGCACGTTTGTACCCAGTAGTTATTGTTTGGGTAAGTTTCCATACACCACATTGATCTTAACAGCCAAGGGGCTAATCTCTCAGTGTTTGGTTTAAAGGTGCAGTGTGTAATATTTATGAGGATCTATTGACAGAAATGCAATATAATATACATAACTATGTTTTCAGTGGTGTATTAAGACCTTACATTATGAACCGTTATGTTTTTATTACCTTAGAATGAGGCATTTCTATCTACATACACTGCCCTTACAGTGAAGTCGCCATTTTGCGCCGTCATGTTTCTACTGAAGCCCTAAACAGACAATCTTCTATACAGAGCACTTGTTTAGGAGAAAGGACCACCGTTGCTTAGTAGGTTATAGTTCTCACCTTGGAGCTTCGGTCAGAACGCAGGACATGAGTCAGGTTAAGTTCGAACACTACTGAAATTTCTTCAGCAGCACAGACATACATTAGACCACAACGATAGATTACAGGGGCAGATTTGGATGCAGAGGACGCGGTGAGTTTACATTATACTTGACTGTATTGTATGTGTGTGTGGCTGCAAATAAACAAAATAAAGGTTACATCAAGCACCATTATTGATGCAGTCTTTCAGTTTAACATCATATCTAGCACGATACAACTACTTAACCAGGCGAATAATAACTTATAATTACCAATTCCTTAACACATTAATCTGTACAGAACAAATAATGATATATCTGTCTAAATATTACCAGAGCAACACTTATATTACTTACAAACAACGTGCATAAGAATTATACAATGACGTTCATCCTGTGTCAACAACACGGCATGACTCATTTTGTCTCGAGTGGATTTATGATCCATATACTCGATTATTCTTAGAAATTCACATATATAATCGATCTTAAACAAGTAAGGAATAAATGAAACTCACTTTCTTCAAATGGACACACACAGTCATTAATAATCAGCACAAACAATGCACCCCGACTTCTGGAACGGTCTTCCTGGGGAGATCGCAGCTGTTTTTTGTCATGCGCATATCTTGTGCGCATTCACTTCCGCCGCTCCACCAATGGCGCCTTAGCGCTCCCTTTGCAACAGCGCTAGCTACTCTCTGCTCTCTCCGACGACAACATTTTTGCCCTGTGTCGGCCACTGTAGCTTCTCTATGTGCTTTCGAAAGTGAGGGGTGAGTGGTGGGCAATTGCAATTCACAACCTTAAAGGTCCCATGGCATGGCATTTTTCTATTATTTTATAATGTTTCCTGAGGTGTACTAATATTGTTAGTATGATTATTACATCATAAAATGTCATAATTTAGAAATAAAAGGCATTTTTTCTATACTGCTGTTTGCCCTGTGGCTGAATGCCGTGTTTCAAGAGGCGTGTCTGCTGTGAGACTTCAGTAAAAACGGCCACTGTTGTGATTGGCTGACATCTTTGCATTTGAAATTAGCGGAGGGGGCGTGGTTTAACGAGGTCTACGACGCACGAGCTGGAGGCCTGGAGCTGCTGCCAGAGAGACGGATGGACCTGAGTTCACTTCACATTAGTTCTCAGCATGTCTCAGTTCAGGGTGAACTGTTGTAGTTACTAGAATATACTTCAGGTTATTTGTTTATTTCTAATCGGAGGGGCTGTCACTCATGTCAGAAAGTTAGTAACTTTAGTAAATTATGGATCAGCGCTGACTCGAGACGCGAACCGTTTAGAACGATTCAGTCCGATTTGGTGAACTGGTTCGGTTCACTAAAAAGAACCGATTCAAAAGAATGATTCGTTCGCGAACCGGACATCACGGAGACTGGGCGATTGCTAACAAAGTTATTTATAGTAACTTCTGAGTTATGAGAGCGCTGTCAGTCAGCGCAAGTTTATTGTGTTTGTATCTGAGAGTTCTGAATAAACACGAGTCCCAGTCACGCCGAGTCCGTCTTCATCATTATTACCAACTTTGTAACACATGCAATGTACCATTACAGCGAGATGAACGAGTTAGTAAGTGTTGAGTATAGCATTATTTCTAGATATGTTCCAATCATGAAAAGCGTCAGTGACGCGCATTGAGTACACAGCGCAAACAAAGACACAACAGCAGTAATCGAATGTAATCCAGTTTATTGTGGGGCTAGCTGGCTAGCCTAGCCGGATACCCTCACGCTTACCCCCCTTCTGCTTAATCTCGCGCCGCGTTTGGTGCCTCCGCTGTGGGCCAGATGCAGTACTGGGGGTCGGGGATGTTGAAGGCCGACCGGTCAGTGCAGCCCGAGCCTCGGCGTGTGTGAGGTTTATCTCTAAAGAGATGTGAGTCTGCCGATGTTGAGCAGAAACTCTGACTGTATGCACATTGTAGAACAGATAGACGCGACGAGGACGTACAAAAACACTGACTCACAAGATAGAAGAAAACACGAAAACACCGTTCTGTCGGGAGAGAGAGAAGCCGCAGTGTGTGCACGAATAATAAATAATTGGCTTTATGCACAGCTGCACTACTTCCTGAACTTCAGCCAGCTCCTTTGTTTCCTGTCTGCCATTATTGGACAAACTGATTAATCCAGGTGTGCCTGACCTCTGCAGTCACAACAACAATAATCAGACACACCTGGATTAATCAGTTTGTCCAATAATGGCAGACAGGAAACAAAGGAGCTGGCTGAAGTTCAGGAAGTAGTGCAGCGGTGCATAAAGCCAATTAGCTACACATAAGAAATCACTGATCACAGATCAGAAGGAACTGAAAAAAGACTTCTGTTTTCATTTGTACATCCAAACACTGAGAAACTGCCTGCGTTCACTCATTCACAAGCCACAAATATAGCGCTTGCATGGGCGTGCCAGATTCTCTGGGCGGAGGAAAGGGAGGTAACCGTTCCTGCTTGGACGTCAAAACAGGAGACTTCAGGATTGGCTCGTCTGGCCTGTCATTTTCTCAAAGGCAAAGAGAGACAGCCAGAACTCGGGTTTACACCGATCAACATTTCTATCCACTTGGGGACAATATTCAGGCTAGGGGAACTCATATTAATGTTGAAATACCTCATAAAATGAAAATTTCATGCCATGGGACCTTTAAGGCCTGTTCACACCGGGACGATTTTCGCGCGCGTTTATCGCCGTCGTTTAAACAACGTTAAAAACTGGCCGACCAATGAGATCAGCGCTTTTGTTCACGTTCCTGGAGCTGCTGAAGTGACAGTAAAACATGACTTGGTGGCACTCGAGCACAAAACGGTCTTGACGAGCACACATTGATACGACAAAGAAGTAGTAAGTAGACAAAGAAGAAGATGAGCTGCTAATGCTGCTTGCCAGTTAGCAAAAAATGTGTGAATGGTTTTGGCCATAGACATATATCTATGGTTTTGGCAAGCACGTAAATACTGTCTCTCTTCTTCTTCTGTGTGACAAGCGAGTGTCAAAAGCGCTTTACACCACCTTGTGTAAAATCGCTTTGGTGTGAACACTCAAGACACGTCGAAAAACGTCACGAAAAATGCTGCTAAAAATTACACGCTGCACCTTTAAATATTTTTTTGATGTGTTCCTCTAAGTTATTTTAACCTTAAGTTAAGGTATGTGTATGTGATTAGACCAAAACATGATCTTGTCCAGTCCAAATGCTTGAGGGCAAATTAGTTTTAAAAAGTAAAATCAACAAGAACATCTGAATTCTCAAGCACATTTGCTTGATGGCAGTGTTGAGAGTGGGAAAAACCCTTGATGTTTTGGTTCCTGGTTCCTGTCCAGCATTTGTACCTCAAAACATCACTCTCACCCTGATTAATTTCTTAAATGTGTTTCGAAAACACAAAATCTCTGCTCCTGCAGTTCTGACGTCTGAATCCAGGGATCCACACCCCACTGTGGGAATCCAGCCTTCCCAGAATCCATATGTGCTTGCTTTACCATTCCCTCCGAAGGCCTGTTAGATAACCTCTACTCTCCATCATGTTTTCACTTGTTGTTAGTATTTCACAGATGCTTTGTCCTTATCACCACCACAGATGTGATGATATGATAACACATGTGGCTGTGAGAGCGTGTGATTGCGAGTAAAATCAAGATTATTTCATAAAGAGAGGTTTGCTTGACTTTCTTCACGTTTACATTACATTTGAATTCGCTTAACATGCTATTACATTTCCTGTTTGGCTTTCACAGTTACCTTTTTGTGCTGAGATGCTTCGATTCTAATATATATAGTTTTTCTTTTGGAGTTTCATAACAGAGTAAACAGCATTTCCGCCATTTCTACAGGGGTATGACCTCTGTTAGAAATATGTTTTTCTTCAAGCAATTTGCAAAATGAGCACAGCCTGTTTTATTTGGTACATATGCATACAAGCCACATCTTCCTGAAATGGTGATGTAAGCGAACGGAAAAAGAAACTGCATTAATTTAACAGATCGGTGAATGCTGGGTCAGTTGCAATGGAAACTTTTCGCTCAGAGCTGGTTCTTGCGCATGGGAGCCTAACCTGTCTAAATACACAGAGAAAAAAAAGAGTACTATGGGGTACTTTTAAAATTAATGGGCATCTTCCACATATATCATAAGTGTTTTTTAAGAATAGGGATTTAAATAAGTGGTGGGTTAGTATAAGATGATTCCTATTTGGAGCATTGCCACTATAGTCAGTATAGATGATTAGAGAAGTTTTTTTTAATATTCATTCCTATAGCTCACAGAGTACCAAACCTTTTTATCAGACAAACTCCTTTGGCCTAAAATATTTACCATTTTAAGTTAATATAATCAATAATTTAACAAAACATTTGAGTGGTCACGTTTCTCTGATGTCAGTTAATGTTTACATGACATGCAGGTAAACACAAAATATTTAATCTTTTTAATATATATTTTTTTGAATTATTTATTTAATTATTTATGTAATTTTAGATTTGAAGTTAATATTTCAATAACTTTACAACACATTTGTGTGGTCACGTTTCTTTGATGCCAGTTAATGGTTACATGGCATGCAGGTAAACCTATAAAAAATGTATATAAATGATATACTTGTTTTTTTATTCAGTTTGATTTTTATTATATACTTATTTAATTTTAGATGTAATTTTACATTTATATGATTTAATTCATTTTAGGAATGAACTCGAATCCTACTCCCATCCTTTTCTGTTCACGAGTTCCATTTTCACTTCCTCACAGCCGACTGCATTTGAACGGTCCACCTATGCTGTGTAAACACCTTCCCGTAATCATGGGCGGCATCATTACGTCGACCAGCATAGTGCGCATAGTGCAAGCCTTGGGTTCGGTTCGGTGGTAAAAAAATTCTAAGGTTCTGCGGAAACCGAACCCCGTCAAAAAGTCCAATATTCAGCCGAATCCTGGATTCGGTGCATCCCTAATTAATTTATACTTTTCATCAACTCATGAACCCCCTGCCATTCCCTCACAAACCCCAAGTTTGGAAAACCCTGCCATAAATGGAGGTGTTCTTTTTGTTGACAGGTACAGCTGAACATGACAAAGCAGTCTGTTGAGAGCCAGAAGACAGACGAGTTAACAGCCTTCATGGGTCTGGCCTCTGAAGTCATACAGGGAAATGTTCTGCTGTATGGAATTGAGATCGATCACTCCAAGGTAATTTTCTTTAACAGATATAATGATATCTCCTTAAGAGATAGTTCACCTAAAATGTGAAATTATTGCTCTGTTTTCAAGCTTTATCTGAACCTGATCTGCCAGGGTTAAAAGGTCTAGGAGTATTCAAGAGGAACCTTGTTTCATTGCTTTGTCAGGAGGTCTAAAACGTATCCTATTGAGAATTAATTAAAAGTCATCACTATATATTAGTCATTGTGGGTCCAGAGAAAGAATCTTGCACAGATGTGTCTTACTAGACTCTTTGTAGTGTCAGAACAACTCTGTGTCACGAAGAGCGATGTGTGAATTTGCCCTGTCTGTCTGCGGCCCCCATTAAAAACGCTCAGACAGCAGAGGGAGTGCCTGTAATGTGTGTTCGTCGTGATAAAATGCTTATTTTTGTGAGATAGTGGAAGTGCAGATAAAGACCATGCACAAATCACGTTCATAGGTCCCATAATAATGAGGATAATTCCTCCCAGATGTGCTTATTCATGCTTCACAAAATAGCTGCCAAGACTCGCTTTGTGAGTTCTGACCCATCCAACTACCTTCATACATGATATAAGGTTTTTTCAATTAGAGGTCGTGCCTCTTAATTCAGTATTTTATCCAGATCGTTTTTGAGATGCAGTGCATGTCGGTGAAACCGTCAGACGTTTTCTGCTGCTAGTCACGCCTGAGGGTTTTTGGATGAGCCAACGGTTAAATATATAGACTTTCCATTGCCTAATACTGCCCTGAATTTATTCCACTGGCATCATTCATACAGTAAAAATTAAGTTTTGATGATCACCATTGGGGAAACTATAAAGGGGTCATATCATAAGCAATTGAATTTGCCTTGATCTTTTAAGATGAAATAGCTTGATGCTTTATGAAAACATACTTACTGTAATACTGATTTATGCAAAAACTGGTCATAAATCTGCTAAATTTAACTAAGGCACAACAATAGAGAAATGCAGTCTGCTTAACTCTTTCCCCGCCAAACAGGGAATTTTCCATTACAGGTCCTTCTCAAAAAATGAGCATATTGTGATAAAGTTCATTATTTTCCATAATGTAATAATACAAATTTAACTTTCATATATTTTAGATTCATTGCACACCAACTGAAATATTTCAGGTCTTTTATTGTTTTAATACTGATGATTTTGGCATACAGCTCATGAAAACCCAAAATTCCTATCTCAATAAATTAGCATATCATGAAAAGGTTCTCTAAAAGAGCTATTAACCTAATCATCTGAATCAACTAATTACACCTGGGATTACTGAGGCTTTTAAAAACTCCCAGCCTGGTTCATTACTCAAAACCGCAATCATGGGTAAGACTGCCGACCTGACTGCTGTCCAGAAGGCCATCATTGACACCCTCAAGCAAGAGGGTAAGACACAGAAAGAAATTTCTGAACGAATAGGCTGTTCCCAGAGTGCTGTATCAAGGCACCTCAGTGGGAAGTCTGTGGGAAGGAAAAAGTGTGGCAAAAAACGCTGCACAACGAGAAGAGGTGACCGGACCCTGAGGAAGATTGTGGAGATGGACCGATTCCAGACCTTGGGGACCTGCGGAAGCAGTGGACTGAGTCTGGAGTAGAAACATCCAGAGCCACCGTGCACAGGCGTGTGAAGGAAATGGGCTACAGGTGCCGCATTCCCCAGGTCAAGCCACTTTTGACCCAGAAACAGCGGCAGAAGCGCCTGACCTGGGCTACAGAGAAGCAGCAGTGGACTGTTGCTCAGTGGTCCAAAGTACTTTTTTCGGATGAAAGCAAATTTTGCATGTCATTCGGAAATCAAGGTGTCAGAGTCTGGAGGAAGACTGGGGAGAAGGAAATGCCAAAATGCCTGAAGTCCAGTGTCAAGTACCCACAGTCAGTGATGGTCTGGGGTGCCATGTCAGCTGCTGGTGTTGGTCCACTGTGTTTTATCAAGGGCAGGGTCAATGCAAATAGCTATCAGGAGATTTTGGAGCACTTCATGCTTCCATCTGCTGAAAAGCTTTATGGAGATGATTTCATTGTTCAGCACGACCTGGCACCTGCTCACAGTGCCAAAACCACTGGTAAATGGTTTACTGACCTCAATTGGCCTGCCAACTCTCCTGACCTGAACCCCATAGAGAATCTGTGGTATATTGTGAAGAGAAAGTTGAGAGACGCAAGAGCCAACACTCTGGATGAGCTTAAGGCCGCTATCGAAGCATCCTGGGCCTCCATAACACCTCAGCAGTGCCACAGGCTGATTGCCTCCATGCCACGCCGCATTGAAGCAGTCATTTCTGCAAAAGGATTCCCGACCAAGTATTGAGTGCATAACTGAACATAATTATTTGAAGGTTGACTTTTTTTGTATTAAAAACACTTTTCTTTTATTGGTCGGATGAAATATGCTAATTCTTTGAGATAGGAATTTTGGGTTTTCATGAGCTGTATGCCAAAATCATCAGTATTAAAACAATAAAACAATAAAAGACAGGCGAAGAAGACGCAAAAAAACAAGCGATCAAATGTAAGCAGATGCATATGTAAAATAACGTGATCATCAACATTAAACATCATATAAATCAAAACGAGTCGACCCAGGACGAGCTATAAGACTGTGCAAGCATTAGGAGGGGTGTTGATTGACTCGATCTACTCCACCTGTGTTTGATCATCGCTCTGAATCTGATCTGGATGTAGTCTTTGACAAAAACGTGTTTTTCTCAGCTTTTTGTTCAAAATGTTGCTTTATTTATGAAACTTAACCATATTCAAGTGTTGATAAAAAAGGAATGCATGAAGCTGGAATAAAACGTTTAGTTTTTTGGGGGATATATAGCATCCTCAAATATTCATACAAAAAAATATTCTATGGGCCATCCTGAGATTATAACATGGTAAATGTTTAGACATTAGGAAAGCTTATGGAGCTTTGTGAGATCGCGCTGAACTGAGATGTCAGCTTTTTAGGAACCGCACATGCTTGCTTTTACGTTTAAATTACATTAAACAAAAAAAAAAATCTATTTATACTTTTATGTGGGCTTTTGCAGGCGGGGGCGGGAGCGGGACAAAACATGAATGGGCGGAAGAAGGTAACATATATTTTTGTGGGAGAGGGACAGAATCCTGTGGGAGCGGGACTAAAAAAATCGTGGGACGCGTAGGTCTCTACACTACACGCTTAAACCTAATGTTAACACTAGACAAGGAACTAAGGAAAACTCAGGGCTTAAATACACAAGGGAAGTTAGTTAACACAATAGGGAGCAGGTGTGTAAATCAGTTAACGTCTATCGAAACGAACAATGACTGGGAACAGGAAAAAAAGGAACAAAACTAATGCCACGTTTCAGGCCACCCGTAACCCGTGCTTTTCCAACTTTCTACCCGTGAAAGTGCACTCGAACGGCTGTCAAACCCGTGACTTCCCTGTGAACTCATACTAGATCGATGTACTCCCAGTTACGAGATCTGACGTCACATAACAATGACAGCTCCATACGGATGAGGTGTTTATGAAACGAATATACAAATAACGTTAAATAAAAAGTGTAACAGCTTCTATTGCCTTATGCGCTGTTTCGTACCGTATTTGGCGTTTTGGGAGCATGAAACCGATATTTTTTTAAATGAGGTCCCAGAGTGGATAAATCTGAAACGACACCCTTGCGTTTTCGTGTGTACAGCCAATCCGTATATTTTGTGAAATGGTGATGTCATCACACCACGTCCCGCACGGTAGACTAGAAGGCATATCTATGCTAGAAGGGATCCAATGGGCACTGGACATGCGCACATCAATATTGTGTCATTTAATTACTGTATTTGCATTATTAAAAGGGTTGTTTTAGGGTTGGAGTAGGTGTAGGTGTTAATAAAACACAATCTGGTAAGTATCACATTTATTTATTGTTATTTTATCGTGAGATTTTGCCTCACTTCCTACCATTGCTGTACCCCTTCTAGCCACAACTCTTCTTCTCCGTTTTAAGTGCATTTATGTTGCAGAATTACAGCGCCACATACTGGCCTGGCAAGTATACTACATCGTTTTGAGTCGTTTTCATTGATCTTGTGTGTACACAGATATTTATTGAAACGAGGGAAAAAAAAGATTGGATAGGGAAAGTTCTGGCTTTGTGTGGACAGGGCCTAAAACACAATGAAACTACCATACTCCTGACAGTGTGAAGACTGTTTTTGGCTCACATTATAGAATAAATAAATGTATGGAATGACCCCTCTTAAAATAGCTAATATAAATGTGTTTTAGTGTCAAAGTTACCTGATGATGACTGACTGTATTGGTTAAAGTACAAATTAATGCAAAATATTTATTAAAAAATGTACTTGCTTGTTGTTTATTTTGTCTGCACTAAAGAAGATCTTTAATGTTAGTTTAAGGTGACATTTTAAGGGATTTTGTCTGTGTAGTCTTTCAGGATTGTTTGATTGGAATCTTTGGGTTTGTTTTTCCTTGCCAGATGTTTGTACATGTGGAGCACTTAACTTGTGTGGAGGATTTATTGTTTTGAGAACATTGGCGTTTGATAAGGATCAGTAAACTTGTTCTCATAAATACACATTCAATCTTCATTAAAAACATTTTGTCTTTTTTGATTTTTCCTACTTGTTTAACATGCCTTTGTTGTGTCCAGTTTGGTCAGTGATAGATTACTTTTAGGACAGGATTTGATTTCAGTCTTTCAACACTTTTCCGTGACACAACGACAGAAACCTCCATGTTATGGACCTCCAAGTTGCTTAACTATTTCTCACTAATCACCCTCCACATAGACAGTGAAGAGACGTTTGCGTGATTCATTGTATGTAAACAATGACAGGTCTCATTAAACAAATAATTTCTTTCAGTCTTTCCACAATATGTTTGTAATATGCAAAGTTTTCCTTATTGATTCCAGGCTGAGGGAAACATGACACTAGCAGTCACACAGCTTTGTAAGAGAGGAGTAAACATGGATGGATGGATGGAGAGAGAGAGAGAGAGAGCTATAAAGAGACAGATGAAGAGAGTATGGATGGATGGAGAGAGAGCTGGAAAGAGACAGATGGAGAGAGGGATAGATGGATGGATGGATGGATATAGAGAGAGAACTGGAAAGAGAGACAGAAGGAGAGAGGGATGGGTGGATGGATGGATGGAGAGAGAGCTGGAAAGAGACAGATGGAGAGAGTATGGATGGATGGAGAGAGAGAGAGCTGGAAAGAGACAGATGAGAGAGAGATAGATGAATGGATGGATGGATAGAGAGATGGATGGATAGAGAACTGGAAAGAGAGATGGGTGGGTGGATGGATGGAGAGAGAGCTGGAAAGAGAAAGCTGGAGAGAGTATGGATGGATGGAGAGAGAGAGAGCTGGAAAGAGACAGCTGGAGAGAGTATGGATGGATGGAGAGAGAGCTGGAAAGAGACAGATGAGAGAGGGATAGATGAATGGATGGGTAGAGAGATGGATGGATATAGATAGAGAACTGGAAAGAGAGATGGATGGGTGGAGAGAGAGAGAGCTGGAAAGAGACAGATGGAGAGAGTATGGACGGATGGAGAGAGAGCTGGAAAGAGACAGATGAGAGAGGGATAGATGAATGGATGGGTAGAGAGATGGATGGATATAGATAGAGAACTGGAAAGAGAGATGGATGGGTGGGTGGATGGATGAGAGAGAGAGAGCTGGAAAGAGTATGGATGGATGGAGAGAGAGCTGGAAAGAGACAGATGAGAGAGAGAGAGATAGATGAATGGATGGGTAGAGAGATGGATGGATATAGATAGAGAACTGGAAAGAGAGATGGATGGGTGGGTGGATGGATGGATGGAGAGAGAGAGAGCTGGAAAGAGACAGATGGAGAGAGTATGGATGGATGGAGAGAGAGCTGGAAAGAGACAGATGAGAGAGGGATAGATGAATGGATGGGTAGAGAGATGGATGGATATAGATAGAGAACTGGAAAGAGAGATGGATGGGTGGGTGGATGGATGGAGACAGGGCTGGAAAGAGACAGATGGAGAGAGTATGGATGGATGGAGAGAGAGCTGGAAAGAGACAGATGAGAGAGGGATAGATGAATGGATGGGTAGAGAGATGGATGGATATAGATAGAGAACTGGAAAGAGAGATGGATGGGTGGGTGGATGGATGGATGGAGAGAGAGAGAGCTGGAAAGAGACAGCTGGAGAGAGTATGGATGGATGGAGAGAGAGCTGGAAAGAGACAGATGAGAGAGGGATAGATGAATGGATGGGTAGAGAGATGGATGGATATAGATAGAGAACTGGAAAGAGAGATGGATGGGTGGGTGGATGGATGGAGAGAGAGAGAGCTGGAAAGAGACAGCTGGAGAGAGTATGGATGGATGGAGAGAGAGCTGGAAAGAGACAGATGAGAGAGGGATAGATTAATGGATGGGTAGAGAGATGGATGGATATAGATAGAGAACTGGAAAGAGAGATGGATGGGTGGGTGGATGGATGGAGAGAGAGAGAGCTGGAAAGAGTATGGATGGATGGAGAGAGAGCTGGAAAGAGACAGATGAGAGAGAGATAGATGAATGGATGGGTAGAGAGATGGATGGATGGATATAGAGAGAACTGGGAAGAGAGAGAGAAGGAGAGAGAGATGGATGTGTGGATGGATGGATAGAGAGACTGGCTAGAGAGATGGATGGATAGAGATAGATAGATGGATGGATATGGATGGATAGTGAGACGATGGATGGATGGAGGGATGATAGATGGATAGAGAGATTGATGGATGGAGAGACAGATAGATGGAGAGATGGATAGATATGGATGGATGGATGATAGATGGATAGAGAGATACAATAGATGGAGAGATAGATAGATAGATAGATAGATAGATAGATAGATAGATAGATAGATAGATAGATAGATAGATAGATAGATAGATAGATAGATAGATAGATAGATAGATAGATAGATAGATAGATAGGTTCTGTTATACATTTTTTCCAGCTACTTTGATAAATAGCAAGTTCAAAATAACAGTATTTATTTGAAATAAAATCTTTTGTAACATAATGAATGTCTTTATTAATTTAATGCATCATTGCTGAATGAAATGCATGTCTTTCTTTCTTTCAAAAAACAACAAAAAATGACCAGATAGATGTGTATATATATATATATATATATATATATATATATATATATATATATATATATATATATATATATATATATATATATATATATATATATATAGTCTTTATAACAATTCTTTAACATGTGCCTTGGTGTCAGTAAGGTGATCTGATGGTGTGATAAAGGTCATTTCTAGCCCTATCAGTGCCTGGCCAATGAGTGACAGGAAGTGTCACAGGATCTCCTTCACACACGGGGCCCAGTGGCCTGTCATGCGCTGAAAAGGCTTGTCACAATGATATATGGCCGCTCTAATCCCTCCTGTGAGAGCCCAGCAGTTTACTCACCCCTCACTTCCTTCTCCTCAAAGCATCCAGCTGAGGATTCTAAACCTGAGAGGAGATTAGCTGCTCCTTAGAAAAGAGAAAGAAAGAGACTCTCTTACCTGCCCATATCCACCCATTTTTGAAACTGGATTCCTGATTTAGCCCAAATTTGGACCATCTTGAGTTTTACAATACACCCTTACAGGCGCTGACGCCTTTAGATGCTGCTTTTAGCTAAATATCGGTCACATTTTCTGAAGATTAATTATGTTTTTGGGTATGTGCAGGAGTCAGTACCCTACTGTGATGAATGCAAGACCACAAAAAGGTATCGGATCCTTTAATCGCTCTAAAATCACCCCTGCTAAAATGATGTCAGGGTGGAGTATACCTCAATGTCTCTTTTTATACTCGTCTGCTTTTGACAGCGTAAATGTATTTGGCCATACCCTTCGCTTAGTGTCGGATTTGCGTTCCAGTAGTCATTTCTCATTCTCAAAATATTCCCCTTCTCTCCATGTCTAATTGTTTTTACGTTTTCCTCATCATTATGGCTGGCACAAATGCACTGCGGGAGGAAAAGTAAAAAACGTCTGTGTTTTTTCTAGTCTGGGCTTGAAAGATCCCTGCTGACAACTCCAAGCCAGAGCGCTTCTCCTTTGATATTTTACCGCAGTGTTAAACTGAAAGATCTGTACCATGGCAGCGTGTGTTGGTTATATTCTTTATTTAACACTAATGATACACCAAACTTTCTTGGTCAAAACCCCCCCAAAAAACAACAACCCAATGCAGAAAATCAGCCTTTTTTTGCTTAGAATACCTACACTGTAAACCCAAATTTGGGTTTTTGTACTCGTATATTTTGCTAATTCATATGTTTAACTTAAAATTATCATGTAATCTCAACTTAAATATTTTAGTAGTGGAAAGTTGCCTAACTTGCTAATTGGTAACACAGTGCTTTGATAGCCTGCCCGATTTCTGAATGAGTGACAGTATAGAACATTTAAAGGGGCCATGACATGAGAACTCAACATTTCTTTGATCTTTTGGCATATAAGAGGTATTTGTATCATTAATACATCCTGCAAGTTCTATAACTTAAAACATCATCGTCATCAATAAAGAAGCATTTATATAATCAAGCTGTAAAAAAGCTTCGTTTGGATCCGAGGTGGCATGTGATGTCACAGGAGGATAAGATTGTGATATTAACAAGATTATGCGATGCCACGCAGGCATTGTGCTGTTCCTGGCTGTGGAAAAACATCATCTTTGCATAAGCTGCCGAATGATCCCAATGTCAGAGAAAAATGGACTCAGTTTGTTTATTTTTAACAAACGTCCTAGTCACGTCAGTGCTGACTTGCGTGTTTGTACCGTACATTTTACCAGCGACTGTTTTGAGAACAAGTCGCAATACTATAATGGCTTTGCCCAAAAACTTTTTCTCAAAATCAGGCTGTGCCAACTGTTCTGGAACCAGCAAGTAACATATTTAATTTTTAAACCGTTTATGGGTTAAATTCATAATGAATAATCCTTGTATTTTTACGTCAAAGAATGGTCTCTTTACAATGGCAGAAGCTGTCGACGGACACTTGCAAAACGTTCTTTATAGTGACGCTCTTACACTACACAATGAATCTGAAATCTCTTACTGTATTTACATCGTGTTTGCATTGCTAGTTATGGTGAAAGCATTTTGTGAAAGTGCAGAAATCACTGCGTTCACACGATCATCTGCTCATCACTGCAACCTTCCATGTGATGGGAATAGATCTAAAGATAATACAACACTAGTCACAATTACTACAACAATAGTCAACACTTTTCACAATTCATTAATTTCGATAGCTGTAATAGTAAAAGTATTCGAGAGGGTTCCACATGTAATATTTCATATGCAAAGATGCCAGCCAATCACAGCAGTGGGTGTTTTCTAAGTGGGGGTTAAGTCTAACAGCAGACAAACCCCTTCAAACAGAGCATTCAAATCAGAGGGCTAAAATGAGGGTAGGAAAAATGTCATTTATTTCTAAATTATGACCAGTCATAAGTCGCACGGGTATATTTGGGGCAATAGCCAACAATACTTTGTATGGGTGAAAATGATTGATTTTTCTTTTATGCCAAAAATCATTAGGATATTAAGTAAAGATTATGTTCCATGAAGATATTTTGTAAATTTCCTACCGTAAATATATAAAATATTTATTATTAGTAGTAATATGCGTTGCTAAGGACTTAATTATGGACAACTTTAAAGCCGATTTTCACAATATTTCGATTTCTCAGATTCCAGATTTTCAAATAGTTGTATCAGATATATCAAATATTGTCCTATCCTAACAAACCATACATCAATGGAAAGCTTATTAATTCAGATTTCATGTGATGTATAAATCAAAAATGACCCTTATGACTGGTTTTGTGGTACAGGGTCACAGATCATGCTCCACTCTTCACCATGATGGTAACCCCCAAAAACATAACATAACAGAAACTCTTCTAAATTAGCGTAGCAAAACATTAAACACTACTAATTATTCCATTTAACATTAATTTTGCACACACACAAAAAAAATTATATGAGGGTGCTTTCACATCTCTAGTTTGGTTCATTTGGTCCGAACCAAGGGCAAACAATTATACATTGTAGCATTTTTCCGCTTTTTTGGTTCCTTTTCACACCACACTGATTGCTTTGGTCCGAACCAGTTGAAACGAACCAAAATGCAGTCACATGACAACATCCACATCACTTATTGGCCATGGCGTATTTCCTAAACTGCTTTTCGATTGGTCAGAATTTACGTGCGGGAAAATTCCAACAGACGAGGAAAAGCCAGCAAACAACATGGAGACAACACAACTATGGAGAGACGACTGCGCGGGCTGGTTTTGTCCCTGGCCATAATCTATTACATTGTTTGTACACACAAAGATATGCAAACAATACATTTCTATAATGAAGCGCGGATGCGGCTTGAAAGCAACATTCTGATGCACTGCAAACGGCGAGCGCGCATCGCTCGTTCCACAGATCTATCAAACTTTCTATGAGGCTCCGCACCTCCTCACTACTCCAAGTTTGTCCGCGAGCTGCCATGCTAAAGTGCAAACCATCAACAAACACTTCCTCGTCCCATAATGCACAGCGCAGCTAACTACGGCAGCTGGTTTAGTCCAAAAATGATCAGTACTTTTTGCAGTTGGGTCTGTTCGAGGTCGGATCACGTTCTCACCACAAACAAACCACTCCAGAGTTCGTTTGAAAGCGTAACGAGACGACCTATAAGAGTTTGGTCTGCTTTTGGTGCGCACCCGAGTGCGATCGCTGCTTTCACACCTGACCAAACGAACCGCACCAAAGGGGAAAATGAACTCTAGTACGATTCAACTGAACTAAATGAGGCAGGTGTGAAAGCACCCTAACACTTGATCCATCATTTACCCTTTTGAGTGTCATGGCAAAGCATGCTGGGAAATAGAAATCCCTGCCCAGTTTCAGTTATATTTAAATTTGTCTAAATTAAAAGTTCATAAACCTCAAAACAGTTAAACAAATCTGATTACTGAAAATGTGTACATTTTGTGAACTCGAAAGAAAACGATACTCGGTTACTTAACGTAACCTCGGTTCTCTCTAGAAGAGGGAACGAGTATTGCGTAAGTTCCTTACGCTACGGGAAAGTATTCTTTCTTCGAGATTTCTGAAAAACCCAAAATTATCCTTAATTTTGTAACATTGTCAACGCAGTGCGGCAGCCTGGCAGACCATAGCAGGCTATTCCAGCGTGCCATTGGCTGCTCTGCTGGCAACTGCAGCAGCCTATCGGTGAGCCCGCGTGACGTGGCGACCAATGAGGGCGCTTCGCGCCCACCTGGCTTCATTTGCCTACAGGTGGGGCGTGGCCACGTGTATATAAGCAGGGCTCACGGGCTGCATATTCGGTTTTCGTAGTTCTGAAGCGTAAACGCCCGCGGGGCGCACGGCAAGGAACGCAATACTCGTTCCCTCTTCTAGAGAGAACCGAGGTTACGTTAAGTAACCGAGTATCGTTCTCTTACGAGAGGTTCTCTCGTATTGCGTAAGTTCCTTACGCTACGGGAACATATTGTCAACGCCGTGCGCGCCTCGCATACAGCATATGTATCCCAGGGAACCGGGGACCATAACACTGCTCGGGCAGGGTGGCCGGTAAAGGAAACGGGCCACCACATATACGGACACTTCGTTTGAACTGACGGGTGGTTACAACGGGTGGTTACAACACCCTGCCTTATGAATGAGGGAACGGCACCTGCCGGTCGCCTTCAAATTCACCACACCTTGTCTCATGAATGAGGGAACGGCAAGGCCGGTCGCCTTCAAATTCACAATATCTTGTCATATGAGTGAGGTAACGGCACCGCCGGTCACCTTCAAACTCACAATAGCTCTTTTCGTAAATGAGGGAACGGTACCGCCGGTCTCCTTCAAATTTACATAAGCCTTGTACCGAACTTACTACCAGTATGTGAGCTATGTCTGCGCAGAATCACCGGGCAGAACCAACAGCCTTATTGAACTGATAACACTTTCGCCTGTAAGGCAGGAACTTCCAGATTGTAAAATCTCACGAACGTAGACGGGGAGGCCCAGCCTGCCGCCACGCAAATATCGTGGATGGAAATCCCTCTGGCCCAAGCCCACGAAGAGGCCATGCCTCTGGTGGAGTGTGCTCTGACACCTAGCGGGCACTGCAGGTGTTTGGAAGCGTATGCAGTTGCAATCGCGTCCACTATCCACCTGGACAGGGTCTGTTTCGAGGAGGCGAGACCTTTAGCGCGCCCTCCAAACGAAACAAATAGCTGCTCAGAACGCCTGAAGGCGGCGGAGCGTGTGACATAAACCCTCAATGCCCTGACAGGGCAGAGGATATTGCCACCGTCCCCCTCGTCGGATGCTGGCAGAGCCGAGAGGGAGATAATCTGCGCCCTGAAAGGAGTGCCGATCGCTTTGGGGACATAACCATGCCTCGGTCTGAGAATGACCTTAGAGTCATTAGGACCGAACTCCATACACGTCGGGCTCACTGAGAGCGCGTGTAGATCCCCCACGCGTTTCACTGAAGCCAGAGCTATCAGGAACGCGGTTTTTAGCGAAAGGAACCTTGGTTCCACAGTCTCGAGCGGTTCAAAGGGATGAGCCTTCATGGCCTCTAGGACCAAGGCCAGATCCCAAATAGGAACCGATGGGAGCCGCGGGGGATTCATCCGTCTAGCTCCTCTGAGGAAACGGATGATGAGCTCGTTCCTTCCTAGCGTGCTGCCTAGCGTCGTCTGGGCGAACGCTGCTATAGCCGCTACATACACTTTGAGCATGGAAGGGGACCTGCCCAGTTCCAAGAGCTCCTGGAGGAAGGAGAGCACCCGCTGGACCCCACATTGCTGCGGTTCCAATCCCTTGGAAGCACACCACTCAGTGAACACCGACCACTTAGAACTATATAACCGCCTCGTCGAGGGGGCTCTAGAGTGTGAGATCGTGTTCATAACCCCTTCGGGCAGGTCAACGGGTATCCGTTGGTCACCCATACATGCAGAGACCATCGCTCTGGATGGGGATGCCAAACTGACCCTCCTGCTTGAGAGAGGAGGTCTGCTCTCAGCGGAACTGGCCAGGGGGGTGAGTGCGACAGCTTCACCAGCTCTGGGTACCAAATCTGGTTCTCCCAGCGCGGCGCTATAAGGAGCACCGGGCGGCGCGTTTCCCTGATTTTCGCTATAACCTGGGTCAATAGGGAAATCGGCGGGAAAGCATACAGCGGGAGGCTGGGCCAAAGTTGGGACAGCGCATCCTCGCTTTTGGACAAGAACGTCGAGCAGCGGGCGTTCTCTTTTGTTGCAAAGAGGTCGAGCTCCGCTCTGCCGAATAGGCGCCATACCAGCTGGACTGTCTGGGGGTGCAGGGACCATTCTCCTGGGAGAATGAGGCCCCTGGACAGCTTGTCCGGGCCCACATTGAGGTGCCACCGTGGTATTGTCCGACCGGACCAACACATGGTGTCCCCGTATAAACGGGAGAAACTGCTTGAGCGCGTTCTCTACCGCTATCATCTCCAAACAGTTTATGTGTAGGAGTTTTTCTCCGCTCGACCAGAGGCCCGAGGCCGGTCTGCCCTCGAAAACGGCGCCCCAACCCGAGGTGGAGGCGTCCGTCGAGATGACTTTGCGGTGTGAGATGGCTCCCATTGTCACTCCCCGCTGGTACCAGTCGGCTACTAACCAGGGCTCTAGGGCTGCAACACAGCCCTGAGTCACTCTGATCCTGAAACCTCCGGCAGCCCAGGCTCTGTGAGGCACTCGGGCGTTTAACCAGCGTTGCAGCGGGCGCATGCGCATTAAGCCCAGCTGGAGCACAGCTGCAGCTGAGGCCATACGTCCCAGCATCCTCTGAAAAATCTTGAGAGGTGCGATTTTGCCCGGCCGGAAGTACGCAGCCATGCGCCGAACTTGGCGCGTGCGTTGTGGTGACAGGCGGGCAGACATAGCCACAGTGTCCAGATTCAAACCCAGAAATGAGGTTGATTGCGTGGGCACTAATGAGCTCTTGGTCCAGTTGACCGTGAGCCCCAGGCTGTCCAAATGGCTGAGCAGCATTGCCCTGTGGGCGAGGAGCTCGGCCTCTGACTGCGCCAGGATGAGCCAGTCGTCCAAGTAGTTCAATATTCGCATCCCCCGGTTTCTCAGGGGAGCGAGGGCCGCGTCCATGCACTTCGTAAATGTACGGGGTGCTAGTGACAGGCCGAACGGAAGGACGGTGTATTGATAAGCCTGGCCGTCGAAGGCGAATCGTAAGAATGGCCTGTGACGCGGCGTTATCTTGATTTGAAAATATGCGTCTTTCAAATCTAGGGAAATTAGCCAGTCTCTCGGGCGAATATGCGCGAGGATCTGCTTGGTCGTAAGCATCTTGAACGATCTCCTCAAAAGAGCTTTGTTCAGACGCCTCAGATCCAGAATCGGTCTGAGCGACCCGTCCCTTTTTGGCACGAGAAAATATCGGCTGTAAAAGCCTGACTCGCTCATAGAATGGGGAACCGGTTCTATAGCCCCTTTGCACAGCAGCGTGGCTATCTCCGCTCGAAGTAGATGTGCTACTTCTTCGCTCACTCTCGTCTCTATACGCGCACAGAAGCGCGGAGGGCGGCGAGCGAACTGAGTGTAGCCGTGCTTCACTGTTCTCAGCACCCATTCTGATACACCTGGAATGGCTTCCCACGCTTTCGCGTGTGCCAAACGGGACAGAACGGCCTCTGGGCTCGAAACGCCGCGTTTCGCGGGTTTGACGGCCCGTATAAGAGGGGCGGGCGCGGTGCGCGCGCTCTCTGTGCTGTGGGCCAGCCGCTCGCTTTCGGTGGCTGGCCGCCTTACACACTGTGTCTCTACCGCTTTGAGCGGGGAATGTCTTGTGTGTGGCCCTACACTCATCGCTTCGGCCACCTTGGGCGGAAAACAAATGGTGTGTGGCGCGGCGCGTAGCGCCTGGGGCATAATGTTCGCGAAAATGTGTGAGCGCGTTTGAGCGGGCACAACTCTTACGCGTGGAACATGACCGGTTAAGAGTGGCTGTGTGACAGCGCGTGTGGTGGCTAGGCGTGGACGCAGACAAGCGGACACGTGACCTAACTCTAGCACTCGAGCGGCCGGAGGCCGCTTTATGTGAGTGGGGGACACGGGGTTTATTGTGCTTATGTGCAGGGGTGAACACAGAAAAGTGGGCACATTTACTGCATTTGAAACACATACGGCGTGAGCCGTGCAACCAGAAATAATGCAACTTTTGTGATTTCTCTGGTTCGCCGTAAAAACGGCGGTGGTTGACAGGCGAGAGGGCGTTTTTGCCGGCTCGTTGGCTGCGTGAAATTCCTCTGCAGCAGCCACAGTGGTGGGGGCTGACAGGAAAAAGAGTTTTGACGGTGGTCCGGCCGCAGCGGGACTTAACCGTCGTTTCTTGCCTCTGGCTAGGAGGGCTTTGGAGGCTCGGACTTCAGCACGATCCTAGGCCGGGGGCCCCGAGGGGGAGGCGGCTTACCGTGGCTGGAAGAGCGCGATCTGGGGCGGCCGCTCGGTCTTCGCTGAGACGAAGGGGGCCGCGCTGGGCGCTGCGTGGAGCTCGGTGCTGGCTGGTCACGAGGACGGCGAGCAACGGAGCTACCGCTGGCGCCTGGGCGTCGAGGCAGGAAGAGGTTCATGGCCTGCGTCGTCTTCTGTACTTCGGAGAAACGGTCGACGATCCCCTTGACCGCTGGTCCGAAGAGCCCAGATGGAGAGAGCGGGGCGTTTAAGAAGGCCGCACGCTCTGTTTCTCGCATGTCCGCGAGCGTGAGCCAGAGGTGGCGCTCAGCTACCGTGAGGGAGGCCATGGAGCGTCCGAGGGCCTGTGCTGCGGTCTTGGTAGCGCGGAGGGAGAGATCCGTCGCGCTTCGCAAATCCGTGATCAGCTCAGCGTCACAGCTCCTCTCGTCCAAATCACGGAGGAGATTGGCTTGGAGGATTTGCAGCACGGCCATAGAGTGCAGAGCAGACGCAGCTTGACCGGAGGCAGCGAAAGCGCGGCCGATCAGCGATGACGTCACTCTGCAGGCCTTAGACGGGAGGGCAGCCTTTGAGCGCCAACCAGAAGGCGGGCAAAGGTGCGCTGCGACCGCCTCTTCCACCGGAGGGATAGCGTTGTAGCCTTTCTCAGCCGCGCCGTCAACTTGTGAGAGCGTCGAAGAAGCCTGAGACGAGACCCTCGCGGAGAATGGCGCGTTCCAGGACTTCGCGAGCTCCTCGTGAAGCTCTGGCAGAAAGGGTGCAGTCCTGGCGGTGGGCGCACGGCGGCGACTGTTCAGGAAGCATCCGTCGAGCCGATTCGGCGCTGCCACCTTAGGCGGGGCCCATTCGAGGCCTAGCCGCTCGACAGCCCGGGTGAGAAGGCGCAACAGTTCGGCGTCCTCACCCGCTCGAGAGCGTCCGGAGGCTCGGACTGAAGAGGTCGCGGAAGACCATTCCTCGCTGTCGGAAGCCATGATGGAGCAGCTGTCGGCGCGTTCCGCGGCCGCATCCGCCTCATCCCCAGAGGCGGCAACAGAAATGGCGGCCTGGGGTGGGGGCGGGGAAGGCGAGAGTGAAGCGGGCGGGAAGGGTTCCGGCGAGCTTCTCTCGGCCAACTCCGGAGTCCGCTGCGAGCGGCGCTTTTTCCTGCGCGGCTTAGCAGAGACTGGAGGGATGTCATCTTCGAACTGATCGAGTCGAGCCCGCAGGGTCGACATCGTTAGTTCTTCGCACTCCGGGCATCCGCCGGCGAGAAGTGCGGCGGCGGCGTGATCACGGCCCAGGCAGAGAGCGCAGATCACATGGCGGTCCCCGGAACTGAGCTGCGCGTGACACGAGCCGCAGGTGGAACGAGACATTTTTAGAAAAACGCTCGGCTCTTTTTGTGAAAGTGTGACGCAGCGGCGACAACACTGAGCAATAAAAGGATATAATGCTGCCGGATAGCAGAGCAGGCACGGATGGCTGAAGGTGTCGCGATGCTGCCGGCTTCTTCAGGCGCTGTCCTCTGCTTGCTCGTCTGCACGTTCAACGGCGGCGGGTTCCAGATCCAGCGATGCGAAGGGCTTCGCTGAAGAAAAGAAAATCGAATATGCAGCCCGTGAGCCCTGCTTATATACACGTGGCCACGCCCCACCTGTAGGCAAATGAAGCCAGGTGGGCGCGAAGCGCCCTCATTGGTCGCCACGTCACGCGGGCTCACCGATAGGCTGCTGCAGTTGCCAGCAGAGCAGCCAATGGCACGCTGGAATAGCCTGCTATGGTCTGCCAGGCTGCCGCACTGCGTTGACAATGTTACAAAATTAAGGATAATTTTGGGTTTTTCAGAAATCTCGAAGAAAGAATACTTTCCCGTAGCGTAAGGAACTTACGCAATACGAGAGAACCTCTCGTAAGAGAACAAAAGTTCCAAATACTCAAAAGTTAATTTGATTGAGCTAATTTGTTTAATTGAAGTTTACCCAACCCATTAATTATTTTGAGCACTAGGGTTTACAATGTATCAGTCCTTTTAATGTTAATCAATTTGTTATTATATTATAAATAATTACACTAGCGTCCTTCAATTGGTGTAACCAAACCCCCCCCCCAAAATTTTATTCAAAATTTGAATAAACGGTTTTGTGCAGTATAATTTTGCATGTGTCAGTAGCTACTTTCCATTCAAAGTTGCAAATTTACAAATGTATCTTGTGCGCAAAATTGGAATTTTCTATAAAAATAGCACAGTTTACTTCCCATGTGTTCAAGAGAACAAAATGGTCACTTCCTGGGAAACTGGCACAACATATTTGTAATAAAAATGGAAGTTGCTGCAATTGGGGAAGCAAATGTGGCTCTTTTTCCAACATCATAAATGACTTGTGCCTTAGAGCATGCAGACAAAACACAATAAACACTGTCATGTTATCTCGGATGCAGATGCCTGGTGTTTGGGAATGCAATCGTGTGAGGCAGCTCTGGGAGGAAATTATACCCAAACATTTTGATGACCGACTTTGGCTGAGGCATTTCAGAATGACCAAAACAACATTTGAGATGCTATGCAATGAAATTAGTCCGCTGGTTAGTCCAGTTATCCAATCGCATCCTCTGTTGAGGCAAAGTCATGTGAATTTGTTGCACATTTGAGGGAAAAAATCGATTTAGTGCATAGTTTTTTTTATGCACATTTTTAGAGCTAATGCACAACTTGGTGTTTCCATTCAGCGTTTGGATCAGGCAAGAGCTTGCATTTTTCACACACATTGTTGTGATGTGCAAAACAGAGCACAGTGGCACCAAAATAACAGATTTTTGGGTCACACAAGCACGTCTGTACTCATATTGTTGTACAAAAGTTGTTTAGTTTCTGTGTCTGTTAAAGTTGTGGTTTCCTGTTCATAATTTCTGACCTAGTTTCTTTTGGATTTCGTATATTTTTTTAGTAGTTTACTGTGACCAAATTTTCTGTGCATCATTATGTAATGCCTTGAGTGCTCCAGATGCATTCTGGCGAGTGTGATCGTACACTGCAACCCACTGAATCTGTTTATTTATTGTTGATTTGGCAGATTACATGAGCCATTGATACGTTCTGCCCCGCTCAAGATTATGCGTACGCATGCAAGCTCTCATAGTGAGACAACATTCCAACTAAAAACATTCACAAACAAATTAGATCAGAAATTAGAGGCTGATGCTTACACCAGGGGCGACCAAATGGGTTTGTAAACATTCAATCAGTAAAAGACCATGGTGGCGTGTTCTGCCCCATGCAGCCTGTCCACGGAAGAACTCTTGTTTTAGATTTGAGGCGACCACCCACCGTCAGGTATTGAATGTCCACTGCGCAGTAATCTTGTTTTGAGCTTGGACTTTTTCAGGATTTAGCATGAGCTTTGCTGGATAGTCGTTTGAAGTGGTTCACCTCTGACTTGAATCTTTGTAAAAGTCCTTGTTCCTTTCTTGGTGGTAAGTCAGGTCATGCCGTTGATGAACGCTAACTGTTGAACGAGCTAGATCCTGCACTGGAAACCGCGCCTTATATATTAAATATACAGAGTCCAGACGTTTTAGACCGCAAAGATTATGTGGGATTTGAAGTCTAATTTAAACCTGGAATTCAAATCATACCAGGTAACTTGTGAAGGTTGTGTGAAAGGATGTCATTAAAGTAAAACCTGTTTCTTTTGCATGTGTCACTCAAAAAAATAATAATACTACCCATATACTAATACAAAATAACACACGTCGTGCCCTTTTCCCAGCATGGATTACTCCTAAATGACCAGATAATGCATTTCAGAATTTCATGGGGTTTTTGAATACAGATGGTGGAAGCAAAATGGATATAAAAAGAATGCTTACTGTGCAATACCCAACTTTAAATATTTTAAATTTTTACATATTTTCTCATCTTAATGGTTGTTACACTTTTCACTTCAAATTTTAAAAAGAAATAAAGAAATAAAAAACATAAAATACAAAAAAATTGTACTTGATATACTTGAAAAGTGCATGTATGTATGTATGTGTGTGTGTGTGTATATATGTGTTTGTATGTATGTATGTATGTATGTATGTATGTATGCACACACACACACACACACACACACACACACACAAACCTTAAGATAAGAAAATAGGTTAAATACAAAACGGATGCTTACTGTGCAAAAAATGTCATCCATTTTTTTTTCAAGCCCCATTCAATTCCGTGTCTGAAACTTGTTATCTGGCTATTTAGGAGTAATCCATGCTGGGAAAAAGGCACAACATGTTCTTTTTTTATTCGTATATGGGCAGAGGGGTATTTATGTTGTATCTGTATAAACAGTCCAGGACACCTCCTGCAGGGTGGATTGTTTTCCTCTATGAAATTCCTCCCATTTCACAGTCTCACACTCTCACCTTTGCTCATCTGCAAATGACGACTGTTTAGTCTATGGTAATTCTTCTTTGGACAGCTCGGTAACAAATACAGACAGTCTTTTGTTTGAGGGAGAGGTGAAATATTTACACGATAAGGCTTGTTCCTAATGCATCAAGACGAGGTGCGGGCACTTGGCGATGGGTGAGCGTAGAGACAGAAAATAAGGATGTAGAATCTGAAATGCAGTTTTGTCACTGAAGGAAATAACATACATGACCCAGGTTGATCTCTCGCTAGACCTTTCTGTGCATGTCACAAGTGTAATGAGGGGAACTCAGGAGGTTTTGTTGTTAACAACGGATGTTTGGTTTCTGCATGTGGGCCTTGGTGTATCATGACATATTTCACCATTTTCAACAGATCTGTCAGTGTAAGAAAGCATTGTGGTCTATCATTGTTTATGAACATATCTGTCGCCAGGTCAAGTACAAACACAGAAATCACTCCCTCTGACTTGTTGAAATAGAGCAGTATTCACAGGTATGGAAACAAAAGCTTCCTGTATTTTCTTCGCCCCTTTCCTGTGAATGTGGTAGGTTACGCCCGAGGCTCTTGTAGGGAAAAAAGGGAAGAGAGAGATCCAGAAACAGTTCACTGAGGAAAACCTATTTAAGAAGCTATAGATGCCATTCTCATCGTAACCGCACAACGGAAACCTTCATTATTACTTTGATTTTCTTTCAGTGTACCTTGACTTGTTTATCTGAGCAGTTCCTGAATCAATATTGGGTAATGCAGTGCTTCACTTTAAAAGAAGAGATAATGATGCTCAGATCCTTTTCATAAGAGGTGAGACTGAATGAGAACTACAGGGTCGCGTTGAGGACACATTTTGTCGCCCAATCCCACAAATCTGTCTTTTTTAAAGCATTTGTGCCAGTGGTATGTTTTGAAAAATCAGTGGGGCGAATCATCTTTCTTAAACTGGTAATGGAAGAGATTAACTACTGTCAAGTGTTCCTAAAACTATAAGGCAATGTACGATTTTCAATCAAAACCTTTTCGACTTTCATTATTAAACTGACATTTCCTGCACATTAAGTTAATTGTATAGAGTTAGTCAATCGCTGGCTTTCTTCTGATGATGTTAGATTGCACTTTCCATGAATACGGTGCACTGCCTGTGGTTCGCCAACATTATCTGAACGGTTTTTACAGACCATTTGTTGAAAGAAAGCTCTGCTTTGTGCCTTGTTCATGGAAAGTACCAGAATTTAAGATGTATTATGTCACTTTTTTCTGCTCTAGAATAATCTAAAACAGAATTGATCCATCTATTGATTCATACATTAGCATGGTTGCTGCTGCTGTCCTATTCAGAAACAGGCCTACCCAGTTCAATTAAAACCTCACAGAGTCCCTCTTGACCTGCGGTTATTTGCTAAGCAGGTCTACTATTAAAAAATGTCCCTTCGGATACAGTTACAGTTGAGGAAGGTGAACCACAGAGTTCAGCTCCATATCACATCTCTGAAGTTGACAGTAACTTGGGCTCGATGTCTCTGTCAAGCTCTTTGCCTTTGGCTACTGCCATATGATTGGCAGTCTGGAGGGACATTCAGGAACTGGTGCTATTATAATTTCCCAAAAGGAATGTACGGTCAGAGTAAGAAATGTAATACCATGTTTTCAGAGGGACCCTTCATGGGTTCTGGTGACAGAATAAGATGTTGCCTTTAAGATGCATTTTAATGTGTAGTGTTTAATTTGGCTGTTACCCATTTAATTAGGGTCCCCAGTCCCACAATCAGCAATTAGTCAACCTTTCACTTTCTGCTACCCCCTTGTGGTGGACTTCCACACAAACACACTTCTCTTAATTTCAAAAAGCGGTTTACTGCCTTAAAATGTCCTTGAAATTAACTTTGGCTAAAAGTGTCGCTAGTAAAACTCTAGTACTTGTCGTATTGATCTGGCTTCCGCACTGTGACCAAGTATTCTTTCCAGTTCAGCTGGCATTAAAGAGTTTTGAAACCTTCACGAAGGTCATTATAGAGAGACGCTGGCAGGCCTGTAGTGGAATAAGACTCACTTGCTGCCTGGAAAGAAAAGACTGAAGGGTGCAAATTGTCATTGTTAAATTCCTAATTGCTGAGGCCCCGTCTTCAAAGGGCCCGTCTGTGTGAGGTGGGCCATTACGTGCCGCTGGTCAGGCCGTCTGCATCTGCTGTATTTTCAAGGACAGTTCGTGAACGACTCATTGTGTGGTCCGCTGCTGTGCAAGCTGTCATCTTAGCACTTTACGAGTCAGTTTTCTTTTGAATTGAGAAAAAAAGTGTAAGAAATTTGGTTTTGTATATTTGTAGTAATGTGCAAAATACATTGGCACTGTTTTTAAATGCATTTTTTACTTTTACATAGGCACTTTCCATGTAATATAGAGCAAATGATTTCGCAAACATCCAAGGTGTATTAAAGGACATCCAAAAGCTCCAGTCGAGTGCCTTTCTCAAGGGAACCCAAGGCCAAGTAGAGAGAATTTCATTAGTTCTGCCAATTTCAGCTTTAAATGAGTTTGAATGGCCTTTTTACATCATTGGAAGTTTTCCACAAATGGGACCATCATTAGGGGGAACAAATGAAAGAAAAGAAGGGATTTTACAATGGAAAGAAAGAGACCACATGTCTGGTGTCCATGATTCTGATTTGATCGGTCTGTTCAGAGATTTTCTTCTTTTCTATTAAATCACCGTTGTAAGATTACAACCATTGGGCCTTTTTTTCCTCCATTGTTGTTTTTGTACTTTTCTCCTTTCTTTCCAGTTACAGAGCTTTCTTTGATATTGTTCTGAATTACCTAATTGATCTATTGTATTTAATTATCATCACGCACAGATTACAAGAGATTTTGGGAGATTAGTCCAGTTTATATGATACTAATTGTTTTTATTGTATATTAAAGGAGCTTTGATCTGTTGGCTTGGGAACAAAGATTCTTCTTTTTTTTGTAGTGCACAGTTAGTAGTGCAGTAAACAGCATCTCAATCTCATCAACTTCCTTCAAGAGAGGTGAACTGGGCTGGCCTGGGGCCTCTGTAAATGTTTTATCCATCCCATAAAAGCCTGGAAAAGATACTGGAACACTTGGAAAATCCCTACAGGCACAAAAGACGAGCTATTTCATCTGAGACTTCAAGAAATTAAAATTCCAAGTGTCGAATTTCCTGTTCCATGTGTACTTTTAAGTGTTGGCCATGACACAGAGACAGAATAGAGCTCATTAGTAAGCCTTCTGCTGTCAGGAATGGAAAAGTGATGTAATATTATGACAAATTAAAGCGATTAAACATCAAGTTACCTTCAGTTTTCTTCGGATTTAATCACTGAACATATCTATGGTTAACATTGTGACTGCAATGAATTATAAAACTAATTTCGATTGGCCAACCAACTTCCAAGGACCACAAGGATAGGTAATCATCAATAGAAAAAAAGTACATTTATATTTTCAACCATGCCTTTGAATCAGTCACTTAACCCCACATTACTCCAATATGATGTCCCCTAAAATAATAAACAATTTTACCCGCTTTTTTAAATTGAAGGGTACGTTTACACAACAACAATGTACTAAAAATGGAAGTTTTTCCTTTTGTACAGATGACGTTATTAAAACGATCCCCATTCACATGGATCTGCGGAAATGACTAAAGGTGCTGTATTATGCCAGGCCGGTAGTTGGCGATGTCACTTTGTAAAGAAAGACTACGTGCCTGCGCACATACCATAGACTGTAAAAAAATATGGACGTAGTGTCCGTGACACCACCCATAGGATTCTGAAGAGCATTTTTGAAGCGTGAAGTTGGGTCGAGCTGGCCATTTCCGGTTAACAAAAAAATGGGCAAAGAGATGGGATGTGGGCGGAGCTGAGGTGACGTGATGACTAACAGACAGCAGACAAACGACAATCCACCTGCCACTCAAGTGGCCACACCCGTAATTATGCAGAACTTTAAGGCTTTACATAATGTAAATGAATGAGTTCTAAAAAAAAAAATGCACCCCCCTCACAGTTGTCATGAAGGGCAAAAAAGACCCGCCCCCTTAAGTTACCATTGCTATGTCCGACAAGCCGCGCTCTCACACCACACACATTCTCACGCAGTGAAAAACACATCACAGAGCAAAGAGTATACTGACAACGCACTGACAGACAGGACAGAGCAGGTTACTTTTAAAGGTCCCGTTCTTCGTGTTTTTTTGAAGCTTTGATTGTGTTCACAGTGTGCAATATAACATGTGTTCATGTTTCGCGTGTAAAAAAACAGTATTTTTCACACAATTTACTTATCTGTGTACCGCTGTTTTCACTGTCCTAAAAACGGGTTGATGAGTTCCTTGTTCTATGAAGTCCCTCCTTCAGAAATACGTAACGAGTTCTGATTGTGCCAGCGGTTCCTGTGTTGTGATTCGACAGCAGCTTAACGCAAGTTGTACGGAAAGGTCACGCCTCTTAACGGGGTGATGTATGCGCTTAATGATCTCTACAGCGTCCCTGGCAAAGCCAAACAAAGGTGATTTGACTCCGGGATGAAAATAACAGCGTCTCGATGACATGGCGACAAACACACTCAAACGCACCACTTCCTTTTCTCCACACGACCGTCCTCTTCTCCACGTAGGACAGCAACAAGACCACGCCCCCTTTTTCGCGTATTCTTGTGGGCGGAGGTTAGTCTGTTCTACTGACGTCATTTATGAAGGAACAACATTACACACTAACTAAAGTTTGAACAATGGGATCACGAAGAACGGGACCTTTAAAATGGAACAAAGTCTCAACTCTAAAATTTTTATTTTTTTAAAGAAATGTAAACAATAAATACAGTTTTGTGGCTCTTTAATGTGTGGTGACCGGTCGCTGTAGCACCTCAGTTAAAGCTGCTCGTGAACCGATCATCTCTTCTTTCTAGTTAATTTATAGTATCAAATAAACATGAATGAACTTCAGAAGGAATGTTGTTTCAACCGTGGAAAGACATCAGTACACACCGTTTTTCAAGTTCAAGTCCACCAACGTTAATCTACGAACTCTCTTGACTGCTTAGTCGGCCAAAAATGGCGGATTCGGCGAATGGCGGATTATGATTGGTCAGATTGCCTGTCAATCAAACTCCCGGCGAAGGGTGAATTTGTACCAGGCTGTAAACATGTTTTTTTCTTCTGTAAAGTTGGCCATTTTAACATGGGGCTCAATGAAATTCTGCTCCCTTCTGGAGCCTGCCTCTAGCGGCCAGTCGATGAATTGCAGTTTAAGTCACTTCCGTATTGGCTTCAAGAGAAACTGCGGGAGGTTGCCGCTTGGCACATACACATTCTTTTACAGAGCACTCGCACCAAACAAGTATGCCTATAGACTAAACACATAATGCGCATGTGGGTGCCGTCACGCTTTCAGATTTATCATTTTACGCTATTGTTGTGTAAATGAAAGCCCAAACCCAAAAGTTTTCAGTTTTTAGTTGAAGACGGTGTAGTGTAAACAGCCCCTAAAATTGATTGAGCTTAGCATTTTTTATCCTTTTTTTTGGATTTGATGGATTTCTTTATGGACCACACTTCAGAGTAGGATAAATGTTCATTTAGTGTATTGACTCAAACACAACAGTATTATCTTATTTTCCCCCACATGTGTCACTGTGATTTTTCAATGTCGTGGCGGCTCGAATACAACCCAGCCAAGAAGTTGTTGATCCACTGCTTTCTTATTACATGTGAGTCATATTTTGCTACTCATTGGAAACATGAGACTTACGCAGACTTAAACCTTTGATCCTCGTTGGTGATCTTCTATTCAGAAAAGAAAAATGCCCATTTATTATTTTCCCAGTAGGACTGTCGTGTCACACCAATAACAAAACAGGCCACATGAGTAATGTTGTCATTAGCTGTGGTCAAGTAGGCGAGCTTTTCTTTACTACGTCTGTAAATATTCCACAAACATTGTGCTATTTTCCGTGAACCCGAATTTTACATGTGGGTGGCAATCAGGTTGAGGCCATTTGTTCTTCATTTCCTGACTAAACAAATACACGGAGGTCATTCTTCATTGGTTTAGACCTTATTACAGCGTGTTATTTGATGGTACGCCGATATAGGAATTTGTGGCAGAAACCTTTTGCTATAGTTGAATTGTGTGTGAAATCTGTCTTGTGAAGTAGCTGTCATTAACTGAAGAATTGGAGGATTTCGGTTGACGGCTTGCAGATGTTTTGGCTCTTTAACCAGAGTTTTGTACCCATAATTAAGTATGGTAACTGTGACTATTACACAAGGAAAAACAAGGAGCCACCTCTTCTTTTCAATCCGTTTTTTGTTACTTTCTTTTCCAAATTGACTCCAAATGAAGATTAAAAAGCATTGCACATTATAGAGCTGCTGAAGTTCAGGAGCTGCTGCTGTCATACTGCCATTAATCAGATCTTTCTCAAATTGATTTTTTTTAAAATCATATTTCAGTTTATTTCATCCTTCTGCTTACAAATTGGAATCCTATGGAGTTAACTGTGGAAAATATGTGTCATGAGCTTAAGAACTTATCCATGGATTTGAAAATGTGTAAGTGAGAGTGGTAGAAAACAGCTCCTGTGGAAAGGAGGAAAAAGAGTGACACGTAAAAAAATGACTAATGCCTAATCAGCCATGTTACAATATTCTATCCACATTAAAGGCACAATATGTAGTTTTTCGCCACTAGAGGTCGCCTATTCAAAACAAAGGCGTAGCTTGATGATGCCGAGATTGAGCGAGGAAACAAATCGGGACAGGACTCAGGCAGAAATCGCGTTCATGGATGAGATTATTGTTGTGGGAGCGCAACATTAACACCTGCCAAACCGTCATTTGCGGTGGATTTCAACTGTGGCGTGTAACACACTCACTCCCACTACCCAATTTTATTGTAGTATTCTATTGTAGTCGTCTTTGAAGTCATCTGTTATAATCGTGTTGCGCATTCTAACCAGTCACACATGATTCTGTTGAGCTTATGAATGCAATGTCTAATAATCATAGGCGTTCAGATTAGTCATCGCTGGAACGCTTGTTTTGTTCAGAGCGCGCTCTCACTGACTGAAATCTGCACTCTCGTCATAAACAACAAAGCAGAGACGTATGTGCGATGTACGTAGAAGATTCATTCATTATACAGTGATTGACTGTTTTTGTTCAATTTCAGCAGCGAAAATAGTTTCAAAGAAAGATCACAGCAGAACCACAGCACATCTGATGTGACTGGGCTAAAGCTGGCTTGACGCTGGACGTTCAATATTCGCAAATTTAAGCATCTTTTTTAAAGTTACATACGACATTGGTATAAATGTTTCTAACTTCAATAGCATTTGAAGAGAATGACTTAGTCATAAAACCAACTGTAAAGTGTTCATCTAGGTATCTGATGCACACCTTTTTAGATTTTTGCTATTTAATAAAATAAACTGTCAAATCACATGAAAATATGGATATGTATTTCCCTATGCTACTGTATGGGCTCATACTCAAAATATGCTAGATTTAAATATGTCATAGCTGATAGAACACTGATGAGAATATTACGTGAGAATAAATTATATTTATTGTATTTTTTTCAGACAAGCAACTGTTACTCTGTCTAGATTAAGGCTTATTAGAGCTAAACTGATGATGACCTGTCATGTTATACATTTCATGTAGACTTGATTTGGTTGTGTACAGTGGTTATTTACATATAGCCAAAATCAAAATTTTGGCCAGTAAATGCACTGCTGAGTGGCTAGTAACTTTGGAAAACCACTAGCCACAGTAACTGAGCAAAAAGGTTACTGTCAAGCCCTTATAACAATGTCAAGTTTTCTGTCTATAGATGTATCCAAACAGTTGTTCCCTTGTCTAATAAAACATAATATTAAAGCGCCTCTGGTGTTTCGATGGTTTCTACTAAATAAAACCGTAAATCGAGAGTAATGCGGGTATGATGTCATTGTTAGGCGACACACAGACACGGTTCCGTGTTCTGGTAAAAAAGGCTTATTTCTCTGGATTTAAACATTCTTGGAAACATTTGGGATACTGCAAGTACACAAGTCAACAAAATATATAACATTATTCTAGTGGTTTTGGGATATTTTAATCGAAAAATCTTACATATTGTGCCTTTAAGCTAGCAGAGGAGAAAGTATAAAATACAAAGATAGCCCTGCCAATTTATCAAAATATTTAATTAAATTATTATAATTATTAATATTTAATTAATGATTACTTTATTGTACATTTTATTTTGTTGAAAAAGCCCAAATTAAGACATTTACAACTATTTATGTGTAGCAGTTGATAGAATAATTGAATAGACGTGTGTGTGTGTGTGTGTGTGTGTGTGTGTGTGTGTGTGTGTGTGTGTGTGTGTGTATACATTTACTTTACTTTTTAATTAATATGTTCCAAATCAATTTAATATCACATTTAAGTTAATTTGAAATACTTGAACAGAAGTTGTTAAAGAAAAGCAAGATTTTGGTCCAGCATCATCTGACAAGTGCAGATTTTCCTTGTCTAATGCAGTTTGTAAATCTGAACACAGTCTAGTGAGATGAGAAGACCAGGAGAGTTGTGGAGCAATTAATCACTGATGCAAAAGCATAAAAAGAAGCAGTGGCATGAGGACATTAAGAAAAGAGACCCCGAAATCTTGAACAAAAGACATGAAAACAAAACCTGAAACCCTGTGAGCACAATAGGAGGCCTGACATTTTTTTTCTTGGACTGCCAAATATCATGGCCGTTAAGTCAAGAATGTTTTGAGCACATCTGTTTGTGTATTCAAGTGTGTTTATATATATATATATATATATATATATATATATATATATATATATATATATATATATATATATATATATATATATATATATATATATATATATATATATATATATATATATATATATATATATATAATATGTGTGTTGTTCAAGTATACCCTACGTTATGGGGGGAAAATATCCCCAGTAGGATGGCAATATCCAAAATCATTCTCCTTTTGGGGACATTTTTGGTCCGCATGAGAAAAACAGGTTATAACTCATACTAAGTGATATGTTTCTGACAATGTAAAAATGTAGAAGGTTTTCTGTGATGGGTAGGTTTAGGGTTAGTGGATAGAATATACCGTTTGTACAGTATAAAAATCATTATGTCTATGGAAAGTCCCCATAAAGCATGAAAACCCAACATCCCAATACTCAACTCTGTCTCTCTCTCTCTGTGTGTGTGTGTTTCTTTAGGTGCCAGAGCAGTGGGAGAGATCTGTGGAGAGACTCACTCAGATCACTGTCGCCCTCATCAGAGAGCGAAATGCTGCTCTCACTGGGCAGCTGCTTCATGCTTGAGACAGGAGAAGATGCATTACAGTAGACAAACCAGGATGCAGCCTGTGGACTCACAAAGACAGCAACTCAGAATCTCAAAGGTCAAAGAACATTTGCAAATTAAATTTCAATATAAAAAATGACAGATAGCGAGTGACAGCATGGTAGTCAGTGTTTGGATCAATTGAATGATTTGTTTCAAGGTAAGCACATTCAAATGAAAAATTGGCCTGGTTTGCCTAGGCTCATGTACATCAAAACACAAGCACAATTAAAAGAATCTCTGAACATTTTTGTTTTGTAAAAAATTAATAAAAAAAAATATCTTCCTGTTTTAACTTTTCTTTGTTGCAGATGACAGTTCACTGATATTTTCTTTTAAACTAGTAAATTATTCAATTTTGTCTCATTTAAAAAAAAAAAAAAAATATATATATATATATATATATATATATATATATATATATATATATATATATATATACACAACATCTTATGGCTTAATCACATAATTGAAAGCATGTTCTGACATTGAGACCATCTCTATATTTAATAAAATGCTGCCATCTTGTGGAGAGGAATGGAAATTGGCTGTTATGCATCACTGTTGGTAATTATTATATTTGACATAACCTTAAATCCTTATTGTAATCTGTGAATGTTTCTTCAGTTTAATTTTTAAATCATTGATATTTCTAACAGTACCTTTGTTAACACAGAGTCGATTATCTGATCTTTAAATTTGCTTGATCTTTCTTGAAGCTGAAGGCTCAAGGAAATCTCTTCTCGAAGAGATTGTTGTGATATGATTAATCTGCCACTAACAACTAATACGTTATATAGCTCTGGGAGAAAAAATATCAGTACAGATTGTTGGTTTTTATTTTTATTCTGCAAGCTACTGACAACATTTGACCCAAATTTCAAATAAAATAAATAATTAAGAGCATTTATTTTCAGAAAATGACAACTGGTCAAAATAACGAAAAAATATGCCATGTTTTCAGACCTCGAATAATGCAAAGAAAAACGTTTATATTGATTTTTAAACAACACAATACTAATGTTTTAACTTGGGAAGAGTTCAGAAATCAATGTTTGGTGGAATAACCCTGATTTCCAATCACAGCTTGCATGCGTCTAGGCATGCTCCCTATCAGTCAGTCACACTTTATGCCACTCCTGGCGAAAAAATTAAAGCAGTGAAAGAGGTTTTCAGTGGGGTTCAGGTCTAGAGATTGTGATGGACATGACGGGGTCTTGATCTGGTGGTCCTTCATACACCTTGACTGGCCAGGCTGTGTGGATCGGAGCATTGTCGTACGTACAAGGTTATCCTGGAAAAAAACATGCTTTCTTCTACTCTGACAATGTTCCCCAACTCAAAGGATTGGTTTTTCCTGCAGGGCAATGCTCCAATCCACAAAAATTTCGCCAGGAGTGGCATAAAGTCGCCCAACAGCAATGTGAACAACTGATAGGGTGCATGCCCAGAAGCGTGAAAGCTGTGATTGGAAATCAGGGTTAATCCACCAAATATTGATTTCTGAACTCTTCCTAAGTTAAAACATTAGTATCTCATTAGTATCTCATCACTAGTATCCCCCTAAAAAAAGTTATCATTCGCACTTGATTTACACTATAAAACCTGGCGAAATACTAATATATATATATATATATATATATATATATATATATATATATATATATATATATATATATATATATATATATATATATATATTCACCTAAAGGATTATTAGGAACACCTGTTCAATTTCTCATTAATGCAATTATCTAATCAACCAATCACATGGCAGTTGCTTCAATGCATTTAGGGGTGTGGTCCTGGTCAAGACAATCTCCTGAACTCCAAACTGAATGTCAGAATGGGAAAGAAAGGTGATTTAAGCAATTTTGAGCGTGGCATGGTTGTTGGTGCCAGACGGGCCGGTCTGAGTATTTCACAATCTGCTCAGTTACTGGGATTTTCACGCACAACCATTTCTACGGTTTACAAAGAATTGTGTGAAAAGGGAAAAACATCCAGTATGCGGCAGTCCTGTGGGCGAAAATGCCTTGTTGATGCTAGAGGTCAGAGGAGAATGGGCCGACTGATTCAAGCTGATAGAAGAGCAACTTTGACTGAAATAACCACTCGTTACAACCGAGGTAAGCAGCAAAGCATTTGTGAAGCCACAACACGCACAACCTTGAGGCGGATGGGCTACAACAGCAGAAGACCCCACCGGGTACCACTCATCTCCACTACAAATAGGAAAAAGAGGCTACAATTTGCACGAGCTCACCAAAATTGGACAGCTGAAGACTGGAAAAATGTTGCCTGGTCTGATGAGTCTCGATTTCTGTTGAGACATTCAGATGGCAGAGTCAGAATTTGGCGTAAACAGATTGAAAACATGGATCCATCATGCCTTGTTACCACTGTGCAGGCTGGTGGTGGTGGTGTAATGGTGTAGGGGATGTTTTCTTGGCACACTTTAGGCCCCTTAGTGCCAATTGGGCATCGTTTAAATGCCACGGCCTACCTGAGCATTGTTTCTGACCATGTCCATCCCTTTATGACCACCATGTACCCATCCTCTGATGGCTACTTTCAGCAGGATAATGCACCATGTCACAAAGCTTGAATCATTTCAAATTGGTTTCTTGAACATGACAATGAGTTCACTGTACTAAAATGGCCCCCACATTCACCAGATCTCAACCCAATAGAGCATCTTTGGGATGTGGTGGAACGGGAGCTTCATGCCCTGGATGTGCATCCCACAAATCTCCATCAACTGCAAGATGCTATCCTATCAATATGGGCCAACATTTCTAAAGAATGCTTTCAGCACCTTGTTGAATCAATGCCACGTAGAATTAAGGCAGTTCTGAAGGCAAAAGGGGTCAAACACAGTATTAGTATGGTGTTCCTAATAATCCTTTAGGTGAATGTGTGTGTGTGTGTGTGTATATATATATATATATATATATATATATATATATATATATATATATATATATATATATATATATATATATATATATATATATATATATATATATATATATATATATATATATATATATATATATATATATATATATATATATATATATATATATATATATATATATATATATATATATATTTTTTTTTTTTTTTTTTTTTTTTTTTTTTTTTTTACAGTTATTTTACACTGAGGAAAATAAATATTTGAACACCCTGCTATTTTGCAAGTTCTCCCACTTGGAAATCATGGAGGTGTCTGAAATTGTCATCATAGGTGCATGTCCACTGTGAGAGACATAATCAAAAAAAAAAATCCAGAAATCACAATGTATGATTTTTTAACTATTTATTTGTATGATACAGCTGCAAATAAGTATTTGAACACCTGTCTATCAGCTAGAATTCTGACCCTCAAAGACCTGTTAGTCTGCCTTTAAAATGTCCACCTCCACTGTATCCAAATCCTGTATCCAAATTTCCCAAAACAGTTAAATGTTTCTAGTATGTTTTGGATTGTGTCTAAATCTGAAAAATACAGTAAAATGTCATCTGCGTAGAGAGATATTGCATGTTGGGTATCCTTGATTGAAATGGAACAAATTTGATCTTGTCTTATTTTTTGTGCTAGAGGTTCGAGAGACAATGGTGAGTAACATTGGTGAGAGGGGGTATCCTTGCCTTGTCCCTCTCAAGATATCAAAAGGTTGGGAATGTAAGCCATTTGTTGCTATAATTGCTGATGGATTATAATAAATTATTTGAACCATATTAATAAATTTCTCATCAAAACCGAATTTGTCTAACACCATCCATAAATAATCCCAATTTAATCTATCGAAAGCTTTATCTGCATCTAAGGTTAAAACTGCGCAAGGGGAATTTCTATCTTTACTTTCATGAATTACATGTAGCAACCGACGTATATTGCCTGCAGCCAAACGATGTGGGATAAAGCCAGATTGATCGCTATGAACTAAATTACAAATATATTTTCCAAGGCGTAAAGCTAAAACCCTTGCATATATTTTTAAATCTGAGTTAAAGAAATTTGTCTAAAACATGAACATTTAGTATGGTCTGCCGATTATTCTTAATGAAAAACACAACAACAAAACAGTACAATGACAAACTAACTTAAATAGGCGCTTTTACATTTCACTTTGAAACCAAATCTTCAGCAATCATCTTGTCATTCAGCTCCCCGCTCTCCTGATGAATGAGATCTGACTCCTGCTGCTGGTCTGTGCTGCGACTCTTGTTCGGCTCATGCTGCACGTTCAGTTTTTAATTGTAGGCTAGTTAATCTGTTCTCTAACTGAACTAAATGATTTTTACTAATACAATATCCAAATGACGGTGGGTGCAGTGCCGTGGCGGGCAAGTGTTGTAACCGGTGTTATGCCTGAACACTAACACCGACTATCGCAGTAAGCATTATGGCTGTCAACGAATATTCTAAATTTGAATAGGATATATTCGAATAGTTTAAAAAAAAAAAGAATTTCGAAGGTGAAAATTAATATTCGAATAAAAAAAATGTGGAAAAAAACGTCTGCGGTAGTAGAGGCGTGGCTGTTAGTGTTCAGGGTGAGGGCGAGAGAGAGAGAGAGGTCTGCGGTCTTGGTCATTAGTTGATTTACTTGTTTGTGTGTAGGTAATACGTTGTCAAATATGTTTAAACTTAAATAGACTACCTATACAAGTAGTTATGTCTCTTTGTATTAATTTGTCCTGTTATTGACATAATGCGCGTCATTGACGTAATGCGCAACCAGATGTTCGAATAGTTTGAATATTCCTGTTTTTTTTAGAGGGAATATTCGAACGTCATTTTTGAGCAATTTTGACACCCTAGTAAGCATATTACCCGTTATTATCTGAATGAACTGCGAAATATAGTCGCTTGTTTTCTTGAACAAACAGTGTTTTGTATCACTAGTGCAGTGTCCGTTCTCGGAGCATATAAGCCGCGCCGCTTCTCGAGATTCCTGCCTGTATTAGAGAGAAGAATGTTCAGCTACTTCCCTCCGAAGCTTCGAATATTCTGTGTTGTTTACTACCAAAGCTTCGAAGCTCAAAAAATGGTATTCGGACCAGCCCTAGTAGCATAAGCTCACTGTTTTGGCTCAGGAGGAACTGTAAAAGGCGGCTGCAGTTTATTTGTGGCGCTCGGTGACTGTCCACAACTCTACATAGCCTTATGTAATTCGCTGATGACGTGCGGTATGGAAAATTACATATGCTGGCAGGCAGGTAGGGCATCGTACCATTGCATTTGGATTGAGGGCTCCACAGAAGATATATGTACTTTTATTAAATATGTAGACCACTTATATTATTAATTGCTGTTAGGATGTGAAGTTTCAACAAGTAAAACAAAAAGTGTTTATGAAACAAATTGCCTATACCCTGCCTTTAAGCAGCAAAACTGTTTTCAACATTGATGACAATAAGAAATGTTTCTTGAGCACAAAATCAACATATTAGAATGATTTCTGAAGTTTTACAGTAACTTACTGTTACTTATTTTTAATAAATGCAGCCTGGGTGAGTAAAAGAGACTTCTTTCAAAAACTTTACTGACCCCAAACTTTTGATACATTTTAAATACAAGTAAAAAAAGGACAATTTTATATGATTATCTCTTTCTATAAATTCTAAACACACTGTTGTGATAAACGTGTCTTTCTCAGATGCTGTTAAACGTGCGGTTTCTTCATTTACCTGACCCTCAGGCCTCTTTACGTGATGCAGATCATCAGCTCTCCAATTTGTTCTGTTGGCCGGCTTTACACCCACTCAACTGGAAAGGCCCCGGTGACCACATTTCATAAATGTAGCTGTTTTTATAGCTTAACCCCTGTTTGACAAAAACAGGATCCCGGACTATCCCCCAAATTTGCGTCTACACGTACTGACCTCGCCAGACTCGTTCTCCTGCGCTCACCGCAGATTGCTAATTGATTACGGCCTTGCTCTCCCAGTCCAATGAGCATGCGATAATTGCGGCGGGCTGTTAAAGTCACTTCCTGTGTCGTTTCTGTCTGAGTGCTGGCTCAAAGCGAAGGCCTGCTACAGGCAAACCAATCATGAGCTTGTTCTTGCCATGGCGTGAATGGCCAACAACTCGTTTTTTTTTCTCCTTGACGCCGTTTACTCAATCTTAGCAAGTCTTGATTTTTCTACAATTTTAGCTCTAGCAAAAATATACAACCGCTTTAGTGCTTCGTTCATTCAAACAAACAAAGTTTATGTCACCTTCTCTTGCATAACTTTTCTCTCTTATCCAAACTCTCTATTTTTTTAGCTGTTTAATTTGTTCCACATTTCTGTTAGGGGCATGTACACATCTGAAGGTGAGTGTGTTGGCTTTCGGTTGTCAGCGGGATACTGAGAGCATATCTCTGTGTGAAGTCTGAGGTTTTGACTGAGATGGATTAACCTTTCAGATGTTCAGCATGGACATTTCTGGAAAGACTTAAGATGGAGAACGAGTGAGAGGATCAGGTTTACAATTCTATGATCATACTATGTGACTATGATGGGGACAAGGGGAATTGACAATATTGATATTTTTGAATGATGCGTCTATAGCACTATTACACTAAATACCACTTTGTTTGTTTTTGAAAGATTAATGCTCACCAAGGCTGCATTTATTTGATCAAAAATACAGTAAAAATGGCAATATTCTGAAATATTACAATTTTAAATGTTTTCTATTTTAATTTATTCCTGTGATGTCAAAGCTGAATTGTCAGCATCATTCAGTCTTCAGTGTCACACGATCCTTCAGAAATCATTCTAATGATTTGACACTCAAGAAACATTTATTATCAATGGTGGAAACATTATGAGTGTATTTGCTTTTATTTTTAATGCACCCTTGCTAAGTAAGAAGTATCCATTTCTTTTTTCTTTCTTTTTTAAAAGTGTTTTAATAATTCCGTACAGAATCAATCAAACGTGGAAAATATACCCTATCTACACTTCTGTTTAGTTATCTCATGCTTTACAATGTAGACAGCCAGGGCATTATTTTTGCCAATATGATGAAGCCTGTAACAGTTACAGCAGGGGCGTAAATCGCGGGGGGGACAGAGGGGACAGGACCCCCCCAATCTGAGGGCTGTCCCCCCCTAAAAACCATGCTGAGTATTGTAAGTAATATAACAATATATACTTAAAATAAATGTGTAAGTAGTAAAACAATACAAACGCAAACGGGACAAAAAATGCGTTTTAAGTTTAGAAACATTTTGAGTCCCCCCTCCCCCCTTGCCTCACAGTGGTTTGATCCACCGCGGTTACCCATAGACCGTAGAAGAACTACCACACGAGTTTGGGGAGAGAACAAGGCTCTTCAGACAGCAGTTGTGAAACACCAGTAGTAGCTGTCAAGGCTATTTTATTCACTTTAAACGTCAGATGAAGTGATTCTTTTCTCTTTAATACAGATTAGGCAAAACACTGTTAACATCACTTGCCCACCGCCGTCCCGCCCCGCTCCGTTGTATAGTAATAAAATAATTTAGTTCAGTTAGAGAACTGAACGTGTGTGATCAATACAGCACGAGCCGAACGAGCAAACCGCTGACAGACAAGATTATCGAAGATTTGGTTTCAAAGCGTAAAAGCGCCTATTTAAGGGAGTGTGTCATTGTACTGTTTTGTTGTTGTTTTTCATTACGAATAATAGGCTAATGAACCCAAAATTCAAGCAACCCGCCCCCCAATTCTAAAAATTGGCTAATTCTAAACCGTAAGTTCAGTCAGATCTGTGTAGGGTTTTGCTCAATATGATAAGTGGCAGATCAGAGGCTTGCTGCAGTTGAATATCTAAATATCTGAATATCATAGTATAAAATACTATGTGGAGGACGCAAGATAATTTAATAATTATAATATGACTGTGTGGTGAACCTTAATCGTATTTAAACTACTATCGCTTTGTGTTGTTGGTCAGATAAAATGACAGAGAAAAGAAAAACAGACATTAGATAATTTTTCAGTACACCAAAACGCCAAATAGTACGAAATGTTTTTTTTGTTTTTTTGTTTTGTGGTACACATATCCTTACAAGTACGATTTTGGCTGTATTATTTGTGTCCCCTTCAAAAATTGCTCTTGAGAAATTTCATGTTTATTGTCCCCCCCCCCCCCAACTTTTAGATGAAATTTACGCCCCTGGTTACAGTGTAACTACTGTTGAAGTCATAGAAATCATCGCCAAGTATAATATTGATTGATTTTATCCCCCTGAATTTTCTGTGTTTAATGTATCTAGTTTACCACACGACACACTAGCATCCTCTGAGGCTGGAGTACAATGGCACGTCTGGATTAGTTTTAGACAATATGATTCATGTTCATTTGCTTGTACAGCTCTGAGAGTTCGTGTGAAACGTTCTGAGAAAACCGCTAACCAGGAACAGCTGTGAAATGGTCAAGTAAGCGCTCACCATATTTATGCACGAGAGAGGTTTCACTCGTTTTCCTCTGGCAGAGCTGCATAAAATGCATGTGGTGCCGCTGGTGTGGATGAAACTTACGGCAGGGGTTTGCTCCAGTCCATTCTTGACTCGGTTTCATCAGCTTATGGTTTGCTTGCAGCTTTTCTGGTGAACTTTTCTGGCTTGTCTTACACAGCTGGAAATTGAGGATTGTCAGACCAAGAACACAAATTCCTCCCACGTGTTTTGAGGAACTGTTTACTATAGCAAAATAAGACCTCAAAGTCTGATTACTTTTTTTTAAATACAATTTTTGCATATTCATTTATATAACTTAATTTAAAATTGTATTTACTATTAGTGTATAGACATGCGCTAGCTAATGTTCAACGTAAAAAAAGAAGAAATGAATACTTGTATTCAGCAAGGATGCATTGAACTTATCAAAAGTGTCAGTACCCAGCAGCACAACTGTTTAAAACATTGATAATGATAATAAATGTTTTGTGAGCACCATATTAGAATGATTTCTGAAGGGTCATGTGACACTGAAGAATGGAGAAATGATGCTGAAATTTCAGCTTTGATCACAGGAATAAATATTAAAATACATACTGCTTTAGTATTTTTTTAAATAAATAAATGCAGCCTGATTTCAAGAACATTAAAAACTTTAAAAACTGGGACATGAAGCAGGCCGGAGCCTGCAGCCCAATTGAACTGTTTACTATTTTGTATTTTATCTGATAAAAAACATAATGAAGACAAGTTTTGGTACACATGTGTGAATTGTAATTTTTTTTTGTCAATTTTGATTGATGTATCTGAATGAAGTATTCTAATGAGAGGTGAACCTTTCTCTCAAACATGCCTGTGGTCTGTTGGATCGCCTCCTACTGTTCTGCAAAGATGATTAATGACTGGACATCACTCAAATTCAGCACCTCTACCCTGTGAAATCAGAGAGACCCGGGCGAAAGTTCTCTTGAGAATCTTCTTGGATGCCCAACAACATGTACATTTGTGATTTTGTGAAGCCACAAGCTTTGGTGTGTTTGTTTTGGCCATGTTTGAGACTTCACTCTGATTTGTTGTTTCTTAGGCCAAATTCAAATCTACATGACTAAGGCATCAACATTCATAGTTGTATTTCCTGTGATTTTCTTCAAAGGTACACCATGTCACTTTTTTTGTTCAAAAATAAAATGCATCATCAATCCTTCTTCCAGAACGTGTTTCTGTCTTACCCTGATTGGGTAAGCCTGTTTATATTTTAGACTGTGTTTCCATAAATAGAGAAAAGTTGCTCCGGCTACTTTGACATGTATGATCTGAAAGTGGCAGAGGTTAGTTGTCACAACGAGGGAGAAAGGTTGACATGGAGCAGCTAAATCTCCAACCTCCGGCCCGGGGAATCACCCGTTTCAAAAAGATGCGGAGAGTCTGCTGGCAAAAGGAGAAAAGTGATGCGGAGATGTTGTTTTTACTAGGCTTACTCAGAAGATGAGCAAGGTATTTGAAGAGATAAATGTCCATATGTAGCTCTCTAACAGAGTTGATGGTAAAAGCATTGTCTGTTGTGAAAGGTCATTTCATTGTGGTTGTTTTAGCGCATTGTTAACGGAATGTATTTTCAAGTTAGTAGCCTACTGTGTATGGGTATATCTGCAGTAATGTCTTCAGCTATTTGGCTTGAGACCTGAGTTCGTGATGGGGTGATCTATTTCAAACGTGTAACTGTAATTATCACCACTGTCCACTTGGTGGCGAGTGCGCTCTTGCTCAAGTTAATGGTCAAACGAATGGCTTTTCTGAGTTATGTGACATTGTTTACAAGCTGTTTTATGGACTTTCTGCGGTTGAAACACTGATTGATCGTTTACATGACAGATATGATACGGATTTCGGTAAGTTGGACTGCATCTTTCAAAATAATTTTCTGATGTTCATTCATGTTTATTTCTTTATAAGTGAAGGGTTGACCGTGTTCAGTCGTGCTCCGCTTCGCTTGAACTGAGGCCTACAGTGCGATCTCGCGCCACATTAAAACTGCAGTCCTTAACTTTTTTGGTTAAAAATTATCAGCTACAGCACAACCCACATAAAGATGATAATTACGCTAATCACTGCAGGTTTCAAACAGAGATGGTGACAAAGATGCAAAACGTACTGACTGCAGCTTTAAAGAGCGCCAAAACAATATTTATTGTTTGAATTTCTTGATAAAATGCACAGAATTTGAAAGATGACACTTTGTTTCATATCAAAAGTAACAAAACAAAAAGCTTATTGCGATTTATTGGACAAACATTCATGATGAAACCTGAAAGGTGACCCACAGTCTCTGTTCAACTTTTTCTTCATAAATAACTAAATGCATAATCTAGCCTATATGCTTGTAAATTTGTGAATAAAAAAATGAAAATGTGAACAAAAACAGAGACTATATTAAACGTATTATCTTATTATCATCAAAATGGCCAACAATGCGGACGCAATGCAGTAACGCAACCTCAGTTGAGACCCTTTCAGTCTGGTTATTTCTCTTAAGCCCAGTATTGAATGTTTTATGAGCAGTAAGATAACCATGTTCATTACGCAGAGACAAAGCACACCCAAAACAATGTTCTTCCGCAAAATGCATGCAGGGTTTCCGCGGGGTCTTAAAAAGTCTTAAAATGTCTTAAATTTCAAAATCTAAATTTTAGGCCTTAAAAAGTCTTAAATTCTCTGAAGTTTTGAGTTCTAGGTCTTAAATAGTTTTAAACAGGTCTTAAATTGTCCTGCCCATGTAACGCTACCTCTAATGCTCATTGAAATGCTCCCGCAGCGCTTTTGTGTGTGTGTGTGTGTGTGTTTATTCCGGGCTGTTGTAGTTCTTTCTTTCGCTAGTCCAACTATAGTTCGCTGTATTACAACTACAAATGAGACCAGCATGCATCTTATATTGCAGCCAATCAGCTTTCATGTTATTGGCGCGGGTCTCTTTCTGATTGTACCAAAGACGCATCAAACGGATTTTATTCTTCAGCTTCAGTTCTCCAGTTCTTCCAGTTCACGCGATCGTGAAAGCGAAGGTGAATCTTTCTCACATCTCGCATAATGACCAAATAAAAGTATGATACGTCCGATAGCACTAAAAAGAGTAAGTTAATAAGAGTTAGTTAAAAGCAATGTAAATCACAAACTCAATAGACACACAGACCGATGTTATGGCTGTGGATTTTGTGCAAGCGTTTGCCGCCTGTCAGCTCGCGCAAGTGTACCGAATGTGTCTATTTCTAGGCTTACTCTTGAACGATCATACACACATTAATATCCCTATGTTCTTATTGCCGGTTATGTCTTGACTCTTGAGTAAAAAAGTTTGGGACGTGTGTCAGTATTGTACGGAGCCCCCCTAGTCCCACTTTGTCAAAAAAAATTATTATAACTATCTTGTGGCCTCAAGATAGTATCTCGTGGCCTCAAGATAGTATCTTGTGGCCTCAAGATAGTAACTCGTGGCCTCAAGATAGTATCTCGTGGCCTCAAGATACTAACTCGTGGCCTCAAGATACTAACTCGTGGCCTCAAGATAGTATCTCGTGGCCTCAAGATAGTAACTCGTGGCCTCAAGATAGTATCTCGTGGCCTCAAGATACTAACTCGTGGCCTCAAGATAGTATCTCGTGGCCTCAAGATAGTATCTCGTGGCCTCAAGATACTATCTCGTGGCCTCAAGATAGTATCTCGTGGCCTCAAGATAGTATCTCGTGGCCTCAAGATAGTATCTCGTGGCCTCAAGATACTATCTCGTGGCCTCAAGATAGTATCTCGTGGCCTCAAGATAGTATCTCGTGGCCTCAAGATACTATCTCGTGGCCTCAAGATAGTATCTCGTGGCCTCAAGATAGTATCTCGTGGCCTCAAGATACTAACTCGTGGCCTCAAGATAGTAACTCGTGGCCTCAAGATAGTAACTCGTGGCCTCAAGATAGTAACTCGTGGCTTCAAGATAGTATCTCGTGGCCTCAAGATACTAACTCGTGGCCTCAAGATAGTAACTTGTGGCCTCAAGATAGTAACTCGTGGCCTCAAGATAGTAACTCGTGGCCTCAAGATAGTAACTCGTGGCCTCAAGATACTAACTCGTGGCCTCAAGATAGTAACTTGTGGCCTCAAGATAGTATCTCGTGGCCTCAAGGTAGTATCTCGTGGCCTCAAGATACTAACTCGTGGCCTCAAGATAGTATCTCGTGGCCTCAAGATAGTAACTCGTGGCCTCAAGATACTAACTCGTGGCCTCAAGATACTAACTCGTGGCCTCAAGATAGTATCTCGTGGCCTCAAGATAGTAACTCGTGGCCTCAAGATAGTATCTCGTGGCCTCAAGATACTAACTCGTGGCCTCAAGATAGTAACTCGTGGCCTCAAGATAGTATCTCGTGGCCTCAAGATAGTATCTCGTGGCCTCAAGATAGTATCTCGTGGCCTCAAGATAGTAAAATGTCTGACACATGGACCCTTATTAACATTCTGTGCAATATTCTCTGTTTTAATATTCAGTGTGCAATATAGTTTGCTGCAGTTCTGCTTCTATTTATTTACTAGTACTGTTCACAATTCACAATTCATCACAATTATGTTAATACAGTAATGCAAATCTTGTAGGCTGCATATCCATAGTTCTTTATAATTCTTCTTCATATTTTATAGCCTATATTTATACTTTTTACGTGTATATACTTGTTTATTTACTAACTTCTATTATTATTTATATTCCTTTAAATGTCTTTATGTGCACATCAACTGTAACACAAGAATTGTTCCCCGGGTTATCAATAGCATCAATAAAGATCAATAAAGTATTTCTGATTCTGATTTTAAGTTAACCCATATTGGAGTGTGCAGATTGGTTCATTAATTATTGAAGTGTTTCACATTGTGGTTGTTTTGAATGTAAGAAAAGCATGTGTCCGTGTAGCCTACGAAAAAACGCCAGCAGAGGGCGTTCTAGGCTTAGGTCACGCTACCTCCGTCTGTTATTACAGTTTTTTACAATCGCTATGACAATTTTTTCCATTAATTTTAACAAATTTCCTAAACTCTTAAGACAGTTAGCACAACATCTGTCTCTGTAGGCTATACAATTAACACATGTATTGTTGCTTTTACACAAAATGCATACAGTTAACACAAATTTAAAATGCTTGAACTTCTTATACACACAAGCTCAACCAAGACCAAAACAATGAATTTGTACTGCCAAATTTACCAATGCTTTAACACTGTATGTCAGAACAGATAACACCATGTTCTAAACCTAACCTTATAGGCTAAAGTCAAAATGAACAGCTGTCTATACTGTGAATTGAAACACAACTATATCCCCTGTATTTTATTCCATTGATACTGAGAAACAGCCCATTGAAGTTATGCAAATATATAAATCACAGCTGATTCCCATCTAGGAATTGTTCAGGTGTTGATGTTCTTTCAATCACAAGGCCATATGGTATAAAAGAGGACATCTTTGGTATTATCTTGTCGAAAAGGAACAATATAGAGCAACAAAAAGAAAGTAAGAAAAATGCCTTCATGAGGGAGAGGAGTGGGACAAGAGCAAGGGAGAGGAATGCCTGGAAAAAAACAAGGTATAGATTGAGGAGTTCGAATAAATGGCGGCGCTCAAAGAAGGGCCAGAATTAGGGTAACTGATGAAATAAGAGCTAATATCATAGACCATGTCATAAACCACATGCTATCATACAGAGAGGCTGGTGAACGAGTACAGCCAAATCTCAGCCGGGACACAGTGGCATCAATTATCCAGATTTTTTCTAGAAACCAACAGGTATGATACTGTATAAGGGCTTCTACTGCAAAGTGTAAATACGTTTACCATGTATTACAGTGACTGTATGCCTCTGGTCTCTATATGTAACTGTATTTTGTCTATCTAAGGATTCAACACCTGGGAGGCAGAGGGTAAGTATCTCATAAAAAAGTAAGTCATAATTTCGATTTATGTCATAATTATGGCTTTTAAAGTCATAATTTTGATTTAGTAAATCATAATTTAGATTTTTGTTGTTGTCATAATCATAATTATGTACGGAGCCCCCCTAGTCCCACTTTGTCAAAAAAAATTATTATAACTATCTTGTGGCCTCAAGATAGTATCTCGTGGCCTCAAGATAGTATCTCGTGGCCTCAAGATACTAACTTGTGGCCTCAAGATAGTAACTCGTGGCCTCAAGATAGTATCTCGTGGCCTCAAGATAGTATCTCGTGGCCTCAAGATAGTATCTCGTGGCCTCAAGATAGTAACTCGTGGCCTCAAGATAGTATCTCGTGGCCTCAAGATACTAACTCGTGGCCTCAAGATAGTATCTCGTGGCCTCAAGATAGTATCTCGTGGCCTCAAGATAGTAACTCGTGGCCTCAAGATAGTATCTCGTGGCCTCAAGATACTAACTCGTGGCCTCAAGATAGTATCTCGTGGCCTCAAGATAGTATCTCGTGGCCTCAAGATAGTATCTCGTGGCCTCAAGATAGTATCTCGTGGCCTCAAGATAGTATCTCGTGGCCTCAAGATAGTAACTCGTGGCCTCAAGATAGTATCTCGTGGCCTCAAGATAGTAACTCGTGGCCTCAAGATAGTATCTCGTGGCCTCAAGATAGTATCTCGTGGCCTCAAGATACTAACTCGTGGCCTCAAGATAGTATCTCGTGGCCTCAAGATAGTATCTCGTGGCCTCAAGATAGTATCTCGTGGCCTCAAGATAGTATCTCGTGGCCTCAAGATAGTATCTCGTGGCCTCTTTCACATTGTGGTTGTTTTGAATGTAAGAAAAGCATGTGTCCGTGTAGCCTACGAAAAAATGCCAGCAGAGGGCGTTCTAGGCTTAGGTCACGCTACCTCCGTCTGTTATTACAGTTTTTTACAATCGCTATGACAATGTTTTCCATTAATTTTAACAAATTTCCTAAACTCTTAAGACAGTTAGCACAACATCTGTCTCTGTAGGCTATACAATTAACACATGTATTGTTGCTTTTACACAAAATGCAAACAGTTAACACAAATTTAAAATGCTTGAACTTCTTATACACACAAGCTCAACCAAGACCAAAACAATGAATTTGTACTGCCAAATTTACCAATGCTTTAACACTGTATGTCAGAACAGATAACACCATGTTCTAAACCTAACCTTATAGGCTAAAGTCAAAATGAACAGCTGTCTATACTGTGAATTGAAACACAACTATATCCCCTGTATTTTATTCCATTGATACTGAGAAACAGCCCATTGAAGTTATGCAAATATATAAATCACAGCTGATTCCCATCTAGGAATTGTTCAGGTGTTGATGTTCTTTCAATCACAAGGCCATATGGTATAAAAGAGGACATCTTTGGTATTATCTTGTCGAAAAGGAACAATATAGAGCAACAAAAAGAAAGTAAGAAAAATGCCTTCATGAGGGAGAGGAATATGAGTACCAGGACAAGGGAGAGGAGTGGGACAAGAGCAAGGGAGAGGAATGCCTGGAAAAGGACAAGGTAGAGATTGAGGAGTTAGAATGCATGGCAGTGCTCAAAGAAGGGCCAGAATTAGGGTAACTGATGAAATAAGAGCTAATATCATAGACCATGTCATAAACCACATGCTATCATTCAGAGAGGCTGGTGAACGAGTACAGTCAAATCTCAGCCGGGACACAGTGGCATCCATTATCCAGATTTTTTCTAGAAACCAACAGGTATGATATTGTATAAGGGCTTCTACTGCAAAGTGTAAATACTTTTACCATGTATTACAGTGACTGTATGCCTCTGGTCTCTATATGTAACTGTATTTTGTCTATCTAAGGATTCAACACCTCTCTCCCTCAGGGGGCAGAGGAAAGCTCCTAAATGAAGATCAGGAACTATGATGATTATTAACATGGTGATTGCTGACAATGAAATAAAACTGAAGGGCATTCTATAAAGCTACTCTGAGATGGGACATTCATTTTTTGTATCAAATTTCTGCAGCAAAATAAACAAAAATGCATGCATTTACAAAACCCAACAAAAAAAAATATATAGGGGCTTCAAAAGACACAATCTATGATCAATAAAATACACTGTCTATTGTATAAGGGCAGACCTGACACATAAAATAATGCAGTTTATGTGTATTGTGTTATTGTAAACTAAACTCTAACACAAATTTTCTGAATAAAATAACACACTATGTGATTTTGAGCATGAAATTAACCGTTTTGCCAATTGTGTGTTGTAGGTGTGTTGGTGCGTTAAGAGTTTTGGAAATTTGTTAAAAGTGTTGACAAATTTGTCATAGCGATTGTAAGAAACTGTAATGAAATATGATCTTAAAGCAACAATAAATGTGTGAATTGTATAGCCTACAGAGATGGATGTTGTGCTAACTGTCTTAAGAGTTTAGGAAATTTGTTAAAATTTATGGAAAACATTATCATAGCGATTGTAAAAAACTGTAATAACAGACGGAGGTAGCATGACCTAAGCCTAGAACGCCCTCTGCTGGCATTTTTTCGTAGGCTACACGGACACATGCTTTTCTTACATTCAAAACTACCACAATGTGAAACACTTCAATAATTAATGAACCAATCTGCACACTCCACTATAGGCTAACTTAAAATCAGAATCAGAAATACTTTATTGATCTTTATTGATGCTATTAATAACCCGGGGAACAATTCTTGTGTCACAGTTGATGTGCACATAAAGACATTTAAAGGAATATAAATAATAATAGAAGTTAGTAAATAAACAAGTATATACATGTAAAAAGTATACATATAGGCTATAAAATATGAAGAAGAATTATAAAGAACTATGGATATGCAGCCTACAAGATTTACATTACTGTAACATAATTGTGATGAACAGTACTAGTAAATAAATTGAAGCAGAACTGCAGGAAACTATATTGCACACTGAATATTAAAACAGAGAATATTGCACAGAATGTGAAGTTTTGCACTACAGGGTTCAGTTTAATAACAAAGGGTCCATGTGTCAGACACTTTACTATCTTGAGGCCACGAGATACTATCTTGAGGCCACGAGATACTATCTTGAGGCCACGAGATACTATCTTGAGGCCACGAGTTAGTATTTTGAGGCCACAAGATACTATCTTGAGGCCACGAGTTAGTATCTTGAGGCCACGATTTAGTATCTTGAGGCCACAAGTTAGTATCTTGAGGCCACGAGATACTATCTTGAGGCCACGAGATACTATCTTGAGGCCACGAGTTAGTATCTTGAGGCCACGAGTTACTATCTTGAGGCCACGAGATACTATCTTGAGGCCACGAGTTAGTATCTTGAGGCCACGAGTTAGTATCTTGAGGCCACGAGTTAGTATCTTGAGGCCACGAGTTAGTATCTTGAGGCCACGAGTTAGTATCTTGAGGCCACGAGTTAGTATCTTGAGGCCACGAGATACTATCTTGAGGCCACGAGTTAGTATCTTGAGGCCACGAGTTAGTATCTTGAGGCCACGAGTTAGTATCTTGAGGCCACGAGTTAGTATCTTGAGGCCACGAGTTACTATCTTGAGGCCACGAGTTACTATCTTGAGGCCACGAGTTACTATCTTGAGGCCACGAGATACTATCTTGAGGCCACGAGTTACTATCTTGAGGCCACAAGATACTATCTTGAGGCCACGAGATAGTATCTTGAGGCCACGAGTTAGTATCTTGAGGCCACGAGATACTATCTTGAGGCCACGAGATAGTATCTTGAGGCCACGAGATACTATCTTGAGGCCACGAGATACTATCTTGAGGCCACGAGATAGTATCTTGAGGCCACGAGATACTATCTTGAGGCCACGAGATACTATCTTGAGGCCACGAGATACTATCTTGAGGCCACGAGATAGTATCTTGAGGCCACGAGATACTATCTTGAGGCCACGAGATACTATCTTGAGGCCACGAGTTAGTATCTTGAGGCCACGAGATACTATCTTGAGGCCACGAGTTACTATCTTGAGGCCACGAGATACTATCTTGAGGCCACGAGTTAGTATCTTGAGGCCACGAGTTAGTATCTTGAGGCCACGAGATACTATCTTGAGGCCACGAGTTACTATCTTGAGGCCACGAGATACTATCTTGAGGCCACGAGTTACTATCTTGAGGCCACGAGATACTATCTTGAGGCCACGAGTTAGTATCTTGAGGCCACGAGTTAGTATCTTGAGGCCACGAGATACTATCTTGAGGCCACGAGTTACTATCTTGAGGCCACGAGATACTATCTTGAGGCCACGAGATACTATCTTGAGGCCACAAGATAGTTATAATAATTTTGTTTGACAAAGTGGGACTAGGGGGGCTCCGTAGTATTGTATCTGCACATTACTGTAGTTCTTAAAGTGACAGCATACCAATATTGCTTATGTTGGTGCTCCTGTCTGTGTGTTAATGTTAAACAAACAACAACAGGGAAAAAAACGTTACTTCAACTTTAAGCACTGTTTGTATCCGTATCTTTAGGTTGTATTTATTTGTCCTATTGTAATTGGTTAATACGTTTAGTACTTATTAGTAAAAACGTAGTTTTACTTATATTAAGCAATTGCTTACTTGTAAGATTTTGGTCATATTTCCCACCCAAAGCGATAATGTTATTAAAGCTAGATAGCACACCACTTTACCAGCCTTTTTTTGTAATACCAAACAAGATTCATGCATTTTGTTTGTTTTATTGTCATTTGTGACTATTGTGGATCTACGGTAATTTGGTAAATGTGGCATCCTATGCAAAAAACAAAACTGGAAATGACCACCACAAAATCAGTAATTTTGATCTCAGTAGGGAAAAAAAAAAAAAAAAAAAAAAAAAAAAAATATATATATATATATATATATATATATATATATATATATATATATATATATATATATATATATATATAGTGAAATCCTGAGATTGAGCTATGAGGAAGTGCAAGTTTACTAATACTTTGTTCAATTTGAATAAATTAATTTGCTTTGCAATTAATTTTGTGATTCTGCATTTCCTTTGTACTTTTTTTTATTGCGTGATATAGGACTTAAATATAATCCCTAATGGTCTTAAAAAGGTCTTAAAAAGTCTTAAATTTGACTTGGTGAAACCTGCAGAAACCCTGTGTATGCAGTTTTAATAAAGTGTACCTTTAAAAAAACTTTAAAACTGTAGTAGCTAGTTTACCTTAATTCATACAATGAAATTCAAAATGACTTATTGTATGGATAAAAAAAAAAATAGGCATTTTTCATTCTTTTGTTTTCAAAAACCTGCCAATGACGTCTCTCCATATTGTTTAGTCACAGTGTGGCATGAAGCACCATTTCAGCAAACGTTTTTCGCTGGGTTATAAATCCTGACAAGGGCCTGCAACTTCACAGATGTGATTTTGTCAGCACACTATCGGGTGTAACAAAATCCTGTCTGACAGCCATTTAGGTAATTTCCTCTCTTTAAGACCCTGTATTACAGCTCTCTAAAGGTAAGGACTGCCCAGAGCACAGCCCGACGAAATTGGGAATGTTGGGTAATCTAATTAGAGGGCAGGACAGGGGCCCATGGGGCCACAGACTGTGGTGAAGCAGGGAAACACTCGCCCTAAAACTGCACACCGCAGGTTCGCTGTGGTAATGTCTGAGAGGTTAATTCTTCCTCATGAGGAAAAACAGGACCTTTCCTGGAGGGGACAGCCACATCCCTGCTCCGATGACATAGATGCAGAATGAACAAACCTTTGGGGAGTGAGTCAGTGTATTCCAGAGAAGGGATGTCAGTATTTACTTTTAATATAAAAAATGTACACTAAATAACTTTCTCCTCTCCACCAATCAGCTGGTGTGTGGTGGGCGTTCTGGCGCAATATGGCTGCCGTCGCATCATCCAGGTGGATGCTGCACATTGGTGGTGATTGAGGAGACCCCCCCCCCCCCCCCCAGAAAAAAAGCGCTATATACATGTAACAAATTATTATTATTAATGGGTTAACTCTAACGTACCATTCAGTAAATGGGAACGGATGATGGGTGCTGCATGGGTTGATGCATGTTATTGTATCGTGAAATTCTACAGGAATTATGGTTTGGGAATATAAAGAATGAAGTATAATTTCTGGTTAAACTTTATTAATTAAAATTATATATTAAGTAAAATTTTGTTAAAATCGTTTTTTGTCAGTAAACACAAGCTTATAATTTACAAAAAAAAAAAATTATTATATGCTAATGCTTTCTTTTAGTGTGGTTGATTTTAATTGCATTATGTTTATTTTGTTCATGACTTTAATTTATTATGTGGCTTTTTATTTTACCATCTATGTTATGGCAGTTATATATTAATATTTAAATACATTTTAATGTACAAAGCAGATTTAAATAGTTAATTAATACATTTTAGACGTGCTGTGGTTCTGCTGTGATCTTTGTTTGGAACTATTTTCGCTGCTGAAATAGAACAAAAACAGTCAATATTACATCTAAAATGTAAGTAACTTAATGTTAATTAATTGTTTATGGAACTGTCATATGAAATCAGTCACATTTTCAATCGTGATCTTATTTAGGAAAACAGCACTCTTGGTCGTGTGATCATTTAACTGTATCATATGTTAAAAATATAAAAACTCCACATTTCTCCACATTTTTACTGCAGTATGTTAACTGTTTCTCTGTGTCTGCTGCACTGTCATTGCGTGTTGCATCACCAGTCTGAAATAACGATGGAGCAGAGCCGTTAGAAGAGTTTCGCATTTGAATATTCATAGTTATTATACAAACTAGAGTATTTATGAATGGTTATGGCAATAACTGTTAATTCGCATATTATATTTTATGAATATGTAAACAAATTCAAAGTGTTGAGAAGCAGCCGAGGGCTGTCTTTTTTATATTTTACTTTATTTACCTCAGGAGTGTTTACTATGCAGCTGCGCTTGGGAAAGAAGAAAGCGCACGAGTCGAGACCGCTACAAAGACCATTGATTAAGAATACATTTATACATAGTTAACCAAATCAAAATGTTTTTTCATATTGAATGACAGGTGCAGCTTCAAATCTGTTCATAGTCAATATTGGTAAGTAGAGTATGTAAGCAGAGTATGTAAACTAATAAAACTAATAGACATTAAAACTAATAGTTTTAATTATGTTTTTTAGATACATACCTCGTGTTTTGTAAATGTATGCTTATTATATGGTTTTAAATTTGAAAGTACAGTAAATTACAATATTCATTTATGTTTTATCATAATCTGCGCGACCCCGTCATTGCCTTTCTTTGATGACGTTGCAGGGTGTTCCAAATTAGCGATTATTGTCAGTCTACTTCAACTCATACAGGTGCTGGTCATATAATTAGAATATCATCAAAAAGTTGATTTATTTCCCTAATTCCATTCAAAAAGTGAAACTTGTATATTATATTCATTCATTACACAGACTGATATATTTCAAATGTTTATTTTATTTTTTATGATTATAACTTATAAACTTAGGAAAATCGCAAATTCAGTATCTCAGAACATTAGAATATTGTGAAAAGGTTCAATATTGAAGACACCTGGTGCCACACTCTAATCAGCTGATTAACTCAAAACACCTGCAAAGGCCTTTAATGGTCTCTCAGTCTAGTTCTGTTGGCTACATAATCATGGGGAAGACTGCGGACTTGACAGTTGTCCAAAAGATGACCATTGACACCTTGCACAAGGAGGGCAAGACACTAAAGGTAATTGTAAAAGAGGCTGGCTGTTCACAGAGCACTGTGTCCAAGCACATTAATAGAGAGGCGAAGGGAAGGAAAATATGTGGTAGAAAAAAGTGTACAAGCAATAGGGATAACCGCACCCTGGAGAGGATTGTGAAACAAAACCCATTCAAAAATATGGGGGAGATTCACAAAGAGTGGACTGCAGCTGTCGCATTCCTTGTGTCAAACCACTCTTGAACAACAGACAGCGTCAGAAGCGTCTCGTCTGGGCTAAAGACAAAAAGGACTGGACTGCTGCTGAGTGGTCCAAAGTTATGTTCTCTGATTAAAGTAAATTTTGCATTTCCTTTGGAAATCAGGGTCCCAGAGTTTGGAGGAAGAGAGGAGAGGCACAAAATCCACGTTTCTTGAGGTCCAGTGTAAAGTTTCCACAGTCAGTGATGGTTTGGGGTGCTGTGTCATCTGCTGGTGTTGGTCCACTGTGTTTTCTGAGGTCCAAGGTCAATGCAGCCGTATACCAGAACGTTTTAGAGCACTTCATGCTTCCTGCTGCTGACCAACTTTATGGAAATGCAGATTTCATTTTCTAACAGGACTTGGCACCTGCACACAGTGCCAAAGCAACCAGTACCTGGTTTAAGGACCATGGTATCCCTGTTCTTGATTGGCCAGCAAACTCGCCTGACCTTAACCCCATAGAAAATCTATGGGGTATTGTGAAGAGGAAGATGCGATATGTCAGACCCAACAATGTAGAAGAGCTGAAGGCCACTAATACCCCTTTTCCGAACCGGATGCTAGTTCAGAGCTAGTGCTTGTCCCAGTTCATAGTTGGTTCGACTGAGGAGCCTTCTAAGAAACTTTTGCTTTTCCACATGCTGAGCCACAACAGAGCCAGGTCTTACGTCACTGTATACGTCTCATCTTTCTAAGCGAGGCAGCGGGAAACACAAACACACCAGGCTTGTTCGAGATGCATTGGCGCTGCGCAGACCAATCCATGTATGATATAAAAAAAAACGCATGAGTGAATCAAAAGCACAAGGAGTCGTGTGCTCTCGCTGGACTCGTTGTTATACGGCGATCGGTCTCTGCACAGCACCGCTGCGTTCCATCAACAATGCAAAACGTTGCGTTACTATTGATTCACATGAGTAGTTAGTATACTATACCAAATGTCAAAATTTGATTGATTGGCAGGTGGGCGGGGCTTCCGGTATAGGGGGCGGGACTTCCGGTATAGGGGGCGGGACTTCCGGTGTAGGCGGGACTTCCGGTGTAGGCGGGACTTCCTGTATAGGCGGGACTTCCGGTGTAGGCGGGACTTCCGGTGTAGGCGGGACTTCCTGTATAGGCGGGACTTCCGGTGTAGGCGGGACTTCCTGTATAGGCGGGACTTCCTGTATAGGCGGGACTTCCTGTATAGGCGGGACTTCCTGTATAGGCGGGACTTCCTGTTTAATAAATCATGTGATTGACATTAGGTTTTGACAGTTGGTTTTTGACCTATTGTCATAATAAATCATATGATTGACAGTTGGTTTTGATGGTTTTTTGACATTAGGTTTTTTGTTTTGATTAATTTGACAGTTGGTTTTTTGTTTTTGAATGCGGTATAAGCGGGACTTCCTGTTTAATAAATCATGTGATTGACATTAGGTTTTGACAGTTGGTTTTTGACCTATTGTCATAATAAATCATATGATTGACAGTTGGTTTTGATGGTTTTTTGACATTAGGTTTTTTGTTTTGATTAATTTGACAGTTGGTTTTTTGTTTTTGAATGCGGTATAATAAATCATGTTATTGACAGAAGGTTTTATCTTTTGAAGTCGCTGTTATCAGAAAATTCCCCTCCCACCCTGCCACATCCCAGAGCAGCGTATATATATATAAATGGGGCCAGTGTGTTCTACAGCTATCAGCAAAAAGAGAAACATGAGCTACATGAGCATGGACGGATTATCAGCTCCTGAAACCCCAGATGCGGGGTTGCGCAGCAGGACGTTCGACAGTCTGATGACCAGTCTACCTATGGCGCCGAGAAAACCTTATGGGCACGTCCGTTTGACAAGCTTTCTCCATGAACTTTCGGAATGGACTAAAGGAGAATTTATGATGAACAGCAAGCGTGTAATCGGGTACAGATTTCATAAAACAACTCAAGTTGTTATACTCTACACCACCGACAGCGCGGGCGAGTTTCACCCCGGGGAAGACGCATGTCTTGTATTTCCTAAAAAAGACTGGGCATTATTTTACAATTTTGTGTGGAAGGATCTGAAGAGCGGCGGTCAAGAACCTCTGTACGTTGGAGAGTGGGACGGGGTCACCCCGAATGTCCGGTACCGCGTGGTAGGTGACCACACTAAAAAGAACCCGGATGATTCTGTCTACATATTCTGCTGTGATGACAAGACAAAGCTCACCGAAGATCGGTCAGGGGTCGTCCTGCCTAACGAGCATAACAATCTGTATGAAATGCAATTTTTGTTCAAGTGGCAAGATCTGAGTCAGCTGGATATTATGTTTTCAATCATAAACAAGCTGTTCAAATGGTGCGAGCTGCACGACGGCTACAACAAAATTAAAGTGCAGCTGTTCCACCCTGAGAGATGTCCGCGCAGCAGTACATACGCGGGGTATTCACCCCCCATTCACTACAGACATCCGGGACCTCGACGGTCAGCCCCTCCCAGACGTCGTTTATAAACCACAGCTGAAGCGCCACAACGTCCCCGCCCCTTTACTGCATCTGACATAAAGTCAGCGGCCAAACCCTCTCAAGCAACATTTATAAACCATGGCTGAAGACGGCGCTTCAGAACCCGCTCATGTGTGCAGCTGCGGCATCTCTTTCGGCAGCATTCTCGACCCTCCTGACGACAACGCGAGCAACTATTGTCTGACTTACCCCCTTGGATCATCGGACCTTCACAAAGACTGGCAATCGCCCCTCCAAATCGACTGGGACCCGTTAATCGAATGCGACTGCGGCCACGGTCCTGCTAAAACTATCAAACGCTCCAAAGACTGGCTGGACAAATTAGGCTCGGACCTCGGATCACACAACCTGACTTACCTCCCCAGTGCTAAAGCCGGTCACGACGCTACAGACGGATGTTTCAGCGACGTCGGATTCAAAATCGTAAAAGCAGCAACCGTGGTGCTGCTGGAACATCTCATCGGTGATAAGCTGAAGGCCGACTGCGAGGGGTGTGCGATTGACCACCCCAGCCAGCTGCAACATTCCTGCCTGTTTGACCCTCCCAACTTCTACTTCGACACACACTTTGACGAGCTGTCAGGCAAGCTGTTTAAGCCCTTTTTCCATTCCATCATCGGCATTCTCCTAAACCGCTGCGGGCTAAAATCTCACCCCCAGCGTATTCAAGGGACAGTCGGGGGTATTCTGCACGAATTAAAAGACGAACCATTCATCATTGCCAAGCTAGAAGAAATCAGGTTGAAACTTCTGGACAAACCCTGCAAGGAAATAGTCTACGACGTCGTTGATCTCTGGCAAGGTCTCTCAATTGTGAATGGAGAGTGACCAACCCCCCTCCGCGATGGGTGTAGTCTGTAGTCTAAGGAGCTGTTTGGAACTCGTGTTTAAAGACCATTTCAAACATCAGATGACCGAGCTACTGGATAAGATTATTGCGGACGCTGCCCACCCTGATATCCCAGTTGGTCATGACACTACGCGTCAGGCAAATCTCAAGAAGAATATGCCGATAATGAGAGGGATGGCTAATGCATGGGACGATTTGATTGAAAAATGTGTTGATGGTCTCGATCCACCCGATGTAATGATAGAAGCTATTCTAGAAATGATGTGTGAATCACGCGCTGAGATCACAATCTCAGACGTGTTGTGTACTTGTACCTACGTGGCAGATGTATGTACCGAGTTGATAAAGAAAAAGGGTGATGATGACGACTCTGCCAAAATTACCGAAATGTATATCGATTTCATCCTAGACAAAAACATGAAGGCCTGTCGCGACTTTCTTTTCTGGTTAGACAGTCAGTAATGTCATTATCACTAACCATTTACTACATTATTATTTTTTTACTAACCATTTTTTAGCTTACTCTGTTGTATTATATCCATTTTAGCCACTGTCTATCCTGTAATGTTGTATTATATCCATTTTAGCTACTATGTATCCTGTAATGTTATTTTCCATTTTGTTTTTTACTTACTGCTACTTATTATATCCATTTTTAGTTAGATTGTGTTATATTAACATCATTATATCCTTTTTGTACTTACTGTGTATCCTGTAATGTCGTTATATCCATTTTTTTTTTTTACTCTACCTGTATTATTTCCATTTTTACTTAGATCTTGCATGTATCCTGTAACGGATTTTTTTAAATAAAAGATTGATTCAAAATACTTGTACGCGTTATTCTTTTGCGGCGGTTGAAACGACAGCATGTCGGAGCTCATGAAAAAGGCTTATTATACACCGTCCAACCCCGGCTCTCTAGGGGGTAAAAAACGATTAAAAGACGCCGTCTTAAAAGATACCGGCGTCCGTCTAAGCGATAAAGAGGTTTCAGATTGGTTGGCGGGTGAGGATGCTTACACATTACACAAAACAGCACCTATAAAATACAAACGAAATAGAGTGGTTGTGTATGGGATCGATACACAGTTCCAGGCTGATCTTGTCGACATGACTGCCTACGCCAAGGATAATGACGGTCATAAATACCTACTGACATGCATAGATGTATTTAGCAAGTTCTCATGGGTCAGAGTTTTGAAGAATAAGAGTGGCATTGAGGTCACTAAAGCGTTCCAGTCTATACTCGAAGAGGGTCGTGTACCTCAGAAATTGCAGACGGATAAGGGAAAGGAATTTTTTAACAAACATTTTCAAGATGTGATGAAAAAGCACGACATCAACCACTTCGCCACCACTACCGATTTGAAAGCCAGCGTCGTAGAACGATTTAATAGAACATTAAAAAGCCGCATGTGGAGATTTTTAACGGCTACAAATTCCCGCCGATACATTGATGTTTTACAAGACATTATTCAAGGATACAACAGCAGTTATCACCGAAGTATCAGAATGAGACCCGTGGACGTCGACAAAGCAAATGAGGGTCAAGTGTTTGAAAATTTGTACGGCGATATAAAGAAGAAGAAGAAGACCGTATTTAATTTCAAAGTCGGCGACGTTGTCAGGATTTCTAAAGTGAGAGGACCGTTCGCCAAAGGTTATGAGCAGAACTACACGGAAGAATTTTTCACAGTATCCTCATGTATTCCGCGTCACCCCCCGGTCTACAGACTCAAGGATTATGATGGCGATGTCATAGATGGGGTTTTTTATGAAGAAGAGTTGCAAAAAATAATTGTGAGTAAAAACAAATCTTTTAAGGTGGAAAAGATTTTAGGTCAGAAAAAACAGGGGAAATCTACGCTTGTTCTAGTGAAATGGCTAGGATGGCCTTCAAAATTTAATAGTTATATAGATAAAAAAACTCTGCTGGACTTGCAATCTCCTTAAAACGCACAGTCGTTAACGGATGAGACCATACGAGCGAAGGAGCATCATGGAGGATCACGGGTTCTACGTCACGTTGCCATGCAATGCGTCGTCGTCGGTTTATCCTGAAAATCGTATAGCCAGCTATACAACCAGGTTGGCTAAAGCTATAGACTTGAAAGGACAATGGGAAGTCGGACTCGCCGAAATCGAATATCCTAGAAGTTGGTACAACTTTAATGACGAAGATGGTCATTTCATCCTACATACGACCCCGGAACCCCCGGATAGCAATCCCTCAAATATTGGTTTTTCTATCATTACGAAATTACACATAAGCGGGGGTTACTACGCAAACATTCGCGCGATCCTCCGGGCTATAAATCAACTCATCACACCAGCGGCCGTATTGAATCACGACGAATTAAAAAACAAAGTCTTTCTGGTCGCGAAACCAAACATTTCAGTGAGTTTCCGAGGAAGACTAGCCACTATTTTAGGAATGACTAAAAAACCTCTCGGAGGTTTAAACGATCATAAAGAACCCGATTTTACTACGGACGTCATCACATACGCTCCTCATCAATCCGACATCAATGCTGGGTTCTATACAATGTACGTTTACACGGACATCATCCAATATCAAGCGGTCGGTGATTCGCACGTGCCCCTCTTGAGATGTGTACATATAACGGGTAAAGGCAACGACGCGGTCATTGCTAGATACGACAACCCCCATTACGCATCGATCAACAAGGATCACATCAGCAGCATCGTCATAGAGTTGAAGGACGATCAAAACCACGAAGTACCATTTTCTTACGGGAAAGTCATCGTAAAACTACACTTTAAACCAAAAAATATTTCTATTCTTTAAAAAATGGTTTATTATAGACCCGGAGAGTCCAATACCGCGGACTATGTGAGCTATTACCAAAATCAGGCCGGTTCCGGTTTGCCGGGGTATTCGGGATCGGGAGTTATGTACGGTGCAGGGTTAGGAGGCCTATTCAGAGGTCTGTTCAGGATGGCCGTACCGTTGTTAAAAAGAGGATTTAGCATCGCGAAACCTTACCTAAAATCGGCTGCTAAAAATATAGTATCCGACGTCGTCTCAAACGTATTGACGCGTTCGCATAACGATAAAGCTCAAGACGGATCCGGTCTCATGGTCATGGCTCGTAAGAGAATGTCTAAGCCGCCGGGTGTGAGGAGGCGTGGCCAGCGGGTGGTACAGAAGAAGAAGAAGAAAACAGTGCGCGGATCAAACAAGCGCTCACTCGTACGCAGAAAGCGTAAGAGGTCTGTTAGTCGAAACGCATCGATCAAGAGAGCCGCAAAATCCATATTCTAACATGGCACTACTCCATCGCATGTCGGGTGAATGCATCAAGTCTGAGCTGGACTTATTTTCGGTCCCGCTGACACAGACAGTTATTGAGAAAAATGGCTATTTAGAAGTAGCACCGTTATCGGCCATATCGGGCTCTGCACCATTGGAATTTTTTATCGCAGGCAACGGCGATGATTATGTGGATCTCAATAACACGATGCTCTACCTGCGGGTGAAAATCACGAAACCTAACGGGGAAGAGATTGCACACCCTGCCAAGGTGGGTCTAATCAACTACCCCGGAGCCACTATGTTTTCACAAGTCGACGTGACCCTTGGCGATCGTCTGATATCTCAGAGTTCGAGCACTTACCCTTATCGCTGTATCATCGAGAGTCTGATCAACTACGGTAAAGATACGTTGGAATCTGTCTTCAGCGCCGGATTGTTCCATAAAGACACGGCGGGTCATATGGACGTTCAAGACCCGGCAGGCCATAACGCGGGGTTGACAAAGAGATCAGGCTACACCAGCGAAAGCAAGGAGGTGGAACTACTAGCCCCCATACACAGCGATATATTCTTCCAAGAGAAACTTATGATAAATGGGGTGGATATCAAGATACGCCTAATTCAAGCAAAAGATGAATTCTGTCTGATGAGGGCCGACGATGTGGCTTACAAATTAAATATAGTGGCCGCATCCCTATTTGTCAAGAAAGTTACCGTATCACCGCCGGTGAGACTGGCTCACGCCCAGATGTTGCTCTCGACAACGGCCAAGTACCCTGTCGATAGGGTCAGTCTAAAATCGTTCTCCATACCGGCCGGCTCTCGTGTTTCGAATCAGGAAAATCTGTTTTTAGGAACACTGCCAAAGTCTATCGTCATTGCCATGGTCGACAACGACGCATTCACCGGTTCCTACGCAAAAAATCCATTCGCGTTCAAACACTACGACCTTGAATTCTTAGCCGTCTACGTTGACGGACAACAGTACCCGGCCAAGCCTCTACAGCCCAATTTCGAAGCTGGTTTGGCAGTACGCGAATATTATCAGTTGGTGATGACGACCGGGAGACATCTTAAAGACCAACCGCTCTGTTTCGGCAGGAATGATTTCCTGAACGGATACACGCTTTACGCATTTAACCTCACGCCCGACGAAGAGTGCGGTCAGCACATTTCCCTCATCAAGTCCGGGAATATCAGAGTCGAAGCTCGTTTCAGAAAACCGCTGCCGAATACCATTAATTTAATTGTTTACGCGGTATTTGACAGCATCATTGAATTGTCTAACCGCCGACAGGTACTCATAGACTACTATTGAGATGAACACGCTGCAACTCACCGCCATCATGGATAAAATTACCTGCAGGACTCATTTTCTCGGCGTTCTACCGAGCGATCAACTACCCGAAAAACCCATAAGGATCTTACCGTCGGCCTGTATCGTGAACACCGACCCTGCTAGCATGCCGGGGGAGCACTGGGTCGCCGTTTATTTAACCCAAGACGGGGGCGCGTGTTTTTTCGACAGCTTCGGCAACCCCCCCACCAGCCATCGCTTTCCAACCAGCATCAATGACTTTCTAGCAGCCAACGATGCCGACGTATTATATTCCGGCAGACGAGTCCAGGATTATTCATCGGACACCTGCGGTCAGCACTGTCTGTTTTTTCTATATCATCTAGCTAGAGGATACGGCTATGATCATGTGATGAAACTATACACCGATGATTATATTAAAAATGATAAAATGGTGTCCCTATTTGTGAAGAGATTAAGACCGTATGTTTGTATTGATACAATGTTGTCCTGCGTTCACTGCGTGCAGACATGTCTGACATATAAATAAAAATCTTGAAACCATTATATTTTTAATCGTCTTTTATTTAATCATAAGATACATATTAATGTACATACAAAATGAAAGGATTCGTTAAAATTCCAACCATTGTCTTCGATCGATAGTCGGGGATTTAAACACAGAGTCTTCGGACTCTGGAAACACCGAGCGTGATTGTCTTCGTGCCCTTTTGGAAGGTCTGACACGGGGTGGGCTGGGGGTGTCGGGTTTACTCTTTAGAGATTTAATGGTGCTCCTGACCTGTTGATTCGGCACTGTAGAAAAAGGGATGTTTAATTCGGCAAAGGCGTGTAGAAACTCTGACCATCCTACAGGTCTCCGGTTATCCCGAACCATTTGCGGTGCCGTGACATTTTTTAACAAATCGACCATGTGTGAGCCTTGTACGGCTTTACCCCTGAACACAAACTCCCCCGATTCGTTCCACGCGCTTAGTCCTTTAGCTTTAGACATCTTGTCTAATATGTATCTGCTGTTTTTCACACTTCTCGAAGGTACATTCTTCAGAACTTCATCCACCACATGCTCCTCAGCACCGTTGTCATCTTCGACGCTAGCCGCGGTCGGTACTTCATCTTTAGGCGCGGGATCGGGGAACGACTGCGTTAAAACTCCGCTCTCCCGATCGCTTTGTTTAACGATGGTCAAAAACCTGCTCAGGGTATTTGTGTAAAGTTTTGCTTTTTCGTACGGGTTCAAATCAGTGCGGAGTAAGATATTTCTCATGGCGCCGTCCAAATCGTTTTCCACGCTCTGTCGAATATTCTCGCGAACATTTTCGGTTCTCACCTTATCCAGTTGATGTTGCGGGACTAAATACATCTTCTCGGCGTACTCCATCCTATCTGTTTGCGATCAAGCTCGAAAGAAAGGGTACGGCGACGCTCAGGAGCGGTAAAAGGAATCCACCCTTCTGGTTGAAGACTCGTTTCTTTGCCGCTATGCCGATTTTTTTATTGGCTACAAATTTAATTTCGGCTTTTCTCTTTCTCAGTTTTCGGTACTGTTGTGGATTGACCGGAATCGTCCCGTAGAGGATGTTGAGCGCCACTTCACACAACGATAAAATGAATTCGTCGGACGCCGATTGTAGAATAAGACGCCTTTGTTTAGGAGATGCTTTATGTAGCATTTTTAACACCGGCAGATGTTTACAAAGTCTGGCGGACATGGTGATTTGATCACGTTCTTCTTCTTTTTTTCGGGATGTAAACCACTTGACGGTCGGAAAGCAATCCTGTTCTGAGACGGTACTGCTCGGGGGTTTTTGCTTTATAGTCTATCATTATGTAGCCGAAAGGCTGGTTGACCGCATCGTGGTAGCACTCCATAAAGTATTTTGTGTTTCCGGGGTACATTTGGCGTCCCAGCATCGCTACTTGATTGACGTCCCGAGGATTTTTAAACAGGATCATATAATTGGCGTTTAAGCTGATGGTTCGGCTGGATTTACCCTGTACAAATAAATTTTGCACTATATAAATAGCGCTGAGATTACGGTGGTGTACGTACTGCGTAAAAACCCTTTGAAGCTCCAAATTGGCGCTAGCTTGCTGCATCAAATCATCCACGATGAGAAGATTTGTTTTAGTGACAGGTAACAAATCATCATCATTCAGACTCTCTGGTATTCCTTGCACAAATGTGTAAGCATCCTCACCCGCCAACCAATCTGAAACCTCTTTATCGCTTAGACGGACGCCGGTATCTTTTAAGACGGCGTCTTTTAATCGTTTTTTACCCCCTAGAGAGCCGGGGTTGGACGGTGTATAATAAGCCTTTTTCATGAGCTCCGACATGCTGTCGTTTCAACCGCCGCAAAAGAATAACGCGTACAAGTATTTTGAATCAATCTTTTATTTAAAAAAATCCGTTACAGGATACATGCAAGATCTAAGTAAAAATGGAAATAATACAGGTAGAGTAAAAAAAAAAAATGGATATAACGACATTACAGGATACACAGTAAGTACAAAAAGGATATAATGATGTTAATATAACACAATCTAACTAAAAATGGATATAATAAGTAGCAGTAAGTAAAAAACAAAATGGAAAATAACATTACAGGATACATAGTAGCTAAAATGGATATAATACAACATTACAGGATAGACAGTGGCTAAAATGGATATAATACAACAGAGTAAGCTAAAAAATGGTTAGTAAAAAAATAATAATGTAGTAAATGGTTAGTGATAATGACATTACTGACTGTCTAACCAGAAAAGAAAGTCGCGACAGGCCTTCATGTTTTTGTCTAGGATGAAATCGATATACATTTCGGTAATTTTGGCAGAGTCGTCATCATCACCCTTTTTCTTTATCAACTCGGTACATACATCTGCCACGTAGGTACAAGTACACAACACGTCTGAGATTGTGATCTCAGCGCGTGATTCACACATCATTTCTAGAATAGCTTCTATCATTACATCGGGTGGATCGAGACCATCAACACATTTTTCAATCAAATCGTCCCATGCATTAGCCATCCCTCTCATTATCGGCATATTCTTCTTGAGATTTGCCTGACGCGTAGTGTCATGACCAACTGGGATATCAGGGTGGGCAGCGTCCGCAATAATCTTATCCAGTAGCTCGGTCATCTGATGTTTGAAATGGTCTTTAAACACGAGTTCCAAACAGCTCCTTAGACTACAGACTACACCCATCGCGGAGGGGGGTTGGTCACTCTCCATTCACAATTGAGAGACCTTGCCAGAGATCAACGACGTCGTAGACTATTTCCTTGCAGGGTTTGTCCAGAAGTTTCAACCTGATTTCTTCTAGCTTGGCAATGATGAATGGTTCGTCTTTTAATTCGTGCAGAATACCCCCGACTGTCCCTTGAATACGCTGGGGGTGAGATTTTAGCCCGCAGCGGTTTAGGAGAATGCCGATGATGGAATGGAAAAAGGGCTTAAACAGCTTGCCTGACAGCTCGTCAAAGTGTGTGTCGAAGTAGAAGTTGGGAGGGTCAAACAGGCAGGAATGTTGCAGCTGGCTGGGGTGGTCAATCGCACACCCCTCGCAGTCGGCCTTCAGCTTATCACCGATGAGATGTTCCAGCAGCACCACGGTTGCTGCTTTTACGATTTTGAATCCGACGTCGCTGAAACATCCGTCTGTAGCGTCGTGACCGGCTTTAGCACTGGGGAGGTAAGTCAGGTTGTGTGATCCGAGGTCCGAGCCTAATTTGTCCAGCCAGTCTTTGGAGCGTTTGATAGTTTTAGCAGGACCGTGGCCGCAGTCGCATTCGATTAACGGGTCCCAGTCGATTTGGAGGGGCGATTGCCAGTCTTTGTGAAGGTCCGATGATCCAAGGGGGTAAGTCAGACAATAGTTGCTCGCGTTGTCGTCAGGAGGGTCGAGAATGCTGCCGAAAGAGATGCCGCAGCTGCACACATGAGCGGGTTCTGAAGCGCCGTCTTCAGCCATGGTTTATAAATGTTGCTTGAGAGGGTTTGGCCGCTGACTTTATGTCAGATGCAGTAAAGGGGCGGGGACGTTGTGGCGCTTCAGCTGTGGTTTATAAACGACGTCTGGGAGGGGCTGACCGTCGAGGTCCCGGATGTCTGTAGTGAATGGGGGGTGAATACCCCGCGTATGTACTGCTGCGCGGACATCTCTCAGGGTGGAACAGCTGCACTTTAATTTTGTTGTAGCCGTCGTGCAGCTCGCACCATTTGAACAGCTTGTTTATGATTGAAAACATAATATCCAGCTGACTCAGATCTTGCCACTTGAACAAAAATTGCATTTCATACAGATTGTTATGCTCGTTAGGCAGGACGACCCCTGACCGATCTTCGGTGAGCTTTGTCTTGTCATCACAGCAGAATATGTAGACAGAATCATCCGGGTTCTTTTTAGTGTGGTCACCTACCACGCGGTACCGGACATTCGGGGTGACCCCGTCCCACTCTCCAACGTACAGAGGTTCTTGACCGCCGCTCTTCAGATCCTTCCACACAAAATTGTAAAATAATGCCCAGTCTTTTTTAGGAAATACAAGACATGCGTCTTCCCCGGGGTGAAACTCGCCCGCGCTGTCGGTGGTGTAGAGTATAACAACTTGAGTTGTTTTATGAAATCTGTACCCGATTACACGCTTGCTGTTCATCATAAATTCTCCTTTAGTCCATTCCGAAAGTTCATGGAGAAAGCTTGTCAAACGGACGTGCCCATAAGGTTTTCTCGGCGCCATAGGTAGACTGGTCATCAGACTGTCGAACGTCCTGCTGCGCAACCCCGCATCTGGGGTTTCAGGAGCTGATAATCCGTCCATGCTCATGTAGCTCATGTTTCTCTTTTTGCTGATAGCTGTAGAACACACTGGCCCCATTTATATATATATACGCTGCTCTGGGATGTGGCAGGGTGGGAGGGGAATTTTCTGATAACAGCGACTTCAAAAGATAAAACCTTCTGTCAATAACATGATTTATTATACCGCATTCAAAAACAAAAAACCAACTGTCAAATTAATCAAAACAAAAAACCTAATGTCAAAAAACCATCAAAACCAACTGTCAATCATATGATTTATTATGACAATAGGTCAAAAACCAACTGTCAAAACCTTCTGTCAATAACATGATTTATTATACCGCATTCAAAAACAAAAAACCAACTGTCAAATTAATCAAAACAAAAAACCTAATGTCAAAAAACCATCAAAACCAACTGTCAATCATATGATTTATTATGACAATAGGTCAAAAACCAACTGTCAAAACCTAATGTCAATCACATGATTTATTAAACAGGAAGTCCCGCCTATACAGGAAGTCCCGCCTATACAGGAAGTCCCGCCTATACAGGAAGTCCCGCCTACACCGGAAGTCCCGCCTATACAGGAAGTCCCGCCTACACCGGAAGTCCCGCCTACACCGGAAGTCCCGCCTATACAGGAAGTCCCGCCTATACAGGAAGTCCCGCCTACACCGGAAGTCCCGCCTACACCGGAAGTCCCGCCCCCTATACCGGAAGTCCCGCCCCCTATACCGGAAGCCCCGCCCACCTGTCAATCAATCAAATTTTGACATTTGGTATAGTATACTTACTACTCACATGGCTTTACGATCCTACAGCGGCATCAAAACAGCGAAAACACAGCGAATCCAACGCATTCATGGAGTTCTGTAATTTGTATAGACAGAGATTACAAACGAGCAGCTGTTAGCTCCATTAGCTGCTATTTCAAAAATGGCGGATCTCAAGTTTGTGTTCGTCTTGTTGACCCCGCCCCCAGCGCCTGACGTAATCGGTTCTTACTTCTAGCCCAGCAATGTTTTGGTGCTACTTAAGAACCACTTTTCCTGGCTCGGAGCTGGTGCTTTGGGTGTGGAAACACAAAGAACCGATTTGAAACTAGGCTCTGGCTCCGAACTAGTACCAGCACTGCTTTGGTGGAAAAGGGGTATATCAGAGCAACCTGGGCTCTCATAACACCTGAACAGTGCCACAGACTGATCGACTCCATGGCACGCTGCATTGCTGCAGTAATTCAGGCAAAAGGAGCCCCAACTAAGTATTGAGTGCTGGACATGCTCATACTTTTCATGTTCATACTTTTCAGTTGGCCAAGATTTCTAAAAATCCTTTCTTTGTATTGGTCTTATGTAATTCTCTTTTTTTCTGAGATACTGAATTTGGGATTTTCCAGTTAGTTATCAGTTATAATCATCAAAATTAAAAAAAATAAACATTTTAAATATATCTGTGTGTAATGAATGAATATAATACACATTTCACTTTTTGAATGGAATTAGTGAAATTAATAAACTTTTTGATGATATTCTAATTATATGACCAGCACCTGTATACCGTGCTCAGGGAGTAGGGAGCAGTGAACACTGCTTAGGGACCCTGTCAAATGGAACGCACCTATTGTGTTATCTTTTTAATCGTGTGATTGATTTTTATTGCTTTGTTTATTTTGTTCATAGGAAGCCAGTTATGATGACTTTAAATCATTATGTGGCTTTTTATTTTACCATCTATGTTACGGCGGTTATATATAAATATATTATTAATACATAATGTACAAAGCAGATTTAAGTTCATTAATTAATAATTTTTTTGTCTGTTTTGTTGCCATATTTTTAGTCATTTTAACAGGATTTTTAAAACTATTATTGATACATATACTGATAAAAAGGTATTATAAATAACAACAAGATAGTAAATGTAAGTATAACAATAAACTATTAAAAATATAAGAAAATGTAAGTAAACAATACAGGTTATATTATTTAAAACTACATTTTTTATTCAAATATAAGTTTCTTCTTATTTTCATATACACTCACCTAAAGGATTATTAGGAACACCTGTTCAATTTCTCATTCATGCAATTATCTAATCAACCAATCACATGGCAGTTGCTTCAATGCATTTAGGGGTGTGGTCCTGGTCAAGACAATCTCCTGAACTCCAAACTGAATGTCAGAATGGGAAAGAAAGGTGATTTAAGTCATTTTGAGCGTGGCATGGTTGTTGGTGCCAGACTGGCCGGTCTGAGTATTTCACAATCTGCTCAGTTACTGGGATTTTCACGCACAACCATTTCTAGGGTTTACAAAGAATGGTGTGAAAAGGGAAAAACATCCAGTATGCGGCAGTCCTGTGGGCGAAAATGCCTTGTTGATGCTAGAGGTCAGAGGAGAATGGGCCGACTGATTCAAGCTGAGAGAAGAGCAACTTTGACTGAAATAACCACTCGTTACAACCGAGGTATGCAGCAAAGCATTTGTGAAGCCACAACACGCACAACCTTGAGGCGGATGGGCTACAACAGCAGAAGACCCCGCCGGGTACCACTCATCTCCACTACAAATAGGAAAAAGAGGCTACAATTTGCACAAGCTCACCAAAATTGGACAGTTGAAGACTGGAAAAATGTTGCCTGGTCTGATGAGTCTGGATTTCTGTTGAGACATTCAGATGGTAGAGTCAGAATTTGGCGTAAACAGAATGAGAACATGGATCCATCATGCCTTGTTACCACTGTGCAGGCTGGTGGTGGTGGTGTAATGGTGTGGGGGATGTTTTCTTGGCACACTTTAGGCCCCTTAGTGCCAATTGGGCATCGTTTAAATGCCATGGCCTACCTGAGCATTGTACATCCCACAAATCTCCATCAACTGCAAGATGCTCTATCAATATGGGTCAACATTTCTAAAGAATGCTTTCAGCACCTTGTTGTATCAATGCCACGTAGAATTAAGGCAGTTCTGAAGGCGAAAGGGGGTCAAACACAGTATTAGTATGGTGTTCCTAATAATCCTTTAGGTGAGTGTATATTATAGTATTTTATGATGTTTGTTTGATGTTATTGCATTATTAGTGCATTGTTTCCATATAAAACCAGTTATGTGGCATTTTATTTGACACCTTATATTACGACAGTTATAAGTACATTTTAATGTACAAAGCAGATTTAAGTAGATAAATTCATGCTTAATGTTTTCTTTTGTCACTAAATTTCTACTGGAAATTTAACATGATTTTTTTTTTTTTTTTACAGTGGACAGAGAAACAGAGTGAGAAGGGGAGCACAAATACAGCGAGAGGGTAAGACAGGAGTGATTTATGTCCTGCTATTGAGAAACTAAAATAAATCCAAACTCTGCGAGAGAAACATACAGTACGGACTGTTAAACACAAGACATGCTCGGCCGCTTTCCCTGCCTCAACCTCAGAAGCTTACGCTCCCTCTCCGCAACGTCAAAGCCAATAATTTAGGTTTTTGTCCTTTAGGATATTATCTGAGTTGGAAAGGACCTTGTTTTCTTCAGCCCAAGTTTGTTGTAGAGGGAATTGTGTGTTTGATTTTTGGAGGTCTGTTTTAAATGTTGAGATCAGTAGTCATTATTGTCAGTGTTTCTTTAAAGGTCCCGTTCTTCGTGTCTTTTTGAAGCTTTGATTGTGTTTACAGTGTGCAATATAACATGTGTTCATGTTTCGCGTGTAAAAAAAACACAGTATTTTTAACACAATTTACTTATCTGTATACCGCTGTTTTCACTGTCCTAAAAACGGCTGATGACTTCCTTTATTCTATGAAGTCCCTCCTTCAGAAATACGTAACGAGTTCTGATTGTGCCAGCGGTTCCCGTGTTGTGATTTGACCGCAGCTTAGCAAACGTGGCACGGTTCCTGTGTTGTGATTCGACAGCAGCTTAGCGCACGTGGAAAGGTCACGCCTCTTAACGGGAGATATATGCGCTTAATGATCTCTACAGCGTCCCTGGGAAAGCCAAACAAAGGTGATTTGACTCCGGGATGAAAATAACAGCGTCTCAACGACATGGCGACAAACACACTCAAACGCAACACTTCCTTTTCTCCACGCGACCGTCCTCTTCTCCACGTGGGACAGCAACAAGACCACGCCCCCTTTTTTCGCGTATTCTTGTGGGCGGAGGTTAGTCTGTTCTACTGTTCTACTGACGTAATTAATGTGGGAAGTACCAGGATGTAGTCCAAGCCGGCCGTTCGCTGTAGGCTTTGAAAGGGAACTTCTGTTAAATAAAATATCTCGCTTGGCATTGAACTTTGAGCTTTATAATTTTACAGGTATTATTTATGCTCTAACAGCAACATTACACACTAACTAAAGTTTGAACAATGGGATCACGAAGAACGGGACCTTTAAGGAAGGTAACACACATTCTTCAGCCTTGAGTTGTGCTCATTTTGGAGATTCAGTTTGCATCTGGCCTTTGTCGGGTATTCATCTGCGATGATAAATGCTAAACTTTCTCTCAATCTATGATAAGCATTTTATTTTGACTAATCAAAGGGCTTGATAAATGCGACACACTTCATTTAGAGAGAAAAATAGCACAGTGTGGAGCGTTTGATCAACATTATTTACACAATACGCCACAACTGTGGCAAGAGTTCGTGTCTTGGCGGACTTCGATACGCGCACGCTCAGAGACGCATTCATTATTTGCTTCCGCCCGTCCTTTTTAAACTGTTTATTTATGAAGGTGGAAGGATAATGATGTCTTGATTACACAGCAACAGGATTTGCCTTTGTGCGCTCTGTGACTGATGCGAAAGTGTGAGAGTGCAGTAAATAATTCATCCACTTGATTTGTGACACTGTCAGCACAGTTTGTTGCTCTCTCCGGAACAGAACGCCAGACTGAGATGGGAGAATCCAAAAAATTCAAGGCTGCCATTCTGTGAGAAAGAAAGGAAAAGGAGAAAATAAGTTTTTTCTCATATCATGAAATATTATTACAATTTAAAAGAACTGTTTTCTATTTTAAAATGTAATTCTAATAAAGTGTAAGTCTTCAATGTCCTTCGGATATCCTTCTAATATGCTGATTTGGTGCTCAAGTAACATTTTTATTACCAAGATACACTGAAAAAAATTAAATAATCAATTATTTATGACAGCGTGTGTTTTTACATTGTTTTAACTCATCAAAATAAGTTAAGCAATTTCAACTTTTTTATAAGTTATATAAGATTCAACTAATTTGTTTTAAGTCCGTTTAATGACTGAAACGACCAAGTTGATTGTACTTATAAATTTAAGGCTTTTTTTACAGTGTAAAAACTTTTCCTGGAAACCGTGATATATTTTATTTCAGGATTCTTTGATGAATAGAAAGTTCAAATGAACAGCATTTATTTGAAATAGGAATCCTTTGCAGTCCTATGCTTCATTTTGATCAATTGAATGCGTCTTTTCTGAATAGAAGTATTAATTTCTTTCCCAAAAAAGTCATTTTAGATGTTATCTGTGTCTCAACAAATTACACCGGCCTGTCCTTGAGGGCTCAAATTTACACCCCATGCTTGCCAGGCCTCTCTTTATAGCTTCTTCTCGCTTTTGGGTGAACGTTTTTACACAAGCTTTGTGATCCCTAGCATTTCCGCTACATCCACGTGCGGTTGACTTTATTTCCTGTGAAGTTTAGATTTCTCTTGCTTTGTTCTGCTGTGGAAAGTGGACTAACACATGCTTGGCAAATGCTTGAATTTCCAAATTCCACAGAAAGTGGAGAATCTTGTTTCATTGTATCATAATGCAATTCTAATGAAGCACACTGACATCCCTTTGAGATCATCCTACGCTTCGCTTTCCGGTGAGAAGTTATTCTACGCCCCCGTCTGTCTGACAAAACTCCCTATTGTTCCTTAAATCATGAATTGTATTCAAACTCGGCCAGACAATCTGACAATGAGCGATGTCTCCGTGAAGTGAAGTTCCACTGAATTTTCTGTATGCTATGGTCAGCCACATCTGCGATATGCAGGGAAATTACCTATAAAAAGACAGTTTCATAAAGACTTTGTCCCCCTAAATATCCCCTGTTTTTCTCTTGGACCAGCCAGGCAGATGTTGGGTCAGACAGGAAGCTTCTTCGTCTTGCTCTCTGTCCTTAATGAATCTCTGGAGAGGGGCTGGATAGGGGCTGGACCTGGATCTGTCTCTTCCGTTTAAACCTTATGCTCCATTCTCCCGCCCTGCTTATGTAACCCTCATACGCTCAGTAAAACTCGCCTGATATTCATCATGTATGTAAAAAAAAAAACCTCAGGGCCAGACCAAGTGATGGTGTGATCATACTGATACTAATATGAAGCAAATGGTGCTGAAATCACTGTATTTTTAGCGGTTGTGACTTTTTGCACATACACATCCTCAATGTCATGTCTTTTATTACAGCAACTTGTAATTGGCCTTTTGAACACACTGAGATTGATTCATCGTTCTGCATATTATTGTGGTGTGTGCCTAATCTGAATGCAAACTCAATGGGATTTACTGATATTTCTCATAGTACCTCACAGAGATCATGGATGAACGCATTGTGCAAATCTATATGCTAATATGTAAGTTTATAAAATTTCTAACTAGGGTCTAGGCTAAAATGTTTAATGAATATATATATTATAGGCTGCATTTAATTTAATAAATATAGAGTAAAACAGTAATATTGTGAAATATCACAAATTCCGTGTCCAGAGATCGGGTCGTCGGGGGCCTCGCCTTCGACTGTCGCCCGATTCACTATGCACCGGCCCCTTAGGCTCCCTCCTGCAGGTGGTGAGCCCGCAGGAGGGCGGCCCCACGTCACTCCTTTGGGCTTAGCACGGCCAGACCCCATGGGTGGAGGCCCGGCCACCAGGCGCTTGCATACGAGCCCCGGGCCCGGCTCCAGGGTGGGGCCCCGGCTGCGCCACGCCATGCGACGTCTTGGTCCTTGCTGTAGTTGTCATCATAAAGGGTTTGTGAACTGTTCTTAGTCTGGCCCGTCACCAAGGACCTGTTTGCCTTGGGAGACCCTACCAGGGGCATATAGCCTCCTGCCTCAAGTGGAGGAGTTCAGGTATCTTGGGGTCTTGTTCACGAGTGAGGGGAGGATGGAACGGGAGATTGACAGACGGATCGGTGCAGCTTCTGCAGTAATGCAGTTGATGTACCGGTCTGTTGTGGTAAAGAAGGAGCTGAGCTGCAAGGCAAAGCTCTCGATTTACCGGTCAATCTACGTTCCTACTCTCACCTATGGTCATGAGCTGTGGGTCATGACCGAAAGGACAAGATCTCGGATACAGGCGGCCGAAATGAGCTTTCTCCGTAGGGTGGCTGGGCGCTCCCTTAGAGATAGGGTGAGAAGCTCGGTCACTCGGGAGGAGCTCAGAGTAGAGCTGTTGCTCCTCCACATCGAGAGGAGCCAGCTGAGGTGGCTCGGGCATCTATTTTGGATGCCTCCTGGATGCCTTCCCAGGGAGGTGTTCCAGGCACGTCCCACCGGGAGGAGGCCCCGGGGAAGACCTATGTCTCCCGGCTGGCCTGGGAACGCCTCGGGGTTCCCCCTGAAGAGCTGGAGGAAGTGGCTAGGGAGAGGGAAGTCTGGGCGTCTCTTAGACTGTTGCCCCCGCGACCCGGCACCGGATAAGCGGAAGATGATGGATGGATGGATGGATGGATGGATGGATGAATGAATATCACAAATTAAAATGACTGTATTCTATTTTTATATATTTTAAAATTGTATTTATTCCTTTGATGCAAAGCTGAATTTTCAGCATCATTACTCTAGTCTTAAGAGTCACAATCTGATCCCTCAGATCTAGGGTTGGGAACCGAGAACCGGTTCTTATGCAGAACCGAAACTGATTTTTGAAAAATACCAGAACCGCACGAAATTCCTAAGTTTCGGTTCCGAAAACGGTTCTGGTGCAATGTGTGTGCGAAGCGCTGGAAGCGTATCCTTTAATAGCGAGTGACAGCCAGTGTTGCCAAGTCCGTGGTTTTCCCGCGGAATTGGGCTACTTAAACACTGTTGCCGCGGGCAGTGTTTCATGTCCGCGGGTTGAAGCAATTGTGTGGGTTTTGTTGTGAAAACCTGGCAACCCTGGCTCACCTCATCATGAATATTAATTACGTTGCCTGCCGCTTCCAGGAGTGCAACGCAGTTCAGCCTGAAAGCCCTCGCGCTACACATTTACAGTTTTGCGTCAGATATTTTCTCTATAGATATTTTTTGGGGACATTGCCAACCTGTAAATTAATTTTAGAGCAAGTAATAAACACAAAATGGATTGTTTGTGTTGCGTATCGATAGGCGGAACCGGAACCAGAACCGGAACCGGAAAATTTCTCACGATTCCCAACCCTACTCAGATCGTTCTAATAGGATGATTTGATGCTCATGAAACATTTCTCTTATCAATATTGTCAACACTTATTTGAAATGTCTTGATAAATTCAATGCATCCTTGCAGAATCAAATTATACATTTCTTTCCAAAAACATTTACAAAATGTTTAATTTAGCTTTTTTCTTTCTTGCTTTGAAATATTTATTGTGAGAAGTGCTACAGTATATTATTCTAATTTAGTTGAAAAGGTGTCTTTTCATGTTAAAATATCTAACATTATTTATTCATATTTTTCACAGTGTTTAAATAGGTCTTTATTCTGTATATGAAAATATGAAGCAGCCTTTATAAAAATGGGAAATATGATATTTAAGGGTCTTTGACATCAAAAGGTTTAAAAATGCCTGTCAAGTGAATTAATATTTATGGTCATTTTAAAATGTATAGTTGCATTTCTAAACATTTTTTTTTTTATTTGTGTTCCATAAATAATAACATCATAAAGGTTTGGATGTGGGTGAGTAAATAATGACAGTGACCTATTTCTTTAATGCTAAGCAAGCACACATATGCAACACACTTTGACATTTCTTTGCAGAACACAGTCTGAGGTGACACAAGTCCGGCACTGAGTGATCTGGCAGGAGCGATCTGTACTTTCAAGTGGATGCCGAAGTGTTTCAATATCCTTCTATTGTCCTGAGTCTGCGTCACGACCCTTGCGCGAGGATGGAGATGGGATTGAGATGGAGCTGGCTATTAAACCACAGGCTTGATTAGAGGATGATGGGATTGTTGTGCTGCAGCGAAATGGGGAAATGCTCAAGAGCTCATGCACTTCCCACACTTAGGCAAGTAACAGAGTAATGCCTCCCTTGAGATCTCCTGTGTGTGTGTGTGTGTGTGTGTGTGTGTGTGTGTGTGTGTGTGTGTGTGTGTGTGTGTGTGTGTGTGTGTGACCCCAGCGAGGACAAAATATTCAGGGGTCAGTGAGTTCTGCTGGGCTGGATGACAATATGACTGACAGCGTAAAGAGGTAAACCTGCTATTTTAGCTTGGCTCTCTCCTGACAGCGATGCACGTCTGTTTAATGGAAATTATGTTTGCCATACCAAAGAGCCGTTTAGTGGTACCATATCATCCACTGTGGACAAACATAATTATGTTGTCAATATATATATATCATAGTATTACATTTTTTTGATATTTTGCTTACTTTATGGTGCTCAAAAATAAAACTGCTGACAACAGAAGAAATGTACAAAACAGGTCCAATACACAATTTATTTGTGTTGAAGAAATTAAATCATAAACCAAACATCTAATTATTCAACAGATGAGATTATTTGGTCTACTGATAAAAAATCTAAATATTTAATATGTAATATTTATTACACTTCATAAACCCACATTAATTTATATATTGTCTGTTCTTTTTTTGTAATTCAACTATAAACTAGAAAATGTATCAATCTTGCACACTACTTAAACTGGATTGAAAGAGGGGAGTTTGAGTAGTGTGATTTATATATTTTCTAGTTTATATTGTACTTTTATCCTATATTTAATATATTAACTCAATTATACTTTATTCAATTATATTACATTCAATTACATTATACTTAATTATTAATGTAGGTTAATTATTAAAAATAATTCAAATGTAGGTTTATGATTATGTAATTATAATTAAATTATAAAATTTATTTTATTAATATTTTGCTTTTAAAGTTTCATATACATTGGGGTCTAAAGATTGAAGCCACTAGTAAAAAAAAATTGCATTATTTTAAAAATGTACTTTTTCCACACAAATCTACATAACAGTTTGAATGAAGAATGAAATAAAATGAATTGTTTAGTTTTTCACTTTAACGAAAAGCAGCATATTTGCTTCGTGACCTAATAATAGTGTGGAATTTAAAATATTTAATTTTCTATAATATATTTTCTTTTTATTTAAACCTGGAAATAACAAAGTTTTAGGATTCTGAGACATTTAAAATAATAATATTTAGTCAACCATCATGGACCCTCCTGGATATTCTATCTATCCTTCACAAACCGGCTTTCATATCATACCTGGTAGCTCACACCTCTAACACACACCAGTAGAGGTCAGCAAGTCCACTTACACCGGCTAATTAATATTGGTTGATGAGGAACTAAGGATAAAAGCTACTGATTAATGTCCATCATACTTCCACTTGAATGCCACATCAACCGTGGAAATAGCGTATAAAGAGAGAGTCCAACAGCACGTGGGTTTTTCCTGATGAAGTTCTACCCTCACATTGAGAATCCATTAGTCTGCTATAGGAAGAAACCTCCCAAGCCCCCTATTAAGGACAGGGAGTCTCCAGTACTCTGGGATTTGGCCTTCGTCACAGGCACCGACAGCGAGAAGGAAGCCATTAAATCATAAAATGTTGACTTCACTTTTTGAAATGAAAGGATTTATTGAAACCGCATGGTGGACTGGGGGGTACAAAAGACTTTGAGTGATGCATTTGGCTTTTACAGTATTTGAAACCGTTTGTGGCCGGAGAAGCGCAAAACTAATTGGACCATGTGACAAACAGCAGAAAGAGTCGGCCTTTACAGTCAAATACTTTTATGATTTATTAGACACAAATTGTACCACCACCAACACAAAGAATAGGCTGGAGGCTCTTTACTACGGTCAGTGAGGTGAATCAGGACAGAGGTGTGTAAACCACACGTCCCAGATCATCTCTGAGGACACTTTCATAACGCTGCAGAATCTGTGGCTTTTGTAAACCACGTCAGTGCGCATCTGAATAATGCATCAATGCATCTATTAGATACACTTCTGCTGCTATTTATTGTTCATATGAATTGATTAATTTTTTTGTTCAATTTAAATAAAATAAAGAAATATTCATAAATAAAAGATTTGAATTTATTGTCACCATGAAATCAAAACAGACAATTCTTGTTTTGTTTTTTGGAATATTGCAGTATTTATAATAATTGATCATTCATGCACATCATCATTATTATTTTTTTCAATTCATGTGCCCTTCTAATCTTTAATCAAAATAACTTCCCTTCCCTCTTGCAGTGACATGTCTTCTGTTCTCTGATGACGTGTTGACTGGCACAACCTGTGAGATCGACCAATAGAAATACAACACAACTATCCAACCAATTCCCGGTGGACAAAATTAAGTCCCGCCCTACATTTTTTCTTGTTCGAGAAGCCATTTCACTCAGATACACGTCAATATAGGGAAGAAAATACCACCACAAGTTTCATGCCCACTTTAAATAAAAAAAAAATTCAACAAAACTAGAGGTACAAATGTACCTAATTTTTCCCATATGAGCTTTTGTTGAACTCTAGGACATTTTGAAGAAGCCCAGAAAACATTACAATTATAAATACTGTATATGTATGTATTTATTAAATTAAATTTAGTTCAAATTTAGTTAAAAGGCTTTTGAAATCGAACTGTATAGACCAAGAGGGGAAAAAATGATTTAAACTGGACAACAGCCTACCAAACACTTCACAAATCACTTTGTGATACTTTATTGAGACAGAATGATTCTTAATGTATTATTTGAGAATCATGTCAGTTCTCAGACCTGCAGTGTGGCAAAACTATCCAACAGATGTTTTTGAGATTTTTTACATCACATCAAATATTTCATAGCTCAATGGCACTATAACTGTGTATCCACATAATCAATCCCGCTGGGAGAATCTAAGCTATTTGCTCTGTACTGTTATTGAGCTTATTTAGTGCAATTTACAGTTGGTAAATGCTTGTTTAATATAAATGTAATTATGTTTCAGATATACATGCTGTTGTTTGCACTTAACAGTTTATATCAACAACAAATGTAACACTCTTACGAGAGCCAACTGTTTTTAAACAATTATTTTCAGATTGCACGTAAAAGCAGAAACAGTGTGTGTTTGAAGGATGCCACAGTACAAGAATTTTGTTAGAAGATTTATTTCAAAGCATGACCATTTGCGTGTGTGTGTGTATATATCTATACATGTGTGTGTGTGTGTGTGTGTGTATAGTCAAGTAATCATATTTCTAAATATCCTTATGCTTGTTTAAGCTGTGACCATATACAGTATGACAATAAGGATGTTTAGAAATATGATTACTTGTCAGATGTGTGAAGTCATGGGTGCAAGAGGAAATATTTGTGTATGTGATGAATTTCTGTAGTCTGTAAAGTCCGTAGTTCAAGCAGACCCAAAAATATATTGCATATCACAGTGCAATCACACCACTAATATATCCCATATTTAAGGTTAATACAACAGCAATAACTTGCATGCAAGAATATTAATAAATAATAATCCTTATGAAAAGCCATGGTGCTTGGTGAATGATGAAAATACTGAAAAATATCTGCATGAAACAGACTGCAAAAAAGATTATTCAGATTGATATGCTTCATAATGTCTGGTATTGTTGGCAGAGGATCTTTTCATTGAAAGAGCAAACTTCAAAATTTCAGGGCTGAAATCAAATTTTTATACCGTTCACTGTAACAAACAGAGTTATTTTCCATCTGATATTAGTGCTATCTAACATAAAAGTTTGTGTTTATATATGTGTGTGATATGTATGTGTATTTTTCATATATACAGTATGCATATATATAATAAATAGGTGAAAAAGATACACTTTCCTTCATTCCTATACATTTGTACCTATTGAAAATATTAAAATTATGCAGGTTTTGTTATTTCTTTATTGCAAATATAGTTTAAGTTTGGTATTTCCCATGCAGTTTGATTCTGCGTTTAATTTGATATTAGCTTCTGGGATTTAAAAACGATTGAGCATTGCATTTGTAATTATACAATATAATATAATATAAAATAAAATAGTATTTATTCAAATTCAAATTTACGTCAACAGATTTGAGTTGAACTGAAGATAAATTTTACAAACCAAGAATGTTTTTTTTTTAACTGATTATTTTAAAATAATAATTAGTTATTTGAATCTGTTGTCAGCTCTAATACTTGTAATTTCTGTTTTATAGGTTAAACAAAGCCAAATCTCCCCTCTAGATCCTGCTGAAGAACTCCTGTATTTTGTTTGAGCAACATGTCTCAAAGATTTAACATGTGGCACTGTTGGTAATGTATCCTTCATTTTTTTTGTCTTTTGCTGAATTTGCTCCCTCTTTTTCTCTTCCTATGCAACTCTTTTCTTGTAGTCACCTCATAAGTGAAACCCTCACATATCACTGCTTTTCTAGCTGCTTCATGTGAGATCTGATCAGGCCTCAGTAAATCATGCCACAAGCAAGAAGGCATGACAGATATCGAAAGAGAGAAACCTCGTATGAAAACAAACCTTGTGTGAACAGCATTTAGACGTTCCAAAATCTCTCCTGATAATTTGACTAATAAGCAGGATAAACAGAGAATTTGCAGTACTCACCCGAGACGTCTGCTGTTTGACATCGTGCTTTGAGAGATGAGAATGACCGTCTCTCGTCTTCTCCGCTCTCTCTAAATAAGGCCCTGACTCCACACTCTTTTCCCCATCTGCTAAAGCTATTTCCCCCCAAAAGGCATCTGATTTCCTCTCCTTCTTTTACCCATGAGCAGAGAAAGGCCGTGCTCTGTGTGCCGTTACACCGCATCTGTCTCTATGGGTGAAACCTTTGGGACGTCTTGAATGGCGATGCTGTTATTTCTGCTCGAGTAGTGTGTGCCGCGATGAGCACTGGTACTCTGATTAAAAGAGTGATACACTACCATGACTGTAAATTACAACTAATGTACATTCCATAAAGAATATTTTATTCATTTTAGTAGGAAGTTGTTGAAATTATGTGGGATATATTGTCGGATAAATGCATACTGTGTATGTATATACAATACATGCACATATATATTGCACCTAAAAGTTTAATCTGTGTGTGTGTGTGTGTATATACATATATACTTTTGAGTTTATAGCATACTTACTTTTGAGTTTATAGCAAAAGAGTAGACAAGCTTTGAGACATACTATCATGTCATACAATTGCATCTTTGCTCTGTGTCGCATCTTATCACTGTAAACTGGCCTGTCAATCATATTGTCACGGTTAAAATCCTCCACGTTTAATAAAATTTTTTCCCGTATCGGAGAGAAATGCAGTAGCAGATCTGCAGTTGCGGGTCTTTCATGCGGAGACTGTCCTCATATTAATGCATAATATGATGCGTTTGAAAGTTAAAGGGGTCATATGATGCAATTTCTTGTTTTCCTTTCTCTTTATTGTGTTATGTAGCTCATTGTGCATGCATAGATCTGCAGAGTTACAAAGCTCAGATTCTTAAACCTAAAGAGAAATTCTTTATAAAAGTTAAGGCTGAGCCACACCTTCCTAAAACACTTCGTTCAAACACGCCCCCACATCTCTACGTCAGTATGTGGGGCCAGAGTTTCATAACACCGGCCAAAGAAGGCTTAACTTTTATTCTCGGTGTAGTATTGTTGTCGCCGACGCCGCCATGTCGTGGAGACCCTGTGTTTTTCGTTGCGAAAGCCAAACTACTTTTCTTTGGCTTTCCAAAAGAGGGCACAATTAGAAAACAGTGGTTAAGCTTTAGTTACAACACTAAAAGTCGATGCGTTTCAGAAAAGAGTGGCATAGAGGAGCAACAATAATGTACAGTATGTGTAAAATAATGACTTTTTTTTAACCTAAAACTGCGTAAACACATTGCATTAAACCAAATACACAAAATAATGTTCTTTTTAGAACCATCATATGACCCCTTTAATGGCTAAACTGTCCATATTGATATTGCAGATGAAATATAACACAGATAACATTAAATAAATATATTTTTTATCAGGTTAAACTTGATTAGTCACTCAAACCTTTATCCAAATCTCTCACCATCGGTTTCGCGTATCCGCCATGTTTTATAGTTGTTAACTCTTTTTACTCGTGTTTGTAGTTCTGAACCGAATCCTCCTCCAAAGCGCAATGGATTAATTAAAATGAAAAGCGCAATATTAACCTTTATAGAGTGCACCTATCCACACTTCGAAAATCTACCGCAAATAGTAGACCATCTGGGGACTTTTGTCATACTCTTTTCAAATACTATGGCCATTTCTCAATGTGCGTTCTTGTCTGTACTTCTGTTCTCATGAACTTGTGAATCGTCATCAGTCATTGCCCAAGTACTGTTCCAATTCAAAGTTCACATCTAGCCAAGTACAGTTCAAATCCCCGGATGTGTCCTTGATCCGCCTCTTTTTTCAAGGATGCATCGAGAGGTGACTTGTGTGGACTTCAGACATACAGGTATCCCAGATTGCATCTTGCACCAACAAGCAAGCATCAATAGCGGATGAGAAACCCAGCGTAATTTAATAATGCTACTGTTATTGTGTCGCAAAATGTAGTTTTAAGACTTTTTCATGTGAGAATGTAGTTGTTTAAATCTCAAATCTGGTTTATTTATGAAGAGTTCGCCTATTTGAAAATTGTATCTGGCGTTTTCGGAGTTGTGTGCTCCAGTCGATCACCAGGCGCTCAGCGCTCATTAACCCCGTAGAGAGCAGCCTTTCCTCAGCTAGTCCTGATGTCTGCTGCTGGCTCTGATGTCTCTAGTGGTTAAACATGAGACATGATTCATCTTGTGTAGCTCCAAATGGCGATCTCTGGTCTCATGAATCTATCATTTGTTCCCTGCCAAATCGTTTTGGCTGAGGGCAAAGTAAAGTTTCAAAACTTTATTTGTTTAGGCTATTTAACTTTATCGTTGTAGCCTACTAGCTCTGACTTTGTTCGACTGAATTGTTTGCTTTATTTCTTGTATTGCTTCTTGTACCTTTTACTACTTATACACTCACCTAAAGGATTATTAGGAACAGCTGTTAAATTTCTCATTAATGCAGTTATCTAATCAACCAATCACATGGCAGTTGCTTCAATGCATTTAGGGGTGTTGTCCTGGTCAAGAAAATCTCCTGAACTCCAAACTGAATGTCAGAATGGGAAAGAAAGGTGATTTAAGCAATTTTGAGCGTGGCATGGTTGTTGGTGCCAGACGGGCCGGTCTGAGTATTTCACAATCTGCTCAGTTACTGGGATTTTCACACACAACCATTTCTAGGGTTTATAAAGAATGGTGTGAAAAGGGAAAAATATCCAGTATGCGGCAGTCCTGTGGGCGAAAATGCCTTGTTGATGCTCGAGGTCAGAGGAGAATGGGCCGACTGATTCAAGCTGATAGAAGAGCAGCTTTGACTGAAATAACCACTCTTACAACCGAGGTATGCAGAAAAGCATTTGTGAAGCCACAACACGCACAACCTTGAGGCGGATGGGCTACAACAGCAGAAGACCCCACCGGGTACCACTCATCTCCACTACAAATAGGAAAAAGAGGCTACAATTTGCACGAGCTCACCAAAATTGGACAGTTGAAGACTGGAAAAATGTTGCCTGGTCTGATGAGTCTCGATTTCTGTTTAGACATTCAGATGGTAGAGTCAGAATTTGGTGTAAACAGAATGAGAACATGGATCCATCATGCCTTGTTACCACTGTGCAGGCTGGTGGTGGTGGTGTAATGGTGTGGGGGATGTTTTCTTGGCACACTTTAGGCCCCTTAGTGCCAATTGGGCATCGTTTAAATGCCACGGCCTACCTGAGCATTGTTTCTGACCATGTCCATCCCTTTATGACCACCATGTACCCATCCTCTGATGGCTACTTCCAGCAGGATAATGCATGTCACAAAGCTTGAATCATTTCAAATTGGTTTCTTGAACATGACAATGAGTTCACTGTACTAAAATGGCCCCCACAGTCACCAGATCTCAACCCAATCTTTGGGATGTGGTGGAACGGGAGCTTCGTGCCCTGGATGTGCATCCCATAAATCTCCATCAACTGCAAGATGCTATCATATCAATATGGGCCAACATTTCTAAAGAATGCTTTCAGCACCTTGTTGAATCAATGCCACGTAGAATTAAGGCAGTTCCGAAGGCGAAAGGGGGTCAAACACAGTATTAGTATGGTGTTCCTAATAATCCTTTAGGTGAGTGTATAATGGCTATTGTTGATCACACAAACTGACATTTAACAAAAAGTCATATTTAATTTTATTACAGTGATAATCATATTTATGCACACTTATTGTCTGAACCACATATTATGTTTAATTTAAAAAAATATATATAAACGAAAAGAGGCAGGGTTGTGTTTATTTAGTTTTGTTATAAATATACATGCAGTGAAGATAATCAAGGTATGCGTTGCCTGAACCACATTTGTGTGGCTATAATATGTTTCATATTTTTTTAATGAAAATGAAAAGAGGCAGAGTGGTGTTTTATGACATATATTTTGTTTTATTGTAGCCTAAAATATACATACAGGAGTGAGAGTGAGCGCTATCAAGAACACTGCTGTTCCATTAGCAGAGTACCGGACTTGTGTCCTCCCGTCCTCGGGAGTTCGTTCACCCGAGTCGAACTTGGCAAGTCTGAACTACCAAGGATGCAAGTCAGAAGTTTTTAGTACTTAGTATTGAGAAATGGCCTTTGCTTTGCGGCACACTTATTCTAATCTCATATACTATTTAGGATGGATAGTATGGACATTGGGATGCAGGGATACAGATACTCCAAAAACAACAGAGATATAACAAAACACATAAACAAACCATAGAGTCATACTTTACATATACCACACACACACACACACACACACACACACTACAGTTTAAACAAAAAAAGAATACTTTCATTCAGCTTCAGCAAGAATGCATTTAACTGATAATAAAACATTTAATGTTAAAAACTGTAAGTCATTTTGGATAAAAGCGTCTGCCAAAAAAAATGCATAAATGTAAAAAAAAGATTTGTTACAATTAGAAAAAAAGAAGCAAAATGTACCATGGTTTTCACAAAAATATTACAAAACAACTGTTTTCAACATTGATAATTAGAAGAAATGTTTCTTGAGCAGCAAATCAGAATGATTTCTGAAGGATCATGATACTGAAGAAGACCGATGCAAAAAAAATCAGCTTTGTGATAACAGGAAAAAAAATCATTTTAAAATGTTTTAAAAATCGTTTTATATTGTAATAATATTTCACACTATTTTTGTTACTGTATTTTTTATCAAATAAATGCAGCCTTGGTGAGCATAAGAGACTTCTCAAAAGCATTAAAATATTGTATATATTTGGAATAAATTATAATTATTAAAAAAAAATAAACAAAGTTGAAAAATGTGACTGTAAAATGTTTTTGAAAATGTTGTTTGTAAAGTTAATGTACAGTATATTCACATGTTCACCACTATAAGAACAATAGTGTGAAACACAAGTGATTTCATTATTACATTGCCCTGCTTTTGTACGTCATTGATGTTGTAGGTGGTTTGTCGATGGACTGCTCAAAAAGAAAAGACTCAACTGTTTGTGCAGTCATACTACCAATAGAAAAAGATCTACAGCTTAGTGACTTTCTCTAGCACTGAGTCCCTGTCCTCTAAATCATCCTCACAACAGAGGAGAAAGAGCTGAAGATCAACAACCCATTAACACTTTTAACCCCTCTCAGCTGCTCCGACCTTCTCAACAAATCTGCCTTTTGGGACCAAAGAAAAAGTAACAATTAAAAAAACAAATCATGAAAAAGATTTAGAAGGGCTGAAATGAAAATCTATTTCTGATATGTTTTAAATGTATCGAGCTGTGGGGCTGGACTGGCTCGATTCAGTGGACAGTTGTGGCGGGGTTCTGTGACCCAGCCTCCCTCTCATGTTACGGCCCTATTTATAACATCTCCCACCCCTCCTTCAGTCCCAGCCCATTGCCCAAAAGCCCGGCCACTGTTAGGAAGCACCTTTCCCTCTCAGCTGGGCCGCAGTCTGCGCTAGACTGTCAACTAAGATTCAGCTCTCATCATTATCGTCAGTTGCTGCTGCCTGGCAAATCTTGTTCGCGACGTGCATGGGATTATCACACACACACACATGTACTGACACACTTTTTTCCGTTGCCACTTTTTTTCGAGGAGAGATTGTTTAGAGTGAGAAGCAAAGGAGCGTTTTGGTGTTTCTGTGGTTTTTAATTAATCTTTTCATCTTGTGGAAGTTTTGCTCTTGTGGTTTCTGTTTTGCTAGCGACCAGTTTCGTGCATGCGATGGATCACACACTGTTCGGCTGTTTGCGCAGCCCTCACGCCCCTCCGCAGGCCCTGCACCCCGCCTTCGCCCTTCACGGACGCTCCGAGCACCTCTCCACGTACCCTGACCTCTCCACCTCCTCTCCTTCTTCTACCTGCATCGTGAGCGGTTACCCAGGTGAGGATGGGGGACTGTTTGGGGGGCACGGGCACCAGCGAGGGCCACCCATGTCCCAGCAGCATCATCATCATCACCATCATCTACCCCAACCGCAGCAGACTGGATGGCACATACCGCAGACGGCCAGCGCATCACCAGCAAGCGCCCGTCTAGGACTGGGCATCTCGGCCCCTGATTCAGGCTCTTCAGACATGGGACCCGGGGGCCCCAGCCTCTGCGCAAGCACCCCGAGCCTCGTTGGAGGGGTGCCCTCAGGTGCCTCTTGTGTTCCCGGAGGGGATTTCGGACGTCATACGATGTCGCCAGCCGAGGCAGAGAAAAGGAATAGCAAACGTAGAAGTGACAGCTCTGGTAAGACAAAGGCTCATTTTTATTTTAAACTAATCTATACTTAGAGTAAAAGCAAAAGCTTGTGATCTGATCAAATCATTTTCAGGGAAAATCTGAGGTTGCTAAATATCTTGCTAAATATAATATCTATAGATCTTGCTAAATATTTTTTGTTATGGTGTAGAGTTTCATTGTTTGAAATTACATTTTTCGAATCAAAATTTATTTATATAGGTAAATTATATTTTAATTGGTAAAATGCAAAATGTTATATATTTCTTATTTTATAAATCTTATAAATGATATAAATAATATAACAATACATATTAAGCAAGTATTATTTATTTGCTATTTGTAAATAATATTAGTTAAAAACAACATTATAAATATTTCTTATTTTAGAAATATTATAAATAAATGATATTTTAAGTATTTATAAATATATTATTTATATATAATATTTATGAATTATAATATAAATTATATATATATATATATATATATAAAAAGATTGAAAAACTGTTATTTTCTCCTATGCATATTACAAGAACATATTACATCATGTAAATCAATTCTTTGTAATGTTTACCGGAATATCACTCCTGTCATCAATCGTTATTTTAGTCCCAATTAAACACTGTTAAAACATCTATGTTAGTTTTATTGTAACTGAAAAAAAGAATTTAAAGAGTCATGGTGCATTTTAACAGCCTTCACAATCAGATTGAGTGCAGTGCTAGTGCTTTTGGAAAATGGTTCTCTTACTTTTCGGAAATGCGGATCCGTGTTTTTGCCTGTGAGAGTTTTGTAGGTGTTGGCTTACATGCACAGAAGCAATTATTTTGGCTTGCAGAGGGCAGATTGTAACTCTTGTGTGGGCATTTAACTGCACGCATGATTCACGTTTAGTCTCATCTGTTTCATCTCCTCACTTTTTTGGCAAGCACAAATAAGGCTTGTGGTAAAGTAACTAATGCCATGGTCTGAGAAGGAGAACAGGGACGCCTGTGTTGGCATTTAACACGAAAAGCCAAACGTTAGATGACAGCAGTGCTTTAAGCAGATTTCTCTTTGAAGCTAATTTGTTTGTACATTGGAATCAGAACGGGAATATACTGTTACTGTATTTTTGGTTTTGCTGATGGGTAAAACGGGTAGGGAGATATGAGATAATTGAAGGGTTCTCGGTTCACTGCAAAATAACTTCTTTAATCTGATGGGCATCTCCATTTTGTTTTGTCTGGAATAGTTGCCACTCGTGTTAAAAAAATCAATTTAACACTGCATAAAATGGATCATAAAATCTATTTTTACGATCTTGTTACTTCAAAGGGAATTTTAACTACTTTCTGCCCTTAAAACAAAGTTCAGGTCCACACAAGAGGCACAGCCCTGCAGATGTTGGTTTATTCTTCATTTGTGCCAACCCGAAATTAACATAGCATAACATACACTTGTTCCACCGCTGAAAAGGTCTAACAGAATTGGAGGACTCCTTACTAGTTCAAGCATTTTAATTTAATTTAATTTTTTTTACAATTTAGAGCGTAACTTTAGAAGTAAAGATACGCAATTCTTGTATATAAAATATCAAAAAACAGGCAGACATGATTAGGAAAAGTTATATGCACTGCTAAATATAATCATTATGTATTTACTACTGTTTTTATTATTTGTACTAATATTATAATAAAGTTTAATTTTGAATATTATTATTATTATTCTACTCCAAATACAGTTTTCTGCCTGCAATGGTGATCTACAATAAACATAGAGTGATTAGCATGATGCGGTGTGTCAAATTTATTGTATTATTGAAAATGTATTTAATAAGTAATTCCCGTGGGCATTTGAACAGTGTTGATCTATTTTGAGCATTATAGTTTTTAAAAGGTATTTAAATGATTAAAATGTTTCAAAATACTTTATATGCTATTGACGGTTGCCTCATTTTAAGAGCAACTGTGGCATAACAAAAGAAAACAAATAGAAAGTCTTTGCTTTATAGAATGCTTTTATATAATGAGTCAGTGCAATAAGGGCTGATTTAACAGTCAAAATGTCAACATATTTTTCAATTTATTTTAAGATACGTTCATTTTAAGATATATTGTTTGATTTATTCAAAGCATGTGTGCATGTTCTAATAAAACGGCACATGCCCGGTTTGGATAGAAGACAGCAGCCTTTAATATTTTGTCATGTGGATTTTCATGATATTCATTTTGGTTTCTTGGTTTTTTCACCAATAAAGCTCAGACCTAGTGTGTGTAGAATATTAAAGTGGATGTCTACATTTTCATTGTAGCTGTATTTTTCATCAAAATCATCTTTAAAAGCGTAGGCTGTCCTGCTCCCATAGTACTGTTCTTTTTTTAAAGAAGAGATATAAGTTCAAGCGCAGGCCTAATTGCTGTGGTTTAACCGCTGTGTCGCGAAGCTGGGAAAAGTTGCCTTAACTTAGAGCAGCTCTGTTCACAAAACGCTGCTCGTGTTGGTTTTTCTCACTCCACAATGGCTGATTTAACAGTTGGCTTGCAATAAATGCCTTTTTGCTCTTGTTTTAATCAGACTCGCATTCGGCCTGCTCTTTAAAATACATCTGGCAAAATTCTAGCTAAAAGTGGGTATAATCAGGGAAGTCATGGTTGCAATTTGATGCACTGTTTTTAGAAATCACCTGATGATTATTTGTGAGCTTGAGCAACTTCTTTTCTAAACTACAATATCATCATTACACAAGCCATTCTTTATATTTTCATCCAGAGTCTGTCCTCGTCAGCCTCTGCAAATCTCAACCTGTAAATGATACTGTTAAATAACACGTTTGACATGTGTTTATAGCCATCATGATGTGGCTGACAGTGGCGATTTCACACTTCATCTGAACATCCACCTACAGTGAGACCTTCAAGGCGATGGGTATAATACTTTGCCATATCTCAGTGTATCTCAGAAACACTTTGAGTATATTAACAACACTGTTTGTTTGAGAATCCGACTAGCCTGACACAGCAACAGTGGCTCAATCAATAGCATGAGTTTGGGGGCGGGGACAATCTCACTAATTGACCCTTTTTACATTTCCGGGTTTCTCAGAAGCAAAAGTCGACATAGTTGGGTAAACTTATTGCGGTTGAATGAGAGACTACATTAAATATATTTTTGTTGTGTTCCAATTTGCTCAAATAGCAAAAGAAAGACACCACAATGGTGTTTTCACAACTTTCAAAAAGAGTAAAAAAATTGAGATTGATAACGGCAGTCAGAAAGATGTATTAGAAAAGGGTCCATGACGGCTGAGGGAAGTGTTAGGGAAAATATGTTTGAAAACAGTTAAAAATTACAAATCTGATCATTTGCGTTTTTCTGTGTAACCAGCAGTGTTGGTAAGGTCACTTTGGAAATGTAATGGGTTACAGATAACAAGTTACCCTATTTAAAATGTAATAAGTAGTGTAACTATTTCAATACTTCATTAAAGTGATGTAGCTGATTACATATTTTTATTATTTGCCATGGTGGCAACTCTCAGGCAGGTTGTAGCCTAAAGCTTCCAGCGGCAATGTGGATTGATGTAATTGGCAGACGTGGTGCTCTGCAAATTCAAAAGAGAGCCAATAAAAAGCATCAGAATAGCATCGCTTCACTAAGCAGCCTTTAAATGGTAGGAGGCATCATGCAAAACAAAACAGGCAAAACGTTTTAGTAACTGTAATTTAATTACACATTTTTTCTCAGTAACTGCAATGGATTACAGTTACATTTATTTTGTAATTAAAATTTGTAATCTAGTTACATGTAACTAGTTACTCCCCAACACTGCTAACCAGGGCCTAAAATGAACACTCGGCAAGCGTCTAATGCGAGTAAAAAAGTAAAGCAGTGTTGATGAGTAGCCTATATGAAACTGTCAGTCGCCAGTTGGCCAGTAACAATTTACTTTTTAAATTCTTACAATGCAGTGTTGCGACAACATGAACGTGAACAAATGTGAATAACATGAAAGTTTCAGCCTTTCCAATGTAAATATTCAAGTTCTGGAACACGCGGAAGGGAATTCGTTACTCACACGCTGTGTTGGAAGTTTAAACATCCGAAGTGTGCACCCTGAAAACCGTGTGCACACGAAGATGAGCTCATCCTTCCTTTGCTTGAATGGACAAATTCACTGAAAATTAAAAAAGCCGTCTCGACGAATATCCTAGTACACATGGTCGGTTATGTCTTAAGTGAATGACGTATGATCCGTGCATGCATTAGGTCTTAAAGTGACAGCATTCTAATAATCTGCTACTGTCTCTAATGTTAATCAAACAACAAAGGGCAAAGAAAAAAAATTACGCACTGCTCTTGAACTTTAAAAAGGATTTGAAGACTATGAAGTAGTATTTATTTGATTAGCCTACTCTGTACCTTAAAAAACTATTAGACCTGTCTGAAGAGCAATTTATTTCATTTGTATATTATTCTATTTATTGGTGCTATTGCTTGTATTTGATTGTTTGTTCGGATTTTATTACTGATTGTTTACTTGTCTTTAAATGTAGGCTATTAAATTTATATTAGTTAATCTAGTACTTTTAGCTGTGTTATCAAAATTTGAATAGAGGATTGTGAATTTTCACTGGTATCTAAAATGTTGGTGTCATAACTGACTGTTTTTGTTTCAAGACTAGTAAATTTTCTTAAGTCTCCAGCCATTGGCAGATGTGGCAAAAAGTTAATTTTAGGCCCTGTGTGTAACACTTGAAGAACATATTTTGAAGAATGTTTTAACTGGACTTCCACTGAATGGACAAAAAAAGACATCTTCAAAAGATCCTCTTTTTTGTCCTCACAGAAGTATGTTTTGGAGAGTAAAATTTGATGGCATTTTAACATTGAAGAAACATGAAAAATGATGTGTTTGAAATATCATCCTGACTTGTGCTGAAATGGCAATCTCATTAAAGTAGACTCTATTTACAGCTGGGTTTTGGATAGCTAGCTGGATTAGCGCTCACTCCACACCCATAGATAAATGAACCCAAAATCTTGAGATGTCTTTTGCAAGTGAGTCACAGCAACTTGAAGTCATGAAAAAGGCACACGTCTGAAAAAAGAAGAATAAAATTTCCTTCCTCATGTGTCAAAACAACAAGCACACGTGTCTTCGGTAGGATGGATAGCTAGGCTAATCTGACATTTCCTCATTGACCTTTTGTGTTTCCCATTCAAGAATAGACTAGACGTAATTGAGCTCTTGAAATAACCACATGTAATTGTATATATATGCGCTTTTATGCATTCATGTTCTGTCACTCCAAAAAAACATCTGAAACTGGGGAAAGCAATGCGCCGCAATTGACAGCACAAGAGCGAGGGAGGGAATAAGGAACACTCCACTGAAAATTGTTGTGAGCTGGCAGCTCCTGAGTCATGAGTGGAAGACGCTCGTAACATTTTGAGGTAAATAAACTAAGGAATATATTTTTACACATCCACCAGTACTGTTTTGTTCCATATTAAAACTACAAGGGTAGCAGATTCCATCAACAGTAAGTCAAATTAAGTCTTTGGAAAGTGTTCTGGTGAGCGCCAACTCATTGTGAGAATCTATATAGCGGTTTATGAAAACTCACGGCTGGGGCTGACTTTTACAAACAGCTGGCATGCACAATTGCAGCGTCGTAAAATATGACTGGCAGTATTCCTTATTCTCCTCTGCTTTCCTTTTAAGACATTTCTGGGATTTCAACCCTGCAGTGATTGTATTTAATTGGAACGCTTGCATTGATTGTGTTTCAAAGCTCATTTTGATGTGGAACGTGACATTGATACTGCCCATTCTACCATTTTGTGACCATTCTTGTTTTTTCTTTTAAGAGTCCCAAGATGGGAATTTCAAATCGGATGTGAGCAGCAAGCCAAGGAAGGAGCGGACAGCGTTCACCAAAGAGCAAATTCGAGAACTGGAGGCAGAATTCGCCCATCACAACTATTTGACCAGACTGAGGCGGTACGAAATCGCCGTAAACCTGGATCTCACGGAAAGGCAGGTGAGATAACAGAGTGCGACCTGGTCCCTGATCATCAATCATTCTGTCAGAAGCTACTGACGTGGTTTTTTTTTTTTTTGGGGTTCATTGCTTTTCTATCCAGCCATGGAGTGGGACTATTGTATTCCAGATGTTTCTGCAAGCTCTCTTTTTGGCTTTAGTCAAGTAACGGGAGAGGCGAAGGAAGTTCTGTCCGCTAAGGCACTTCCGCCTTGCTGCTCCGTCTTACAAATTGGTCTCTGCGTGGGAAGGCTCTTCCTACAGCCATATGTGAAATAAATAGCACATGACGCTTTATTTGGAGCCAAAGATATATAGGTTGTTGTAACTATTTGATGTTTTAACCAAACAACTATGTAATCTTATTAAACCATTGAAGTTTATTGACTCCTACAGACATAGAGATGACATAATGCTTGCTGTTTTTGAAATGACATCATTGGCAGGTCATTCTGGCCTAATTCAAAACACCATTCATAACATTTTAACTGCTCAATGAGCCGTGCAAGTGCGTTAAATTATAATATGTCCAGTACATTGCAGTATTTTAGATTACAAATGTGTTTCTAGACCTTTTGGTTTCATAGGATTTTGCCATTTGCCATGGATCCCACAAGGAAGTGACATCTGTGGCCTTAAATTATGCCACATTCTCTGGGGATACATTCCCAAGGCTTAGAATTAAAAACCTTGCCACACGACAAGTAAGCAAATCCGTCTCCTGCAATGTGATCCCTGTGTGAACCTGCTGGAGTTCTGGACCTTCGTGGCAGGAGTAGTGCTATGAGTGTAGGACCACCACCGTTTTGCACACGTACAGTGGTTATTAATCATAATAATATTTCACAGCCTAATTAAAACGACTATCTTTAATTCAATTTATTACAGCACCTGCACTGTATTGTATCCCTAAATTACATTTTATCTATCTATATATCTATATCTATATATATATATAAATAAATGGGAATTTTCAGACTTTAATTTTACATTTCTCAAATTAATCTCTTATTTATTTATATATATATATATATATATATATATATATATATATATATATATATATATATATATATATATATATATATATATATATCTATATATATATATATATATATATATATATATATATATATATATATATATATATATATATATATATATATATATATATATATATATATATATATATATATATGATTAATTTGAGAAATTTAAAATTAAAGTGTGAAAATTCCCATTTACCTTTTTTGAAAACCTAACAAAAACAATATCATCTACTGTTCGTAGAGAATTTTTTATTTCCTGCATTGATTTAACCATATGAGTGTCTTTCCACTGCACAGACAGTGTTGCATTGTGTTTTGATATTCATACGCAACCAAGAGAAATCAAGTGTGCTGAGTTTTTATGTATCCAAAGTCATAATATTTTTATGACTTTAAATGTATTCCAAAGCTGCTGGTATTTTTAGGAAATGCATATTTAGTTTTTATATTTTGTCTGTCTTTTTAGTCTAATGACATGCACTAACCAGTGACCAGGACATACTGGACATTTTCAGGCAGAGAGAAGAATTGCAAACGCTGCAGATATATTTTAAGGGTGGCAGTCTTAAAGTGCTGACAGTAATAAACGTGGGTGGTCAATTTAATAGTGTTTCTAAAAAATAGCTATCACTGGTATTCGTCAAGCCTGATTGTGTAGGAAGATTTCTGGTCCATTCCATGTGACTATCCAGCATTATACACCGCCAGAAATGTATTTTAGCGTATGGCGGCCCAGTCCCCCAGCAAGCCTTACTTGCACTGCAGTGACCATTTAAGAAACAGCTAACTCATCATTCTGGGAAATGTAAATACTGTCTCTGAATTAACTTGTAAGGAAAAGACAGAAATGTCTGATGCCACAGAAAAGATGGGCTGAAAATAGCTGCCAAATATGTGCATTGAAAGCTATGGTATTTTTCATGCGTCTTCAGAGAAACTTAATTCCAAATATTGTGAATCATACATTAGAATAGCAGGGCAGTCACTTGATCACATGGCACACTTGCACCTGATGGAGGGATATTAGCTTACTGGAGTTTGGTGAGTCATGGCCTGATCTACCTCTCCAATCACTCTGCCAACAACCACAGTAAACAGATCATCTGCACCATTGGGGTGAACAAACAGACTGATTTGCTGAAGACAAATTACACTCTTAAAAATAAAGATTAAATTTTTTTTTCACGGCAATGCCATTAAAGAACCATTTTGGGTTCCCCAAGGAACCTTATATGTAACACTTTTTAAAAAACAATTTTTTGAAACCATCAATGCCAATAAAGATCCTTTATTTTTAAGGCATTAATCTGGATACATTCGAAAACGCATCTTTTTCTCTACGTTTTGGCCTTCTGTCCACACTGAGATGGCATATTTGTCCTGCGGTTTGGACTGTGAAAACAGAAGTATTCGAAAACCATGGTGCATATTTAGTAGGAGTGGGACAAATATCGTTGTCCTTCTCCATGCGATACGAGAATTGATACGTTGGTGCCAAATATCGATATTTTAATTTTAAAAAGGCGCTCTGAATAGATGTCCCTGCTCCTAGCGTCGCTACTTCATGGCTCCTCGAGGTGGCTCTCAACACATGAATGAGGGAAACGTAAACATAAATTAACTAGCCTAAGAAAAATATGTTTTTATGGGATGGCGGACAGCAGTGTGAGTAAAATAACAGATGCCCCAGCCACATTCAAGTCCAAAGTCTGGAAAACCTGCACTTAATCTTTTCACAGGCATTTGATGTATCATTATAGGACTGTCAAACAATATATTGATTATCGCAGAATTGCTGTATGGGGATATTATCGGTATTGGGAGCCATGTATCGTATCGTATCGCGAGTTACCCTGTGTTTTCCACCCCTAATGTTTAGTCATGTGATACATATTGTAACTTTAAATATGTATGTCATCTATGTTATTTTCGCATGTTCTGTTTACTTGTGTAGTGTTGCTAAAGATAATTGTTACTTTGTACAATCTTCTTATTAAATTCCTGAAAATATGATAGAAAATGTACTCTATATTGCTGTTGTGCGTCAAAACATGAGGGCAGTCGTGTTTAAGACCATACATGGAATAGTGATTTTTGAGTGCGATCTGCTTGCACCAGTAAGTGTTGGGATATTTTGATAAAATAATAGTGGCAGAAGAAGTGTGAGAACTTTATTATGTCTGAACGAGAATCTTTTGTAATGAAGAGAGTTTTGAAGCGATCTTTAAATGTATTGGGATTGATGTAGATGTAGTCTAAGAGTGTGGGATCTGATATCTCATGTGTCTTTCTTTCTCACTAGGTAAAAGTGTGGTTTCAGAACAGACGGATGAAGTGGAAGCGAGTTAAAGGAGGCCAACAGGGGGCGGTAGCGAGAGAAAAAGAGCTTGTGAATGTGAAAAAGGGAACATTGCTTCCCTCCGAGTTTTCGGGAATTCCTGGACTCCACCATACACCGGACTCACTTATCAACAATGAGGACAGCCACGACAGCGACCAGAGCTCTGAGCACGCTCACTTATGATACTGTCGATGCTTATCCGGGGTCATGTTCAGTTACGGACTGAAAGTACAGACTGAAAGCACACACAGACTGCACAGTACGTGCCAATGAGGAGGCACCTCACCACGACGCCTTTTAGGACAGTTCCTGTGACGCCTCAAAGTAGTGACGGTGATTGCTCAATATGTAACAATGTACACCGGGCTGATATATTGTTGTGCATTTGGATGATACAGAATATTTGTGAAACTTTGGCATCAATATTCACAAAGAAAAAGTGCCTTGTTAGTTTTACAGAAATGTTTACATGTTTGAAAATGCCATTAAATGCATTAAAGGAGCTGTAAGCCATTTTAAAAACCTCCCCGTTAGCAAAGATAAAGTGTTTTACAGAGCCTAGCGACTGTCAGGTCGTATGGATATTTTCTGCATGCTATTCCATAAAAATATTTTGCTTACAGCACCTTTAAAGTACCCTTCTACTGCTGTTTTACTTGAAAGACAGAATAGCAGATTAGCAGTGTTAAAATTGACTAGTTGAATCTGGCCCAACAACATTCCATTCTGATCTTGCATTGAAAAGGTGTATGTTTTAGATTGCACTGTCAATTTCTGTGCCTTAATTGATTTCTACTGTATGTTTTTGTACAATTTCGATGTGATCGAAATAATGATCAATCAAGTGTGCAGGAGAGTCAAAAACATTTCAGATAATATTGTCATGTAAATAGAAGTATTCTTAAGTTCCAAAAATCTGACAGCTGTATCATGTGCACACAATACCACATACTTCAACAATAAACTTTTTGTATGTTGCTTGTATGATTTTCTTATCATGAATGATTCATTCTCGGAGGTTAGCTAGTGACAGACACTGCTTGAAGAATGATTTGAGAAAACTGGCTTTCGACCACATAACTGGCTGCCAGGGCTTAACAATAAGTGAGCGTTACGGGTCAGCTGACGGAACTGCCATCCTATTTGGCCTCTGCTACAGTATATCCTACTTTCTTTTTTTATTTTTATTATGTACATGCATGTTTATGCCTTTCAAACTTGAAAATATTTGGTTTTATGTGACATTTGGCTTGTGAAATACTATTTAAAATTTTTGTGGCAAAAAAGTCAAGTCAAAGTCTGCTTTATTGTCAATTCTGCCACATGTACAGTACATACATACAGAGAATTGGAATGTCGACACTCTCAGACCCGTGGTGCATACAGTTAACACTAAACACTAACAGTAGACATAAAAATACAAATAAATGCTGTCTTGGTAGTATCAGTAAGAACGGGTTATATAAATAATTGTATTTTTGCCATGTAGGTACTGTATGTTACACGATGTTACACTGTGCTTCCTTTAAAATTAATGCCAGCACATTGCTACAACAATCATAATGAAAAAACCCTTAACAATAATGCTTAACAATGAACTCTGTTAGAGACATACATATGGCAGTTTATCTGTTCAATAAGATGGTGGTCCAGTGGGTTAAACCCAAGCGGCAACCTCCCGCAGTTTCTCTTGAAGCCAATACGGAAGTGACATAAACTGCAATTCATTGACTGGCCACTAGGGTCAGGCTCCAGAAGGGAGCAGAATCTCATTGAGCCCCATGTTAAAATGGCCAACTTTACAGCAGATTAAAACATGTTTATAGCCTGGTACAAATTCTGGTTTTGGTCTATACGGCTAATTTTGCCCTTCATGACAACTGTGAGGGGGGTGAATTTTTTTAATAACTTTTTTATAAATTCGATTACATTATATAAAGCCTTAAAGTTCTGCATAATTAAAAGCGTGGCCACTTCGAGTGACAGGTAATAGACGTTTATCTGCTGTATGTTAGTCATCGCGTCACTTCAGCTCCGCCCACGTCCCGCATTTTTGCCGATTTTCTATTATCCGGGTGTGACGCGCTACCAAGATGGCAGCGGCCATCTCGTCCCTACTTTGCGCTTCAGAACGGCTCATCAGAATCCTATGGGTGACGTCACGGACACAACGTCCATATTTTTTTACAGTCTATGGTTATCACACAAGACAATCTCATCAGAGCGACAAATCGACGAGTAACCATGGAAAAAGACGATAAAAACACACATACTTCTTTCTTTTTCATTTGTTTAATGTTTATTCACATAGTGCATATCGCCACCTACTTGGTGGTTGTGCAGTCTTTTTCAATCTTTTCGTTTAATTTAATTATATAATAAAAAGAAAGACTGATCAAGCTAAAAAAACAGTCTGTGCTTGCAAATAATAGCACGGCTGTGAATTTTTTTTTGTTTTTTTTTGTCATTTTGCTTCCACATTGCTTGAAAGGTAAGTTTTATCATGTAAAAAACAGAAAACGTCCTGTTGCAAAAAAAAAAAAAAAGTCTCAAATCAATGCGTATAAAATTCGATTTTTTTTTTTTATTTGAATAAAAGAAAAATGATCTAGCCTATATAATATTGTGTGCAATCTGTCATGCCCACTGAAGCCTCATCAATAGGTCATACATCCGCTGAACACCTCTGAATCAAACTAACCCTGGAACATGAGCTGCTCCGGAGCAGGTTATTTTCAGAGAGTAAGTTGCTATGGCTACTAACATACCCTGAAAGTTACCTGATATTTTGGAACCGAAAGTTAAGGTTATCTGCGGGTATGTCACATAACCTGCTTTTTGGAATACTCCCCTGGCCCAACTGAGCAAGCAGAAAAGACATCCTTATTGTCGAGCCCTGCTGCTTGTACCTGATTATTGAAATCATACATGTTCCCTCTAGCTACCTGTTTTAAAACAATTTTCTCAAAACAGATGCATTTTAAGATATGATAATCTTACATGGTTGTCTTCATTTAATGTGAAGACATCTACTGCCTCTAGTAGTGAGTAATCTTGAAAGATTTGTTGTAGTTAGAATAAGTTGCATGACTTGGGTCACTTTGTATCTGCTTTACTAATGCTGAGGACAATAGGGACCTCCTTACAGAAGCTGAAATTCTAGCAGTTGGACTGCAGCATATGCACTGATACACAACCATTGTTGTGTGTTCAGCTGCGAGTCTAATTTGTCAAGAACATTTTCTAACCCTCAGCAACTTCAAATGCCTTAAGCTGAACGTTCCTATAGAAATCCATCCAGCGAGGGTCTGCGACTCATCACCATGATTATGAAGCGAATATGCTAAGGCTGAGTGAGGAGCCTATATGAATAAGTTATTGAGGACGGGGCAGGGGAATATGCTAAATTCAATTTCTCCTCCAGGCAGGGTCAGGACTTCTGCTTTAAGTCTGAGAGGTGGGTGAGCAAACGGATCATATTCTATTACAAAATCAGGTCTGAGATATTGTTATGGCCCGTTCTTGCTGTCGCCACTGAGTGAGCCTGCATTCTAATTCGTAATGCAAGCCAGGAGGATCAAGACACGTTTGCCCACCAGGACCAGTGATACTGAGGGTCCTGCCAAAAGAATAAGTTGTAGCTTCAACTGCTTTTGACGGAAGAAACCACAAAAATATATATTTTGTTTGAATGTTTTTGTATCACCAAGGAGATTTATGGAACTTCCTCCACAATGGAATAGAGAGGTCACACACAAAGTCATGTTACTCTCTGTTTCACATCTAAGCCTTTTATTGCACTTTGACTTCTTGGACAGCGAAAGCTACATTGTTTTCAAATATAGTCCAAGCCAAAAACAGCAGTAGACACTACAACTTTTTCCGAAATATATGATCATTTACAGTTTGTGCGCATTGCTGTGAACTTTACCATGACACATAAAGGGATTCCTGCAATATCTATATCTCTTTATATTTTTATCAATATAAAATAATTAATTTTGCTATCTGCAAATGTATCACATAAAAAAAACATTTTAAAACTATAATGTAAATATGTGATAACATAATTTATGCAGTGTTTACTATGTGAGAAATAATTATATCCATGTACATTGTGATTGTCCCTCAGTTGTGAAATTATTTTAACCAAACCTAACAATGTTGAACCTATAAATAAGTTTAAATTCCATATCCATTAACGTAAATTCTTAACAAAACCATGCTTTTTAAGTTTTAAAAAATGAGTAAGGCATCATGTCTTTTGGTAACATTGTTTATTCCCCCAAGCAATTATTATTTATTAATTTATTTTAAAAAGTTTATACATTGTTGTATTGTTCATAGTCGTTGTTCAATCAATCAATCAATCAATCAATCAATCAATCAATCAATCAATCAATCAATCAATCAATCAATCAATCAATCAATCAATCAATCAATCAATCAATCAATCAATCAATCAATCAATCAATCAATCAATCAATCAATCAATCAATCAATCAATCAATCAAACCTTGCATTTGTGTAAAATTAGGGTATGTTTACACAACAACGATGTACTAAAATCAGAAATGCATTTTGGCATTTTCCGCGTACAGACGACAACGTTGCCAAAACTATCCCGTTCACATGGATTCGTGAAAAATACTAAAAACGCTGTATTCCAGTATTGGCGATGACATTTTGTAAAGAAAAACGACGAGCCTATAGACTGAACTCTAAATATGCATGTGCATGACATCATCATTTTCACAAATTCATGTTTTTGTAGCGTACACGGAGATGATGATGGTATTGTTTTCACATTTTCAGCCCCCCCAAAACGCCATTGTCATGTAAATGTTTAAAAAACATTTTTCGTTGAAAACAGTGTCATGCAAACGGCCCCTTCCATTTTTTTAAGTTAGTGTATAGGTGGTCAGCAAGAAGACATGAGTGAAAAGCATAAGATGAGAATCATGAGATATGTGATGATGTGTGAAGAAAACGAGGAGAAATCAAGGCAAATAATTTTATCTAATATATTCTGCATCGTTCAAGTCATGGAGTAATTTTGTGAAATTATGCACAAAAAAGGGGCAAATATATTATTTAGGCTAATTGAGTCTATATATAATCACTCAGTGTACTATCTGCAAGTGAATATAGGTCTATAGGTGGACTTTTTTTTCGACTTGCATGTATAATCTTAGTAAGTAAAAGTGCTTCCTTGTCTTGTGTCATGTGATCATCATCTATCTTCATGACTGCGGTACTGAAGTTCAAAGGTCCAGGCGCCTGTAGGTGTTCAAAAACGCCCAACAGACAACATCTGTGTTTAATCTGGCAGTGAGAGCGAGGAGTCACTGATTTATACTGTAGTTTCACTTTTACCACATTTACAAACACAATGGCGCGAGAGGAAGTAAACAATGTGACTGTTTCTCAGGGAGTTCGTATGCTGTTCAGTCTAATGACTCCCAATGAATCATCATTCGCGACTGTACAAGAGGTGCCGACATATGTTAATCAGGTAAGTCTGACGTCATTCCTGGAAAATTTACGAAAACAAATACGAGATTGCATAGGCTAACTTACTTATTATACGAGCTACACAGTGCTTAACAACAACTATAACAACGCACACTCAGAGAGAGTTCGACAGTGCTTACACAATGTTATGTTTACATCTATCAGCAAAATTCGTTTTTCTGTTTTATCACGTGTAGCCACTTACTTTTTGTTAAAAGTATTGTTAAATGCTCAAGTATCGTGCAATAGTGCCTGAGTCTAAAGCACAGTAGACAGCATACAGTGAAAAGTACAGTTATGTACAGTAACTGTACTGTATACAAAGGACAGTTATGTATACATAACGAGGGTGGAATGTGGCCTTCCCCCATTGTATCAGGTACCAGTCTATATTTCAACGTGTTGGTGTATTTTTTTTACTATTGCTTGCTCTTAAATTTTATAAATATGAAACAACTTTAATGGTTTCTTCAGGGTTTTTTCAGTATTGATAATGCATTACCAAACAAACACTTTCAGACACTGACACGATGCTCTGTTTGACTTTAATGGTGACTCCACCCATGTTTTCCAACAAGTCTAATTCCAAGGGTTTAAATGATGCCATAATTGCATATTGTACCTTTAATGGTGTGGGTTTTTCATTTTATTTTCATCAACGTGCAAAAACAGTGAACACCATGCCTGCAAAAATTGGAAAATAAGTCTGCCACCTGTTCAGGTTTTTAAGCCCTACAGCGGGGTGCTCGCTCCTCACATTTTAACAGACCCATATGTGTGTTTTTTGGTTTGGCTGCACTCAAATCAACACATGTTTGTTATTTGAGGTAAAACACTCACATTTTTACAGGCCTCCATAAACACATGAATAGAGAAATTGCAATTAACCACACAGCAGGAATCCTAATTGTTGCAATTCTGTCACAAACACACACTTGTTAAATTGCCTCCCTCACCATTCCTGCAGAACTTTATTTGAAGTTTCTGTCTGTCATGTGTGTGAGTGAGACAATAGAAATTCTCGGTTTTCTTGTCTCAGTCAATACACGGATTTGGGATTGTAACATTTTAGATATTTTCTCCGATCAGTTTGATTGAAAACTGTCATCGCAGTCCCATTGTTGGAGAATAAATGTGAAGTTAACCGATAAAATCTAAATACAAATGTTGTATTCGAAATGTGTAAAAAGACAGTTTAGTTGACAGTGCGTTCCTTAAAAACTGTTACTGTTTTTGTGTTTTTCTGTGTAAAGTCAGATGAACCGTCCAGAACATGACCAAGAAAGCTAAAGAAAAAACCTAAAATACTAACATCTGCTTCACAAATGTCATTTTTTCCTTGGTGAGATCTGAGTCCTCAATCACAGCTTTATATACAACTATTAACAGCCCCTCAACAATTTTTGCAAGCTTAAAAAATGTTACTGCAGGGCTAATCGCTGTTTTCATTTAGTTTTTCAAACTTTCGAAGTTGAAGTGCACTTGTTCTTATAGTTTTCTTGTTACAAATAAAGTAGCTCATGGAAGTTAAATATCTAATTACATGTAGGTTGAATTTCATATACATTAACATTAGTTTGTAGGTTTTTGAAGTTACGTATTCGTAGCACTAGAGATTCGCTGCAGTCGGCAGCCAGATGTGTCCAGGTTTGCGTGTGATAGGGGTTCCCAAGTGGTCTATCCTGCCTCAGTTCACATGTACACACACACACACACACACACACACACACACACACACACACACACACACACACACACACACACACACACACACACACACACACACACACACACACACACACACACACACACACACACACACACACACACACACACACACATCGCGTTCCACCTGTAGATCTACTCTATAGTGTTGCTCCCTGCCCCCCCCCCCCCCCCCCCCCACTCCGTTCAGTGTGCGTGTGTTTGCATGTGAGAAAGCAAGTCTCGGGTTTCACACTGCAAAGAGTGACCCGGAGTTCTGCCAGCACCACATCTGTTAAGTTTTTAATTGGTCTTTTGTGATTTGCCCCATGTTTTGATGGGTAATCCGAGTTCAAGAAATCCTGAAAAACCTCAGATCCAAATATTTAAAGTTAAACATTGCTGGCAAATTATAAATGTGGTGATTTACAGATTTACATTATACATCTAATAGTCCTGTCTTGTTTCTGGTGTTCAGAAGATGGAAATGATTGTTTAGAGATCCCAACCTCAGTGGAACCTTACAATTCCTTACACTCCAATCCAACACACTTTGCATTGACATTTTTGCATTTGGCAGGCACTTTTATCCAAGTTGCATTGCATACATTATTAGGGATGCACAGTACAGTTTATCATGTCATATTTGGCATTTAATTTGTAGCACTTAACAATTGATTTTAGTTTTTAGTGTTTTATTTTTATATTTTATATAATATAGTGTTATATTGTATAACACACACACACACACACACACACACACACACACACACACACACACACACTTTTTTAAAGCAATTTAGGATTTATTCCAGGTACTGTATTTATTTTATCAGTTCATTCAATCCCTGGGAATTGAACCCATGACTTTGCTACATAATCACCACACATACTTTATATTTATTTGCTGACAGTGGTCTTGTGTGTTGAATTTGTATGCTTAGTTTACCATGCATTTTTTTTAGCTGTTACAGAAAGTCATGTGTAACTCTTACAAAATGTGACTTAATCTTTTATATTAAGATGCAGCACTTAAAAGTTTCCATAACATGTACTGTCAACAGTATTGCCACAGTATTTAAAGTTATAATAATTATTGTTTATTCACTGCTGGATTTATGATTTTTTTTTTTGTGTGTGTGTTGTAGGCCACGCCATATTTCATTGGTTTGATATTATTGGAGGTTGTGTTGGGATGGTTAAAGACAGATGGCCCTCGCATCAAGACCAACGACTTCATCACGTCTTTGTCCGCAGGGATGATGTCTCGTCTGCCTCAGTGAGTTGACAACAACTTCCCAAGTGTCAGAACTGGCTGTAGTAATCACAGGAAATGATTGAAATGTCTTAGATTTCAAAACTCGATTTTGTTGATAGTCGTACTGTATATCAGGTATCACTTGACCTTACAAAGAGATTGTGCAGTGCTTTGAGTGCTGAATGAAATTGAGAATGAATTGAAACAATGTTAATTCATATTCACAGTAATCGACTCCAGGACATGTTTATTTGCTGATGAGCTCTTCTCTGTGTGTCTTTCTATAGGCTCGTGGTAAGAAGTTTGGAACTTTCAGCTTATATTTATGTCTGGAACAACTTCCGTTTATTGGAGCTTCCCTGGGATTCAGCTTGGACGTGGTGGCTTGCGTTTCTTGGTGTGGACATGGGATACTACTGGTTCCATCGATTTGCCCATGGTATGTGGATATCCTGCCAAATGCACTGCTATTATATCCGTCCATCTGCTTTAAAGGAGTTCTCTGAATGTAAAAATGGAAGGTCGTAACATTCCAAAATTGACAGGGTGTGCTGCTTTCTTCTTGTGAATTTTAATATGATTTTTTTTGTAAATGTAATTGCTTAATCTAGTACTAATAGCATTTTACACCTTTCAGTTCCAACTGGAATAGGAACTATTAAAATAGTCATTTTCAATCTCCTTCCATGCAGTTTACAGTGATATAATGACCAAAAATCTAACTCGAAAGAGTGCCATAAAACAAAAGTGTTCGATTTTACTTCTGGTAAGGTATGTTTTTTGTGAAAAACAGACTGAAATTTAGGTCATAATTCACTGATAATCCTGACAGAATTAAAAATTGAAAAGAGTTTTTCATTGCGATAAAACTAGCTTTTGAACATGTGTAGGAAGCACTATTTGTTTCTGAAGTCATATTTGTGGATGTTCGTTTTATGTTCTTGCCATAATGGCTGGTTTTGTTCCGTGATAATATTGTTTTGACCCCCTGTGTCTTCATCTTGCTACTTTTGCAAGTTCATAACTTGGAAGAGCAAGTAACTGATGACTGTTTTTGATTTACCTCAGAGTTTTATTTTCCATATTTCAGTAAACACATTTATATATGGTATAATCTGTCTTCTATCCAGATGTGGAAAATGCATCTTAGATGAAGTGCTTTATCTGGCCTTGCATATGAAATATCAATCTGTCAAGAAGTAGGCGATTGCAAAAGTTTGCGTAGCATGAGAGTTCAGGCGGAGAGCCGTGAGACATGTGTCCAAACAGAGGATAACATTGTCACAGCTGTAATCTTTGAGTGCTGTGGTGTTTTTCTTCTTTCTTCAATTGCAGCCGTCACAGAACAGCATTGCCAGTAAACATACTTTGGTACCATGCTGTTGTAAATCTGCTTGAGACAGTGGATCTTGCTCTGGGAGTAGCTCTCCAAGTATGCTGGAGAAAAAGAAAGTGTAATCGTACTTTTGGTTTACCAAAACACAATATTACAGGCTGTTTTGTTTTATCTCAAATGCACATTGCTCAATAGTTTGCTCCATGTCCTCTTCTACTCCACAAGTAAACATCCACACTGTGTCAGAGGGCCAGGGCATTGACTTCAGTTTCTTCCAAGTGAAAAAGGTAAAAGCAGGCCACTGCCCTTTGCTTCTGAAATATGCTTACCATATGCTACACCAATTCCATCCATTTGGGATTTAATGTTGATACGATGGCAGGATGTTTTTTTTTAAATTACATCTCTCCAGACTTCACTTGGATCCCTAAATAAAGTGATGAGGTGCTTGTGGCTGTCATGTTATGTTTTCCATTGTCCCGAGCTCCTGCTCCGAGTCGGAAATGTCATTTATGTCAGAAGTCTCCTGTGCCCAATTTGTTCTTTTTGAAGTCAGAGGAAATGATTTGTCTAGTTTTCTATTCCATCGCTGTCCAAGATGACTTCTTTTGGATATCATATGGTTATAATTCATAAAAGGCCCAGACATATTGGCCTTTCTTTTAGTTCTTTAGTTTAGCTGCTATACTTTACAACCAGAGAATATTACTGACAGAAGAATCGAAAAGAGACAAACCAAGTTCTGATTTGTTTTTTTTGTTTGTTCTGAATAAGTCTTTTGACCGTTTTATTATAATGAACTCACTCAAAAGAGTCATTTGTTGATTAATCAGACTTTTCTGGTCACTTGGTTTTACGTTCATCCACTGAGGGCAATTCATATGCTATTTTGAATAAGAAGCAGTTCTCTATTCCCAAACCTAGACCGAAGTGTAAAATGACATATTACAGCAGGGCTGTAACCACCATAGACATTGAGGGGAACAAGTCCCCCGGAATAACTAGAAATGACAAACAAAATTACAATAACAAAAATTGTCCACCCCAATATTTGACATTCTTGATGCTGCTCTGCTGCACTCCATTACACACCTCTCTGTTTGTTGCTAGGTTGACCAATGTAAAATGTTAGCAGTCTACCAGTGCTCGCCTGGCAGAATGAGCGAGATGGCCAATCAAATCAAAGAAGTTTTAGTGCAAATTCCAACACACCACTTTAGTTATAGCAGTGAAAGAGTGCGTCATGAGACTTAAGTAGCTAAACATTTAATATTTGATAACTGTTTTACGATAAAAACGTTCAACGGCCAACAGTAATATCAAGTAAACTACTTGATATTTTGTATGAAACTTCACCATTTGTTTTATTGAAAATATGAGATTATTTATGTAAATCATAACTGAATTTGACATGACAAGAAGCGTTATGCATTTTTACATATTAGGCAGATGAAAATAAGAGTGCATGTGTGCATATTTAAAAGAATTACTTCGGACTTCCTAACCTTCTTTTTCTTTAATAATTGAATTCCTTTAAATAAACCAAAAACACCAATACCCAACCCCCCCCCCCCCCCCCCCCCCATAATTTATGGAGAGTAATTTAAATGCGTATTTGGCGTGCTGTCCGGGGGGAGGGCTTTGAGCTCGGAATTTGGCCCGAACTCAGAGTACCCCCCGTGTATGTAAGTGGTTGATGAATAAAAGTGTGGAGAAGGGATGGTGGAGGGATGCTGGAAAACTGTCAATGAACAGAGGTAAGACTGCTGCGTGTATATATACCTCTTATTGTTGATTAGCTGAGTGCTCTCCACTTGTGCTTGTCAATTATCTGAACGTGCTTCTCCCGAACCTTGTTTATAAAACATAATTTAAGATAACCCAATATTTAGGATATGGCTGTAATGATAATTAATAATATAAAAAAGTGTTAGAGAAAGTAAGAGAATATTTTCAATTACCATGTTAACATGAAATACAAATATATAGAAACTTTTTAAAACAATATAAATATTTTTGCATTGAGTGTAAAATGTTATTATTTTCAATGACCAAAAACTTGTGAGCAGCAGCTCTGTGACTAAACCACATGTCCACCTTTGTTATTTTTGATTTTACTTCTGACCATTGACTTGAGAGGTTAACAGCTGGTCTTAAGGTTTAGCTAATGATCTCCGAATAGTTTTCATACTCGGTTTTGGCTCAGTTGTCTCTCTGAAGCTTTTATCTAAAGCTCTATTCTGTTGGGACTTGTAAGCCATAAATCTTTATTCTATAGCATGAAAAAACAATTTTATGGGCATAACGGCAGAAATATAACCACTATAAAACTATATTGACCCTAATTAGTGCCATTGTAAAATGGGAATTTTTTTTTGATCATTTTTATGAATTTCATTTTTCCCTGCACCGGTCACAGGTCCTTTTTTGATACTATAAGCATGCTAAGATCTGTAAAAAATGCTATAATGCTAACATTTTTTATTGTACAGTAGCAACCCAATTTTTGCATAATTTATCACTGCTGTCCTGAATGACATTTAAAACTAGATTCAAGTTTAAATGTAAGACCGATTTGCAAAGTAGGTGTTTTTCCTTGTCTGAAGTAGCCGTTTAATATAGTTAGAAATTCATATCCTCATAAATCAAAGGCTGCGTTTGGCTTTGGTGGCTTTTGATGTTGTCCAGGCGTCTGCTTCTGCGTGAGCTATTTGCATGCGTCCATTCTGCTCTCTTCTGTCATTCCCTGTCACATTTTTTCCACATGTTGCCTTATTTTCCAATTGCCTGCAAACCTTTATTGCGACTCTCGGTGCTGTTTGGCCATTCCATGTCTTCCTCTATAGCCATGCCACACTCCACTATAGCAGGGCAGGCTTTCCAACCGCACGGTCGGTTTTGGCAACGTGGGCCAGACGAGGTTTATGGTTTAGCCCGGACTAGGTTAATGGTCTTCTGGATCTTTTTACGCATCAAGATTTTTAAAAAATCCGTAGACAGAGAAGTGTATTAAAATAGCTGCGGTCCCCAATGTGCAATTTAGGTAATACGGTTGTTCGCACTGTCTACAAGCGCTTCTCTATTAAAACAAACTATGTTGCAATTTGGATTGCTGATATTACAATGTTGTTGAAATGAAATAAATTGGAACTCATCGTTGTATTTACTCCATTTACCCGGTGTGTTTTTACTAGTGTGTGTTTTACTACGCTCCTTGGCATCAGTAGGAGAGCGATTTGATGCGGCCGGCTTGATGACAGCAGTAGTAGCTCTGTTTTCTCTGCCGCTCTCATGATTCAGGTCCCCATATGCTACTATTTTCAAAGAGCTCCACCAAAACCTCAGCTTAACCCTCCGTTCAGGAACTCTGAAGCGGACCGATGGGCTTTTGACAGGAAGGCCATGGTGGCTGCTGCTGCATTAGGGCTCCATCAAGTTAGTCTTTGACTTCTCAGTTTCATGAGTCATTAGCAATGAAAGATGAATGGTGGGCTCCAGAAGTCTGAGACCACATTGAAAATTTGGGTTTCAGAATCGACTGTAGTTTAACATGGAAGTAAAGTTTTTGGATTTAAAAAAAACATAAAACAAAGAAATGTTATGAGGTAAAATGAATGAGAACTATGAATAAGATTCTGCATTTTTCCTTGAGTCACTATATACACTTGCTTCCATTTAAAGCACAAGATACTCTCTGTGTCCTCCTCAAATATCATGCTGGAGAACACACTTTGTGGAAAAGGGACAAACCAAATATGACATTCTGAAATTCATGTTAATTTAACTGTTCACTCAAATTGTTATGCGTATAATTTGTAATGCAAAAAATTTAATTAGATTAAATCAGAACATTTTTACAAGTGGTTTCTAGTGGACCCTGCTGTTGATCTTTTTTTCTAAATTTTTTCAGTAAATGTTTCATTGCATCCTCAAAAGTTTCAGAAGATTGATTTTACTACAGTAATGCTCTCAGGTTGGAGTGCTTTTTATGGCAGACTCGCTTAAATAACCTTAGTTTTGGTGATTAGTTTGGCCTAAGGTTGCATTCTGTTCTTCCTAGATGTGTAGTATGACGTCTTTAGATTAATTACAAGTCCTGCAGGTCTTTGGATCTGGAGACCCACTTGGAAGCCCAACTTTTGTAAAGCAACATGCATTTCAAGTCCCCAATTCCCTCTCCTTTTCATTCACTTGAGTCACATAAAGACATTTGAATAATGATAGTTTGGGAAACTTTTGGTCCTTCCAAGAAAGATATTGTCTGGGTTTCTAAGACACTTTTATCTGGTGTGCAGTCTAGCAGAAGTGTCATATTCTGTCATTCTTTTTACTTTATTTTGAGGTTTGGTTGAGGTTAGATGCTATAGGTTTATACAGGGGGCAGGGACGGTCATAAAGCTGGAGAGAAACTATAAACAAATTATGGAAGGCAGTACGTAATGTTACATTCTTTATCACCTCATCCCGTTCAATGTTTTTCAGTGGGAAAGGTGTTTATGGCACATGAGCCACTAGGTTTTCCAAAAGTAAACTTTGATCATATTAGAAATGGCATTTTGTGGCTGTCATTCTTGAAAGTGCTTGGGGCAAAATGAGTGAATATTACATCCAGGGCTTAAAAACGGAAAAAAATATCAATCGGTTCACTCCGAGCAGAATCGATATTATAGCGTTTCGGTTTTTGCGTTCCTCAATAAACATTAGTGTTCCGAAAACGGTTTGATATGAAAAAATACTGGTTAATAACGTTATTTTAATTTAGCCTATACTTTAAACAAATATGTATAAATTTTAAATAAATATGTATAAATAGACTTATTTTCACTCAATAATAATATAACACATGGTAATTAAACTTGAATATTTATTTAATAACATTTTTAAAACCAGAAATACATGCATTAATTACAAGGCATAAACAGCAGACCTGTTTTAATGGAGCGTTAGACAATCGAAAGTGGCCTCTAATGCCGAATTATTTTCAGAAGAGTGATAACATTCTTTGTACATAACTTTTTTTCAACACGACTTGTTTTAAAAAATGCATGAATAAAGAATAAATAAACTGGATAACCATTGCTCTTTTAATGCACCGTCAACTGCTAATTTCAAAGCAAACACTGCGCAACACGTTCTTGCATCACATAATCAAATTCAGTCAGCTAATAAAGCTTGCATTTAATGCAATATAACATACCATTTAATACGAAGCATCAACCGTCTCTATAGAAAACATTGACCTGTCCTGTATTGGCAATCTGAAAGACTATAGGAAAAATGTTTGATAGATGCTATAGCCTACTTGGATAGGCTTAAACGGAATCCATAAACTATCCTAAATCAGTCTATTTGAGCTTAAAGTCCGTACTGCTTATTTAAACGTTCGAAAAGAATGTCCTCCAATACCTGCACATTCATTGTAGACCTCAGCGGGGAAAGAAATGTACTTGAGGCATGAAAATGCGCGCTCACACTGACTTGCGTTACCGGTAGATGATGGTGCGCGGGCATTTCACTCACGCTTGATCCGTCAACGTCACATGCTGTACTACTCATTTCATGATTGGTCACTGCCAAATTAAAATATTAAAGAGAACGATAAAATAACGTTATTAACCGGTTAATGGTCATTTCAAATTAACGTTTCTGTTCAGAACGATTCAAATTGATTTTGATTTCGTTTCCGTTTTTGTTCCTCTTAAAATTTCGTTCGTTTCCGGTTTTCGTTTTCGTTCCTTGAACCGGTTCAGAGCCCTGATTACATCTGATGTAACCTTGTATGCACAGAGAAAGGTTGTACGGAAGGTTTGATTTTATTTGCACATTTTTAATTTGTAACTGGAATCAAAAAAGTTATTAAAAGAAAAAAGGCAGCTTTCTCCAGTAGCAAAAGGTTGCAGTAGCACATATGTTTACATATGCAACCTCCCAATATCAGGTTCAGGATACAGTAGTGGCACACGTTTAGCATTTACGCAAACGGCGGCAGTTGTCAAGACAAACAGATCACGTCAATGCCGCTGCGGGTTGTCCCAAAGGAGGCCGGGACTGGATGTTATTGTTTTCAAAAGGAATCCTCTTGGTGGAAGGCGGCGGGGTTTAACCCCAGGCCACGGGGGCTTCATAAATCTTCTCCTGCCTCTGGAAGTCCCCGGCCATGCAGGTTGGAGGGCGTACAAAAGAATCGAACCGGCCAGGATGTGGAGCCTGGGCTCAAAACGAGCGCCCCCGGGACACTGCAATAATATCAACAATGTCCAGCAAATCAGCCACTTGTGTTTGTAGGCAAGTGTGTGCATATGTGAGTTTTGGACGAGGCCAAACCAAGCCAGTCTGAGGGATGTCTCTTGCTGTGTCAAAGATTTTTTCCCTCAGGATAGGAGTCTACATCCACCATATGCCATGAGTGAAATAAGACTAGGAAACATTTTTGATTTTTGAAATTCATTGCAATATTCTTTTGAACTTGATTTTGATAGCTTCTGCGACACTAGTGTCACTTAGCAAAATTTAAAAAATAAAACAACCATGTAAACGCGCCTCCTCACATCGCGCCTCCCCCAACTCAAACATCCCAAATACAGCTCTTAAAGGGATAGTTCACCCAAAAATTCTGTCATAATTTTTTTTGTTCTACTGAACACAAAGGAAGATATTTGGAAGAATGTTTGTAACCAAGCAGATCTCAGCAGCCATTGGCTATCTGAGATCTGCTTAGTTACAAACATTCTTTCAAATATTCAATTCAATTCAATTCAATTCAAATTTATTTGTATAGCGCTTTTCACAATACACATTGTTTCAAAGCAGCTTTACAGAAAGTGCATTTCATAGATGTACAGTAAAAATGTTAGAAAGACAATGTTAAAGAATAATGTTCGAAAAAGTTAATCAATCGTGTATTAATTTAGGCCATAACAACGCTGGCGTTGAGTCGTCTCTTCACAGGCGTGGAGTCGTCTCATCACAGGTTTTGCGGCATCCGAAGTCTCCATGAGAGGCTGGATACAAACTGGAGCTGACGAACTATTTACCTCGGGACTGGTGTCCCGAGATAACAACAGAAAAGCAGATGGGAAATAATTAGCGTAGCTGCTGTTCAGAATATTATATTAATGCTTTTGTTCCGATTTAACTGTAGTATAAAGGGTAATTATAATGTGAATGCTTGGCTAAAGAGATGCGTCTTTAATCTAGTTTTAAACTGGGACAGCGAGTCTGAACCTTGAACAATATCAGGAAGACTATTCCAGAGTTTAGGAGCAAAATGTGAAAAAGCCCTCCCTCCTTTAGTGGAGTGTAGGGCGATAGAAGATCCGTTAGATACACTGGAGCTAAACCATTTAGGGCTTTATAGGTCAGTAGCAATACTTTGTAATTGATACGGAACTTCATAGGTAACCAGTGTAGAGATGATAAAATTGGTGTTATATGATCATATTTTCTTGACCTAGTAAGAACTCTAGTAGCTGCGTTTTGGACTAACTGTAGTTTGTTTATTGAGGATGCAAGACAACCAGCTAATAAAGCATTACAGTAATCTAATCTCGAGGTCATGAATGCATGAACTAACTTTTCTGCATCAGGAATAGATAGCATGTTACGTAGCTTAGCAATGTTTCTAAGGTGGAAAAAGGCCGTTCTTGTAACATATGAAATATGATTTTCGAATGTCAGGTTGCGGTCTAATATTACACCCAGGTCTTTTACTGTAGTGGATAAAGTGTCAGGACATCCTTCCAAGGTAAAATTGTATTGTGAGAGGTTTTGTGGGCAGTTTTTTGGACCAATAAGTAATACCTCCGTTTTATCTGAATTTAATAGCAGAAAATTACACGTCATCCAGTATTTAATATCTTCAACACACGCTGTCAGTTTAGATAATTTAGCGTTTTCATCCGGTCGTGATGAAATATATAATTGAGTGTCATCAGCATAACTTGCTGATTTTAACGTTTTCTTATAATATTACCAAGTGGCAGCATATATATTGAGAATAGCAGAGGGCCTAATACGGATCCTTGCGGAACTCCATAGTCTACTGACATCATCTTTGATTTTACCCCATTTAGACAGACAAAATGGTAGCGGTCTGATAAGTACGATCTAAACCAGTTTAATGCCTGTCCCTGAACACCAGTATAATTTTGAAGTCGATCTATGAGTATTTTATGATCTATAGTATCGAACGCAGCACTAAGATCGAGTAGGACTAGTATTGAGATACAGCCTTGGTCAGAAGCTAGAAGTAAATCTTTTGTGATTTTAACAAGTGCAGTTTCTGTGCTATGATGTGGCCTGAATCCTGATTGAAATTTTTTATAGATATCATTTTCTTGCAAGAAAGAGCACAATTGAGTGGACACAACTTGTTCTAGTATTTTAGACATAAATGGAAGATTTGAAATTGGTCTGTAATTTGCTAGGTTATAATCTAATTGTGATAGATCTAATTAGAAATAAGATATAATTGTGGCTTCTTAATGAGAGGTTTTATGACTGCCAACTTGAATATTCTTGGAACATGACCTAAAGATAAAGACGAGTTAATAATATTGAGAAGAGGCTCTTCCACTACAGGTAACAACTCTTTGAGTAGTTTAGTGGGTATTGGATCTAATAAACATGTTGTTGGTTTAGATGCAATGATAAGTTTATTTAGCTCTTCCTGTCCTATAGTTGTAAAGTGGTGTAGTAGTTCTTGAGGGGCGATAGTTGCGGTTGAATCATAAGACATCATTAAAGATTGTACATTTACAATTTTGTTTCTGATGCTTTCTATTTTCTCAGTGAAGAAATTCATAAAATCATTACTACTAAACTGTAACGGAATATTTTGCTCAGGCGATGCTTGTTTATTTGTTAGTCTAGCCACGGTGTTAAATAAAAACCTATAAAAACCTAGGTTATTTTGACTATTTTCTATTAGTTTGCGGAGATGCTCAGCCCTGGCTGCTTTTAGGGCCTTTTTGTAATGTGACATACTATGTTTCCACGCAATTCTAAAGACCTCTAAATTAGTTTGTTTCCATTTACGCTCTAAGTTACGAGTTTCTCTCTTGATAACATGTGTAGCACTGTTGTACCATGGTGCTTTAGTTTTCTCTCTAACCTTTTTTAATCTAATTGGTGCAACAATTTCTAATGTGCTAGATAAAATGGTGCTCATACTGTTAGTCATTTCCTCTAGTTCATCTGTTTGTTTGGGTTCACTGAGCAGCTGAGACAGATCAGGTAAGCTATTTGAGAATCTATCTATAGTGGTTGGAATGATTGTTCTGCCTGGTCGATAACGTGGCGCAACATGACAGAGTTCAGCAGTACGCAGTATGCAAGTTACCATGTAATGGTCAGTGACATCATCACTTTGCGGTATAATATCTATATCGGTTGGGTTGGTTCCATGTGATATAATTAAATCTAGTGTGTGATTAAGACGATGAGTGGGACCAGTGACGTTTTGCTTGATCCCAAAGGAGTTTAATAGATCTGTAAACGCAGCCCCTAATGCATCATTTGTGTTATCTACGTGTATGTTAAAATCTCCAACAATTAATGCTTTATCGACGTTGACCAATAGATCTGAGAGAAAGTCTGCAAATTCTTTTAAGAAATCAGCATAGGGCCCTGGAGGTCTATACACAGTAGCCAAGGCTAGAGATAATACGGATTTCTTTCTTGCATCTAAGAGCGTAACATTTAGCACTAGTACTTCAAACGAATTAAACCTGTGACCTGTTTTCTGAGTAACATTAAGAATATCTCTATAGATTGTTGCAACACCGCCGCCACGACCAATCAGACGGGGCTCATGCTTATAACAGTATCCTGGCGGAGTAGACTCATTTAGACCGAAATAATCATATGGCTTAAGCCAGGTTTCAGTAAGGCAAAGTACATCAAAACTATTTTCTGTGACCATTTCATTTACAATAATCGCCTTAGGTGTGAGCGATCTAATGTTTAGAAGATCTAGTTTTAGAGATTGTTTTTGTTCACTAATATTGAGATTTTCTGGTTTAATCACAATTACATTTTTCCTAGATCTTACAGTAGATTTAATGTTTGACCTCACTAAACGAGGAATAGACACAGTTTCTATATAATGTTCTACATTGGTACTTATGTCAATTAAGTTAGGACAGGAAAGACTGTGATCTGGACTTACTAGTCATATGGTGGTGTGTAACGCCCTGGAGATGTTGTCCGACAGAAGAGCCGCTCCGATTCTGCTGGGGTGAAGGCCATCAGGACGGAAGAGCCTAGGTCATTCCCAGAACAGATTCCAATTATTTACAAAGAGCAGCTTCTGTTCATTACACCATGACATTAACCATTTATTTAGAGCAAATAATCTACTGAACTTTTCATGTCCTAGTCGGTACGTGGGAAGGGGTCCAGACACGATGATCGTTGCTTCAGGCGATGTTCTGCGCACCGTCTCTAGCAGACTCTTGTAGTCCTTCTTCAGAACCTCCGTCTGCCGCAGCCTGGTGTCGTTCGTTCCTGCGTGCAACACGACAGCTCCGATGCGCTCGTCACCGTTCAGGATCTCAGGAACCTTCGCAGCGACATCGAGAACACGAGCACCAGGAAAGCAGTGAGTGATTACCTTGCCTTTACCTGAGGTAGCGTGGACATGCCGGACGATGGAAGTACCGATGACCACAGCGTCGCGTTCCGTCTCGCGAAGAGGGGAGAAGCGGTTCCGGGTGGAGATCTCGAAGACCGGGAGGGGCGGAGAGGTCCTAGCTCTGGTCCTGGCGCGTGTCTTCTGCTGTGGAAAAACCCAGGGTCCAGGATGCTGTGTCGGTGCCGGAGTGAACGAAACCAGGGATGATGATCGCGTCCTGGGTGCTTGTGTCCTGTGCAAAGAAACACAAGGAGTAGACGAGGTCGGAGTCAACAGGTTATTAACCACTGACTTGTGCGCATCGGCGCGTGATGTTTCAAGCGCTGATCGTCGCTCTCTCAGCACGGCTTGTCTGTCTAGAAGGTCGCGAATCTGCTTCTCCAACGACTCTAACTCCAACTGCACCGAATGCAGCTCGAACGTGTCCTCGCCTGCACTCAAAGGTAACATTAGACACACATCCGAGTTATTCGCCATTGTAGCAGATGTGCTACGATGGCGAATTGTAGGTTTCAGTGGTGACCGGTGTAAATAAGTTTACCACACGTGCAATGCTAGCGGGCTACGGCTACCGGTGTAAATAAGTTACCACGCGTGCAATGCTAGCGGGCTACGGCTAGTAGCGGAAGTTCGGATATAAGTAGTGATATCAAAGCTATCCGATTGATTTTTATAGAGAATCGTATCGGAGATATATTCACACGCTGTAAATAATAGAAAATATTCGTTTGTAAGCGAGTGATAAGGAGAAAATCAAGGATTATGAATCAATTAGATGGAGCTCTAACACCAACAACGCGCTCACAACCCGCGCATGCGCAAAAAAAAATCTTCCTTTGTGTTTAGCAGAAGAAAGAAATTCATACAGGTTTGGAACAACTTGAGGGTGAAGGCGTTTCTCAACAAGTAAAGGTAGACTACCTTCAATAAAATGTCCAAACTGTTACTTTTACCTGTGTTGCTAGGTGTCATGAGTTAGCAATTGATCAGGCTAATAACACTCAGTCTAGAGGAAATATGAGCATCTCACTTATAATGAACCCATACAACATTTCTGACATGACACATTTGATGCTGTCTAGCTGGACACACCAAAGTAAACATAAACGTGTCTTTCTGAACTGGTGCATGATGATGCTGAATTTAGTGTCCATTGTAATGCGTTGGATCACAACGATCTATTCGCATGTGACCTGTTAAATACTGCAGTCCAAAATTAATTTTATAAAATAAAAAAATGCAGTGTATTGCAAAATTTCGAATGCATTGTCCATACACGCATAGCGCAACCATTCTAGTCTGATTCAAGAACAAATTCATTATTTTGTCCTACTCTTTTGGTGAATCAAAAACATACAGCACAGATAGTGTGATTCATGAACAAATGAATTGTACCTAAAATGTACAGTAAATTTACTCAATATTAACGCGTTATTTATGAAACTATTGTATAAGAGCAATATTGCACCTACATTTGCATTTTCCATGATTATTCATGTGCAGTGTAATTCAAAATATACCACTCTTTTTACAAATGTCTCCAGTTGCAGTTTTTTTTTTTACTGTGAGCAAAGACATTGTGAAGTATTGTGGTGTCAGACTTGGTTTTGGTTGCCTCAGCTGAATGTTTGTGTTGGCGTCTTTTGTTCGCTGACAGCTTGTCCACTCTGCCCAGGCATTCACAGTTCATTGATAACCTGAATGACATGGCATGCAGTCTGTCGTCACGCTTAGGCTCTGTGAGGCCCATGGCATCATGTGGGGCCTAGTGTGAGGGTGGCACTAAAGCTGAGGGGGTTCACATGTTCGATGAAAAGGGAAAACGCATTATTTAATGCATGTCATGAAAAGAACTTGACTGCCAAGTGTTCTTGGTCCCTTATAGTTTTTGTTAATAGGTTGTTTGAATTAACATATTTACAAGTAGAGAGATTAAATGTATTTTTCCTTTCAAAATGTTTCTGCAGTACACTTTAAACTGTGCAGTGTAATGCACAATGGCATAGTGCATTTTCTTGTTAGTTTAACCCTTCATTTTATGGGGCTTGTGTGAAGGCCTCTCACCTTATTCATATCTACTGTTACAGCACAGTTATGAGTCTGTATTTTTCTGTTCCTGTACTTTGCATCCATACTAGAGTTTATAGATAAGAACCTATTCAGGTACAAAAGACCCTGAACCTTAAGGTGATGATTTTGTTTTACAAAAAATGTACATAGGCTGTGTTCACACTTGTAGTTTGGTTTGCTTGGTTTGTTTGGTCCGGAACAAATAAAAAAACATTTAGTCCTGGTCCGCTTGGCGTTCACATTGGCATTTTAACACTGCACCTAAAGATACCAAACCTAAAGGCACAGGGATATTTTCACAACCTGATTGGCCAGCTTTTATTACACATATTTTGTGATGGAACTTACCAAACTTCCAAAACAATGCTGTGTGCAGGGCTAAATACGCTCATTGTATGCACGTAGCTACAGTAAAAGTACAGTATTTTGACCAGCGGAGAACTCGCAAAGAGCTTATAAAATGTGTGAAGGAGTCAATACAGCGGCAGGAATCCCTCCATCACACACACGAACAAAGATCTGCTGCAAGGAGATGCTCTTCTAATGCCTGTACCGAACTGTGATGGCCTGATGGGCAACATCGCGACTATGACGAGAAAAAACAGGTATTCTTGAGCACTGTGTCCTTTTTAGGGTCGCATCTTGTGACATCATGTCCCATTTTTGGTTCGTTTACATGTCTTTGGTCCGTGTTGCATTCATATTTCATTCAAACTGCACCAGAGTTTGTTTGGAAGCGGACGAGACCCATCTTCTCAGCTTGTCACACTTATTCAAATGAACCGCAATCACAGAGCAATCGCACCAGGGTTCGTTTTAATAGAACCAAACATGCGAATTGTGAACACACCCTTAATTTCATTTATTCATTCTGAGGATGTCATGACATGGTTTGGATATTCATTTGCATTGAGAATATTTTGCCTTGGGCCAGTAAGTGTCCATTAGCAGACGCCCCAGCAAGCACCAAGAGCACTCTAGTAACCCTAGTTGATCTCTCCTTGAGTGTTGAGGCCAACCTAATGCTTTTCTTTATCCATTTATAGTACACACTGCTTCCTGTGCAACCAAATGCTATTTATCCCTGTATTTCTTTGAGAAAAGAACAGAATCTCTGTGTCTGAGAAGACCATGGTCTTCAGGCATGATGGGAAAGTCTTTTCTGTGGCATAGGTTCTCATCATTAAAGCTCTTCCCCTCTGAATACTGCCTGCCAAACTATGCGGCTTCCAGCCGAGGCCGGCGCACGAGGACATGGATTGCAATGAGGCCTAGCTGAACATACTTCCTACCGGTGACACCCCACATCAATCTTACACTGCACTGCCCTAGGAGGTGAAAGCATGGGCTCACACACTCTCAAACACTGACTGGAGCTCTGCGGGTGTGTTTTAAGAAAAACCTCTGATTTCATCTCTTGATTCAAAGCAGAAAGCTTTAAAGAGTGTCATGTATAACAAAGTAGTATTAGCTCTTGCAATACTTCATTTAAAGTTTGGAATTTAAATCTAAATTGTGTTATTTTTATGTCAAATACTTCTATACGCGTGAAGTGTGGAGACAACTAAATAAACAAAACATTTCTCTGTTGGTTTGAGAGCCCTGACACTGCAACAACTGATGCGGTGATTCAGTAGCAGAAAGTGGAAACCTGTTTGGAAAAACAGTTTTCATTTTAAATATATATATTACACACACTGAAAACATCTCTTCCTGGTTCTGTTATCTGGATTAAGTGGACTGGTTGATGTTGTTTTCTCAATGGAGAGCTTTGACTGCTCACTTTGCCGCTGCCCTGGTGATTCTAACATCTCAGCAGAGCCCCACTGGCAGAGAGGAAGGTTTCGTTCTTATGCTCTCACCACGATGTGTTTTTTCAGCTGGATCACGGCATTTCACTGGGAACTTCACCAGCTCTTAGATTTGATGGACCTCACACTTACACAAGGCCTTCGACAATCTCAGAGAAAAATCCTAAAGAGATTTGACATTGTTGGTCATCTCATTAGTGCTGCTTGCTAAGGCAGGCCTGTAGACTTCATTGAAGGAGGAACCTAAGCCGTATCAAAGGACCAGAATATCATGGAGAATTGAAACAGAAATTTCACGAGACATTACTTTACATTACATTACATTTATAATTAAATATATTTTTTTAAATAATTGTATTTATTTATTTAAATTTTAAAGAATATTTCCATTTGAGTCTCATTGTGATTTTTAGTCTCATTGTTACTTGTTCTTGACCTGATGCATATTCAGAAGAATGCAGACAAATCTTTCTGCCAAAGAAGAAATTGGTGGTTTAAATATGGCTCTTAGGGTCCCTTTTTTCGTTCGCAAACTATAGATTTGCTTGTCAACAATTTCAAAGCATGTCTAAAGCCAAAACATACAAATTAGTCCCATTCATTGCTGCTTCTCATCGAGTTAGATTCTGCACATTATTTCAAAAATGTCATTCAGCTGTCTTTCTCTTTTTTTTGTCATTTCAGAGTTAAACTTTCTGTGGGCTGCTCATCAGGTTCACCACAGTTCTGAATATTACAATCTGTCGACAGCACTACGCCAATCTGTCACTCAGCAGTTTTCCTCATGGGTATGAAGTCCCTGCATCTCACTAATTAACCTATGATAATTTTGGCACGATGCATGATAGATCACATAACAGTTATTAGTTAATGAGCTCTAGCCGTGTAGCTAATGACCTATTATGAAGTGATAATATTTTGTGTTTTATCAGCTGTTTTACCTTCCGTTGGCGCTGATGGTCCCTCCGTCAGTGTTTGCAGTGCACGTACAGCTTAACCTGCTGTATCAGTTCTGGATTCATACTGAGGTACTATGCGATTTGTCATTACTAATGGTTTAGCACATTTAAAATCTTTTAGTGGCACATTATACGATAAAATGAAGCCTTTTCTTGCTCTTTTACCATTCCGTCATAGTTTCATAGCGTGTTAAACTTAGTTTAGCCATTTTCAAAACTCTAATCATTTGTAGGTTTGCAGTTTTGCCCATTCTGTGGTTATGAATACCACACTCAATCATAAGTAATGAGATTTTGAGATTTTATGAAATATTCCAAACAGAAGCCTTACATTTGCCATTTTAAATGGGCTTCAGTATCAGCTTTACATTCGGGGATCATTTGGGAAATGGATTTGGAATCACTTCCATCTTGTAGAGCTCTATTAGTGAAAACAGTCTTCACGTCTCCAATTTTCTGAGGGGTATAATTTATGCTCCCTTTATAGGCTTTTTTTGATGTCATGTAATTTATTGGCGTCGAATTCCCAGTCCTCATCCAACATTAGAGCACGAGTTAAGTCGTGAGGGAGCTCTTTTCTTTTAAGATAAAATTCAGCTGTTGCCAGATCTCTCATTACATGGAAATAATGGCCCACTGAAATATGGTGCTCACTTATGCTGAGCTGTTCTCATTTTGCAGACGTCAAAAATCAAACACTCAAGTAAAAAACCCGATGGTCAGCCCTAACACCTGTGATATACGCTTCATCAAGCTGAAATGGATGTTTATATCCTGGTAAAATAAGGCTGGCTTTTTAGCTCACCATAAAGCTTGCTCATAGCTTGCGTGTATTTATGAGTGTGTGTTAGTAGACTTATTGGCTTCTTTATGCTTCTTCTAATCCAATGTAATGTTTGTTTTACATCCAATCTATAAATATTGTTCTTTCCATCTGGAAATTTGGCCACCTTTCTCTTTCCGTAGTTAGCAGAGTTTCGACCGAGCTCATCAGATAAGAAAACACTATGTATTAATGATGTCTCCAAGTACATTCGGGAACATCTGAACCAGTCAAGGTTCCACAATCCCTGAAGAGCACATTTCTTCAGCATGTTACGCCAAGATAAAGACAAGGCACTCAAAAGGGAAAATTAATCACATGCTGTATGTAAGACTAATATTACGATTCGGTCTGCCTGTCCATATGAAAAATGTCGAAGGAGGACAATGGGCTTAACCAATGATCATTTGTCTTTGAGTGTTTTGTCTGTGGTTTACATACTGAATATAGGAGCGACCTGTTGCTGTTGCCCTTTTGTGCATTAAAGGAAACGGTTGTTAGTGAGGTTAAAGAGAGCGTTCACCCAAAAATGAAAATTCTGTCATCGTGTACTTACCCTAATATCATTCCAAAGCTGTATGACTTTATTTCTTCTGTGGAACACAAAAAAAGTCATTTTAAATATTGTACTAGTCATTTGTCCATGTAGGTTTTCAAATTTAAAAAATGACACAAAATGACCATAAAAGTGAACCCAAATTAAAGTCATTATTCATCGATAATCTTTCCCTTCCGTAAGCCGTGAACCATTGTGAATAGAACTTCTCGTGAAGAGAACAGTCAGATTTGTGAACAAAACTATTTAAATTGGTTGAATTTCACAGTTGAATAACATTCAAATGACTTTGAATATAGTGCACAAGTCACATGGATTACTTTTATGAGATTTGATGGTGCTTTGCATCTTTTTTGGAGCTTGGAAGTCTTGTAAGAATATTATCTGTGACCTTGTGAAACTGTTTCTATCGCTAGCTTGTCAAAGATCTTGGACCTCTGGAGTGGATCCTAAATACTCCCAGCCACCATAGAGTTCATCATGGTAAGTGTTATTAACCTTTGACAGTAGAATTGCATTGCACTGTTCCCATAATGCATTGGTGTTAGTTTATCGTTGTGGGTCAAAAGCGAAGCATATTTTGTCGGCTGAATTGTCGTTGAGATCTTATCATGTGACATAAGTAGCACTCTGTTAATACTGGCTAAAAAAACAGTGATTCTGTAACTACTAGCCTGTTATCTATGTAGTGAATCATTAACATTTGACCATGCATTCGCAGGGCGAAATCCATATTGCATCGATAAGAATTATGCAGGAATTCTGATCATATGGGACAGGATGTTTGGTAAGTTCTGTGTATGCTTTTAATATGTCAACCAATAGACTCTTGTCTGATTGAATGAAAACAAGCCCGATCTGTGCCCTAGTAGCACATGCATCCATTAAACTCTCTTCCATAATTTCATGTAATCTTTCTACTGTCTGTGGTAATAAAAATGGCACAAAGTGCAAATTAGTAGGGTCAATTGAATTCTTACATAAAAACACAAATGATGATCTGTAATGCACTTTTTATGATTGCACTCTAGTATTGTGATTTAGGATCGCACATGCAGAAAATGTGATGTTCTCTGCTCTTTTCCATATAGGTACGTTCGCTCCTGAAAGTGATAAAGTGGTCTATGGGCTTACACACCCAATAAACACATTTGAAGTCTGGTCTGTCGAGGTTGGTACACCACAGCTTTGAAAATGTTCATAAAGATTTTATTAATGGAATTATTAATATTTTTATTTCACAAATGTATTGAAACATTAATAATTTTAAAGGGATAGTTCACCCAAAAATGAAAATTGTTGTTCCAAACCTATATGAATTTATTTCTTCTGCTGAACACAAAAGGAGATATTTTATCATTGACTTCCATAGTAGGAATGGGGTCCATCAACTGTTTGTTACCGTCATTCTTCAAAATCTCTCCTTTTGTGTTCAGCAGAAGAAAGAAATTCATACAGGTTTGGAACATCTTGAGGGTGAGTAATTGATTACTTATTTTTTTATTTATGGGTGAACTATCCCTTTAATACTAATGTTATAATATTTTTTTTATTTAAATATTTTTTTTTTGTAATACTGTTCTCTTTTGCAATATCTAAGTTTAAAAAAGTATCCTTTTTTTGAGATCATCTTTGCTTTTATGTCTGTTTTGGGGTTAGTTTCTTTACTGTGGTATATTAACATACATGGGCTCAGTGATAATATTATGTAAGCAAAGTTAACATCATTTATAAACAATGTTTAGATTAATTTACCCCTCTAATTCTATCAAGACCTTTGACTGGTGAAAATATCAACACTGCAGATGAATTGGGTTTCACATAATGGGCTCTAGTGTATAAGACCAGTCTAATTTTAGAGATATAAATATCTAAGCAGAGTCAATGGGAGCCGGCTTCTGCTCACATTACCGTGCTAGTGGAAAAGCCATGCTGTAACCATAACATTATTACTTCACTTTAAACATATGACTCGGGAGAGGTGAAAGAGTCCTGCAAAACCAAATGGAGGTTGTGTTTGATTATTTTTTCTCTGCTCTCCTGTGGCGGTCCGGAGTAAGAGCGATCTGATGTGTGTGACAAAAAGCATTAAGACACAAGGACTAGATGATGACGAATAAAATGAATAAGAAAAATGTTTATCTTTTGGTGAAATATAAACTGTCCTTAAAAAAAAAAAAAATCGGAGTGAGATGAAAAGTCTTAAATACAAATCAAAAGGATAATATTTCACGTCATAGTTGAGTGAACACAGTTTTTGGGTAATGCAGCATTAAAGAGGTGGCTTAGTATAACGGCTGCATGTGCCATGTATGGTTTATGCCCTCATTCTTCTTTTCTTTCCCCTCTCAAGTTCCTTTATTACCCGTACCTGTGGCAGAGGTTCTGGGAGGCTGAAGGAATTTCAAATAAGCTGTCCGTCATTTTTAAAGGGCCAGGCTGGACTCCAGGAAAACCAAGATTAGGAGACATTGCTGATATACCTGAGGTGGGAAAGTTTTTTTTTTTTTAATTCCACTGTCTCTTATTCTGATAAAACGGTAGACAGAAATGAGTTGAGAATGTACATTAAATTCTAACCAAATTCCTAAATGTATAGGAAATTGATTGAAAATTGAATGAAATAAACTGCTGTATTTTAAGAATTCAGAGACATGATTTTTTTGTAGAAATTTGATTTGTACTACTATTTAAAAGTTTTTAGTCCGTTTTTTTTAATGAACACTTCTATTCAGCAATCATGCATGAAATTGATCAAAGTGACAGTAAAGACTTTTACATTGTTACAAACATTTTTATTTTAAATAAATGCTGTTCTTTTGACCTTTCTATCTATTAAATAATAAATCAAATCATCATATTAGAATGATTGCTGAAGGATCATGTGACACAGAAGACTGGAGTAATGATGGTGAACATACAGCTTTTGATCACAGGAATGTATAAAATAGAACTAAAATAGAAAACAGTTCTTTTAAACAATAAAATGTGCTTATGGTTGGGTGATATGACCAAAATCTTGTATCACGACATAACAATATTTATCACGATATAGTTATTTTTGCTTTAAAGGTCCCGTTCTTCGTGATCCCACTGTTCAAACTTTAGTTTGTGTGTAATGTTGCTGTTAGAGCATAAATAATACCTGTAAAATTATAAAGCTCAAAGTTCAATGCCAAGCGAGATATTTTATTTAACAGAAGTTCCCTTTCAAAGCCTACAGCGAACGGCTGGCTTGGACTACATCCTGGTACTTCCTTCATAAATGACGTCAGTAGAACAGTAGAACAGACTAACCTCCGCCCACAAGAATACGCGCATAAAGGGGGCGTGGTTTTGTTGCTGCCCCACGTGGAGAAGAGGAAGTGTCGCGTGGAGAAAAGGAAGTGTTGCGTTTCAGTGTGTTTGTCGCCATGTCGTTGAGACGCTGTTATTTTCATCCCGGAGTCAAATCACCTTTGTTTGGCTTTCCCAGGGACGCTGTAGAGATCATTAAGTGCATATATCTCCCGTTAAGAGGCGTGACCTTTCCACGTTCGCTAAGCTGCGGTCAAATCACAACACAGGAACCACTGGCACAATCAGAACTCGTTACGTATTTGTGAAGGAGGGACTTCATAGAATAAAGGAAGTCATCAGCCATTTTTAGGACAGTGAAAACAGCGGTATACAGATAAGTACATTGTGTTAAAAATACTGGGTTTTTTTACACGCGAAACATGAACACATGTTATATTGCACACTGTTAACACAATCAAAGCTTCAAAAAAACACGAAGAACGGGACCTTTAAATAAGGTTTTTATGATATGAACATTTTTGATACCACTGAAATTTCATAATTCTCATCACCATTTTTAATACAATTGAATAAACTAATACTAGCCTAAAAAACTCTCAAGCTTACCGAAGACAAGTGATAAAGAAAGAGCAAAGAAAACAAACTACAACTGAACAAAGACACAGAAATGAAATAGACCGATAGAATATGAAGAACTTCAAGCACTAGAAAGGCTACATAAAATGTATAAAGTAATCAAATGTATAAAAAAAACAATGTAAAGTCTTTACTGTGTAATTTAAATATACATTTATTCTTATTAAAGTTACAAAAGTGATCAAGAGCAGTGAAAGATTTTCTCTTGTTGTTTGATTATCATTAATAATGACAGCAGGTCAATTTGGATACTGTCACTTTAAGACCGACTGCATGTATCCAATATACTCATTCATTGTTCTATCTCAATTTCTCAGTGCTTTCTCAACTGTTAACGTTCACTTAAGACATAAATGGCAAATACATGTCACTTTGACATATAGGTATGTGTATTTAACCATTCAAGCCCAAAGGCAGCAAAAAGCACTCTGTTCATTTCTCACACGCTCTATGTGCAGCGGCTTCATGTCACGCATCTCTCAGCGCTGAGAAACAGTCTCTCAGAGAGCACATGCATTTACTCAAATTAGTTGTCTTTCGCCACTAATTGTGCTTCAATGCTTAAAAACGCATGCAAACGATAAGCTTTTGTGACCACACAGTACAGCAACGTCACATGAGCGCAACCGCGATACATTTCTTCCCATTAATAGTGTCTACCGGTATATCGCACACGCTTAAATGTGCTCAACCAATAGTATGAGTTAGGGTCCAATGAAAAAATGGAGTTAGTACTCAGGAAAACTGTTTGAAATAATTTTTTGCAGTTCCATTTCTGCTAATGGTGCAGAAATGTTCACCTTTACCTTTAAACTGGAAACTCTTTTGTTACTTGCCTTACTTGTCATTTACTACCTGCTGTTTCTGTAACAGGAAAAGAGGTCTCCCAAATGACTCCCTGAGTTCTCACATAAAAACAAACTCTCGTTTCAAACAGGCTTTACAAGTGTGCGCCTTTGCCAAATGAATCTTAACCGCCTTTGTGGGTCGAAGCACAATAGGCTCATTTTCACTCGTCTTTAAAAAGCAAGCTTTTTTGAGCCCGATCAAACAGCAGGCCTGCGACAAGGTTTTGAAGTCTTCTCATCAGGAGAGCGGCGGTTTGCTTTGAAACGCGTCTGACTGTGCCACATACTCACAGACGCAGTTTCACACTCTGAAAAACCCTGTCTCTCTCTCTTTCTGTCGCTCTCACCATGTTACAATTAAAGCCACCTCAAAGTAGGCCCTGGTGATCCTAAACATGTGGAGAGAGCAGGAATTTGACAGAAATATCTTGAAAGGCCCTCGGTGATGCAGACCGGGGCGTGCCTGTTGTTTCTCCTGTGGAGTGGAGGAGAGAAGTAGCGAGGGAGGCCGGCTCGAATGTGTTGATTTCTGAGGGAAAGCAGAACACCACAGAGGTGCAGCCACCAAGGTTCTGGTGTGAGGTAAACCCACACGTGTCTGCAGCTGAGCCAGCCTCAGGAATTCTTAGGAAATCAACAATGATCAAATTCACAGTGATTCATGCCTGAATAACTGATGTATGTAGCAGAGTTATTTTAGGTTGGGATCCAAACAGTGATGTCATTTGAGTTAGGAAGTCGAACTGTTTTTTCGAGCATGGTAGCTGATTTCTTGCGGGTCCAAGGTAGTCAACTAGCACTAACCAAGCTGACATTGGGTCTATCAGCTCTGATCAACAATCTAGACCATCTTTGACCAAGTAATGGCTTTAATTATCCTAATTGGAACAGCTATAAACCATGTAAAACCATCTACCTGTTCCATTTATAGTTGAAAACAATTGTTTATTCTACGACTTTTTTTTTGAGCATGGTAGCTGGTTTGTTCCTGGTCCAAGGTAGTCTACTAGCTCTTACCAAGTTGACATTGGTCCTACTAGTTCTGATCAACAATCTAGACAATTTTAAACAATTGATGGTTCTGATTAACCAAATTGGAACACCTGGAAACCATGTAAAAATCATCTAAAATCCTCTTCAGGACTAAATAAATTGTTTATTCTATTGCTTAAGGCAGTGTTTCCCAACCTTTTTTCAGTCATGGCACCCTTTGAAAATGTTCTCCATTTTGTGGCACCCCCTTGCATACGTTACGCTAGGGGTGTAACGGCACAGATTGCTCATGGTTCGATTTGTATCACGGTTTTAGGTTCACGGTTTCAGTACGATTCCGTATTCGCTATGTTCAGGGAAAAAAGGACTACTGTGAAATAAGAATAAAGAAAATAATAAGAACAAATAATTTAAATACAAGCAGCAACACAAATAAATACTATTGAGCAAAGATAGGCCTACTAATAAGATAAACTATGCTTTTCAGGTACGTCTAACATTAGTTTTCAGGTACAAAAATTTATCAAACGTAAAATAACACTGCATATTTGACTGTATATAAATTAAAGATTAATCCTATTAAACTTACAAAAACTATTCAATCAAGAGCAGTGAGTGATGTCCTTGTCTTTTGTTGTTTGACATTAAACAGACAGCAGTAAAGGCTCCTGCCCCTTTAAGACGTAATGCATGGATATGCGTCGTCTTTCTCGACTGTATAACGTTTACTTAAGGCATATACAGACTATGTCTGCTGGAATACTCATCAAGATGGACATGTTGACATACTTTTTGTGTGAGTTTGTCCGTTCAAGAGCAATACTTGAAAGAGAACTCAATATTTGCGCTTTCGGATGAGTGCACAGAGACACATTTCCTCACAGCGCGTGACTTCTCATTCGCGTCTTCTGGCACTACTACACCACTACACCCGGGTGATGACGGCGAAAATGACTGGTCATATTCGAACATACGGCAGCAATCGCATGCATTGAACAAAGTTTACAAAGAGAGAATTATTTGAAAATTTAAAAAAAAAAAAAAAAATATATATATATATATATATATATATATATATTTATTTATTTAACTTTTACACGGCACCCCTGCTGCGGCACCCCGGTTGGGAAACACTAAATGAAAATGAAACATAAAATGAAAATTATGTCATTAATTACTCACCCTCACCAGTAAGACCTCCGTTCATCTTCGGAACACAAATGAGGATATTTTTGTTGAAAGCTGATGGCTGAGAAAGGACTCAGATAGGCCTCCATTGGCATTCAGTACATTCACACTCACAAGACCCATAAAAGGCACTAAAAACATCGTTACAAAGTCCATCTCACTACAGTGGCTCTACAATCATTTTACGAAGCGACGACAATAGTTTTTGCACGCAAAAAAATCTAAATAACGACTTTATTCAACTTGTTCTTGTCTTCCGTTTTGGCCTCTGCTGTGAACTCACAAAGAACCACGATGCATGCGCGAGAATATGACGTAGCGCCGGCGTTTGGGAATCCATGAAATGCACACTTTAGCCCCATTTTGAGCACTACGGCGAGACCTAAAGCACGATCAATGTAGAATTCAACAGCTTAGACACGGCGCGTCTTCCTCTGCTTGTAAACAAATCTTCTCCTCGCTTCTGGGTCATGTGTACGAATGCCGGATCTGCGTAATATTCTCACTTATGCGTCGTTGTGCTTCGTGAGTTCCCGTCCGAGGCATACAAGGAAGACAAGAACAAGTTGGATAAAGTCGTTATTTAGATTTTTTTTTTTGCGCACAAACTATTGTTGTCGCTTCGTAAAATGATTGTAGAGCCACTGTAGTGAGATGGACTTTGTAACAACGTTTTTAGTGAGTGTGAATGTACTGAATGCCAATGGAGGCCTATCTGAGTCCTTTCTCAGCCATCAGCTTTCAACAAAAATATCTTCATTTTTGCTCTGAAGATGAACGGAGGTTTTACGGGTGTCGAACGGCATGAGGGTGAGTAATGACAGAATTTTCATTTTTGGGTGAACTAACCCTTTAAGGTAGTCAAGGTGTTTTTTCGATGATGGTAGCTGGTTTATTGCTGGTTCAAGGTGGTATGTTAGCTCTAACTAAGGCCTACCAGCTCTGACAACAACAATCTAGACCATCTTTGACCAACTAATGGCTCTAGTTAACCAAATTCGGACAGCTAGAAACCATATAATACTGTTATTATGCTGTATTAACTCACCGATAATGCTATCAATTCTGCTAAGTGGTAGCCAAAAAAATGAAAATTTGTAATTTATAAACATTATATTATATATGTTTTATTTTGTGAGGTTTTATTGTTTTTTTTCTCCGCTCAGATTACAGGAGAGGAAAAGCCCCACAATCCAGCATGGTCCTCTCCGATGGAAGCCTATGTGTTAATACAGTTCATGCTTCTGTTGGATGTATATAACAACTTGTTAATGGATCAAATGGTAGGTACCTTTTTTCCTCTTTTCACCGTTGAAATTGACATCAGATTTTCCCAGAAATGTTACCGACTGAATTGTCAAAGCTATCATCTGTATGCCATCTTTGATTGTCATCTACAAGATCTTTTAAAAGCTTTTAATTTGCTGTGTGGTTAATGCTACCTCACAAGGTCTATTATCAACCTCAGTCTCTCTCTCATTATCCTAAATATCCTTTAATAATAAGGCCTTTTACTAGGCCTTAGTACAGACAGATACTTTGAAGTAATCTTTATCTATTATTTTTCAACCCCCCCCCCCCCCCCCCCTTTTAAAAACAGAGATGTTCAGTTGCCCTTGTCCGTTATCCTTGGAAGTCCATGTTCCCCAGGCATAGTTTTGGTTAGCCAGAATGTGTGGCCCCACCCTGCCTCCCCACTGAAATGAAACAGCCTGTTTTCCTGTGATTCCTACCTCTGCGGTGCTCCTTTAGTTGTGGCTCTCGGTGAAGTGTCCCCTGGATCCCTCTCTGGCTCCACCAGCAAATAAAACAGCCGGTCGGCGGTCCAGCAACCAATACAAGTCCTCTGACAAATTTCCCAGCCCCTGGGAACCTTCCTTTTGCATCAATCACCTTTTCCAAGGAAAATAGCAAACTGAGGCCTTCAGGCTTAGCAATAAATATTGTAAAAGTGTGTATTTATACCTTGTTGACCATTTGCATTCACTTCCATTAACACATGATGCTACAGCACGGCTTATACTGCCACTTCAAAAAGAAGGAAAACATTCATTTTTGGTGTTGACCAAGTCATCTTTCAATTTCATCATCCATGCAAGGCTATCAATCCTGCTGGATGTTTGACTAACTGTTCATTATGGAAGGTCTGTTCACTGACCTCTGCTGAAATGCAAATTTCAGGCGATTCCCTTTCCCCCTTCTGCCCTCTTGCTCTGTTATTTTTGAAATTGGATATGGAAAGGCTTTACAAATTAACTAATCAAAATAGTTTTTTCCCCCCTTTTTGTTAATTGTTGAAAAATGAGCCAGTGCTTTAGGGCTGAGGTCTGGGATCTGGATTCTGTCTAGTGTCACACAGCAAAAAGTCAGTAATTGTTTGCTGGTGTCATTTTAAAGACGTTATGAGGTCACTCACCTGACTTAACCTCTGCTGAGTATGGTGGGTTAGCAAGGTCAAGAAAACCTCATTAACATCGTTCCTTGTATTAACAGCAAATCATCACCAGATTATGATTTCAGTATAAATCCATTAAAAGAGGTGTGTGAATTCAGATTTGGATGATACTTCCCTAATGGTTAGCCTTGAGTTTGTGGAGCGTCCCAGTTGTATTACTCAACTGTCCTGACACCTAAATTTGTTCGGCTACTTGTATTCAGCTGTGATGCATGCAGAAATCTTTCTATATTTTGACTGGATTGAATAAGACATAAGGACATTTCTCCAAATCATGACCTAAATTATTCTTCCACCACAGTACAAAATCAAGATATACAGTACGTATTCTCACTCATCTATGTATACTATATTACTTATCTCTCACCTGCAGATACATTCTGAGATGACTGTTCTTCTCATGGCTGCCCACGTATTACTTTCTCTAACCTCTCTGGGCTTCTTGATAGATCAGAGGTACATCTCCTATATATTTAATTTCTTTTATTTATTTATATATCTATTTTTATATCTATTGTGAATTGGACGTGAAGCATGATTTTTCCTAGTGGGCCAGCTTTTGAAAACGTTCAACCTTGGGTTGTTAACATTGTATATAAAGCAAAGTGTTGTACAGAACAAGATTACAATACATATTAAGAAATGGCATACACAAAATTAAAATATTCATGAAGAATTGAAAGCCACATTAAGCAAATGAGTTTTAAGCTTTGATTTGAATACAGAAAGAGATGACCACTTTCTGATGGATACTGGTAGGCTATTCCAAAGTTTAGGGCCTACTATAGCAAAAGCTCGGTCCCCTCTATGTTTCATTCTAGACCTACGGACAGAGGGCAATCCTAGATTCCCGGATTTAAGCGATCTTGATGGAAACATCATACATGCACTATATTAACATATACTAAACAGTACAGTACAAGTCAAATTGATCAAAAATACATAAATAAGATTTGTTTTTCTTGTACCTTTCTTTCAGGGCTAATGCAGCTGAATTGGAGATGATGAGATGTGTTTTGATAATGGTGTTTCATCGGTTTGGTTACATTAAACCTCTGGTGCCTCTTTTGGCTTTTCCAATGGAAGTAAGTTTGACTGACACACTCACAGCATTATCATAATCTGCATTACAGATTTCCATCTTCCATTGAAGCACAATATGCTCTTTGGATTATTCTCAGAACATGCTGGGTAACAAGATCAAGTTTTTTTTTTTTTTTCCCATGTAGCTTGAGTGCTGCAAAAGAGGTCCAAATCAAATACTACTGTAGCATTCTGATTTCTCAAATGTTTCACTCAAATTGTTGACTGAAATGATAGAAATTGACTGTTTCCTACTAGTGGTATCAGACTTGTCTATATGTGTTAACTTCGTCCAAAACGTGTCTGTTCGAGTGTGTGTTTTTCGGATCTGGCACTGTTTCTTGCTGCACGCCTCGGTGATGTATGACTCCAGATGCATGGCCAAATTGACCATAAAATTGCTGTGTGTGTGTTTCTGGCACTTGTAGCGTGGGCCGTGCATCTCAGCTGACCTTTCATTAGTGCGCCACCTCTCTCTTCACAGCCCTCCCTCCATCTCTTCTCTTCTCACCATCCAATCTTTATGCAAAGGCAATGTTTCTGGAATCAATTAACCATGTCTGCGGCTTGCCGTGGAAGACTGATTAGATTTACACAAGAGCTGAATTGCTCATTTTACTGTGAGAGCGTGCATCTGTAAGCTCAGGTGCTGAAATGCCCGCGGAACAGTTTGACACAAAAGTAGCGTCCCGTTGGATTTTTGTGTCTATGTGAACTGTATCCATAGACTCCACCTGATTGAATGTGCTTCGGTAATAGGACAGCATACCAGGGAAAAAGTATTATTTGCGGCAATGCCATTATAATCATTCAGAAACATTATCAGTTTCCTAAAAATTGCCCCGTCAGTTCCACACTCATTCCAGCTTCTGTTTATTTCAGGTATGGGATGATATTCTTCCATTTTTGCCTGTTTTTTTTTCTCTTTCCATTCTGTGTTTTTCCACCCATCTAAGCTAATATTTGTCCTCCTCATTTCTCAAGGGCGAAACAAAAATTACACCGCTGCAAAGACCCACCCCACTTTTTTGAAGGAAAAGGTTAAGATAATATTATCAAGATCAGCTTCACACAAAAGCTGCAGTCAGCAGCAGCGCTGGCTTATCTTTCCACAGCACCTGCAGGAGAGGCGAATTAGACTGATAAGAAGAGTATTAGCAAGTATTTCAGGTGATTGGGAACATTTGTTTCCACTGTTAGTTCTAAGGTGTCACCAGTGAATTGGGGTTTGTGGATTGTTTGGGATATATTGGAAAAGAAAACATTATAGCAGTGCATACAGGGAAAGACATTTTTTTTTTTAAAAAGTAGATATTTTATTTTTTATTATCTTTTTAGGTGATAGACATAGAGAAAAGTTACAGGAAAATATTGGAAGAGAGAGAGAGAGAGAGAGAGAGAGAGAGAGAGAGAGAGGGGAATATTATATGCCAGACTTGAACCTACATTAAAATTAGCCAATGTTTGTACATTTAATTAGCAATTTGACATCTAATGTAATGCTTAGTATATGGTAATATAGCCTCCATATTTACTTTGTGCACTACCATTCAAAAGTTTGGGGTTCGGTCTCTTATGCTCACCAAGACTGTATTTATTTGATCAAAAATACAGAAAAAAACAGTATTATTGTGAATTATTATTACAATGTTAAATAATTGTTATCAATTTTAATGTATAAAACATTCAATTTATTCCTGTGATGAAAAGCTGAATTTTCAGCATAAATACTCCAGTCTTCAGTGTCACATGGTCCTTTAGAGTTAATTCTAATATGCTGATTTGGTGCTCAAGAAACATTTATTATTATTATCAATGTTGAAAATAGCTATGCTGCCTAATAGTTTTTAAATTAAATGTGTTTTTTTCTGGATTCTTTGAATATACAGTTCAAAAGAACAGCATTTATTTGTAATAGAAATCTTTTGTAACATTAAAAAGTATTTACTGTCACTTTTGATCTATTCTTTCTTTTTTCTTTCTTTCTCTTTCTTTTCTTTCTTTGACCCCAAAATGTTGACCCCAGTTAACACATTTTTTTAATAACCAACCATAATTTGGTATTATTTTAGTATTTTGAATAAAGACATTCCTGATACAGAAATATGAAATATTAACAAATGTATTTGATTTAGTCTTTACGCCTGTATTAACAATGATATAATCGGTAGCTGTATGAAGATTGCCTCTCTTGATTGAAGAAAAAAGCTAATGCAAATATATACACAGTATTCTAATCTAGAGCTTTCAGTGGTTGCTAAGCAAGCTGCCATGGTGAACAGAACGTTCCTTACAAGCCTCAGGAGACCCATCCATCTTGGACCTTGTCTCAGAATCCCATTGAACTGATTTACAGAAAGTCCAGTGAGAGTCACACGAGGCTGCTATGACGCCCTTCACCCCGGCATCAAAGCGCTCGGAGCCAGACTGAACCAGGCTTCGGCCTCTCAGCTTCATTTCAGAGAATCAGTGCTAGTTTGACTGCCAAAAGCAGTAGGGGGTTTCAGTAATAGGTCAGCACTGCCACCCCAGTTCAGAGAGTCAGGGACGAGAGACGGTAGTTTATGTACACTGTTTTTTGTGAGAGATCTAGTGGTATTTTGGGAACAAAACTTTGAGTTTCACATTTATTAGCACACTTAAATACATTTTACTGGATTATTTGCATTGCTTTTAAAGGGATAGTTCACCCAAAAATGAAAATTCTGTCATTAGTTACTCACCCTCATGTCGTTCCGAACCCGTAAGACCTCCATTCATCTTCGGAACACAAATATAAGATATTTTTGATGAAACTTGAGAGCTCTCTGACCCAGACATAAATTTAATTACCACTTTCAAAACCCAGAAAGGTAGTAAAGACATTGTTAAAATAGTCCATGTGAATACAGTGGTTCAACCTTAATGTTATGAAGAGACAAGAATACTTTTTGTACGCAAAAAACAACAATTTCTTCTTTTACGTTTCAGTCTCTGACGCTGTTCACATAGTAAGTTCTTCCGAGTTCTAATGCGTCCATGCTGAGTAAAAAAACAAAACTATATTACCCCAATCTTTTGAATGGTAGTGTATATCACCATTGTGTACTGGAGTAACCCAGGGTTCTCTTAGTTCCTAACTAGGAGGCAGTGTTCATTACTGACATGTAGGCTTCCATGTGGAGTGTACAGCTTGAAAATACCCCTTCACTAGTCATACATCACAAAGGTGGCAGCAGAGATTTAGTCCTGTATGCGTTTGGCCCAAAACTGTAGCTGCCCTGAAGACTTGACTCTTTGCTTATTAATGTGTAAATGTGTGCTGCTGGTTTTAGCAATTTAGAATGTATTTGTGTACTTATTTCTAGTGCTTTTATGTGTGTGAAAGAGAGAAAAAGCCGAGGAACACCAGAAAGAGAGACACAAGAGGTCAACTGAGACCGCAAGAGCAGTGAAAAAAGGGAAAAATACTATATCAAAACCACCTAAGATACACCTGTGAAGGAAAATCAGAGAGAGAAAGCTTCTCAAATTAATTGGAACATCTGCCAGTTTGTCATTTAACCCCTTGGGTGCTCCTCTTTTAGTGTCACAGTCAAAAGTGGCCAAACAGTCAAATTAATGTTATCCATTTTAGTTAAATAATATTTTTTTTATTCAATAATAGTTTTTTGAGGGAATTTTTGGGGACTAAGTAATATCCATGTAATAACTATGATACATTTATTTACATAATATCTGCAATATTATACTATAAAAACAATTTTATTTAAAAAAATATATATTTTCCAATATTTTTTTCAAACAACAAATTGCTGTTTGGTTTTTTTCATGGCGATAATTTTTTTAGGAACATTTTCAAATCATGTCCTTGATTTTTATTTTTTATTCTTTATTCCACATTGAAAGTACATCAAAAGTCACCAAGTATTACGCAATTCTGATAAAGTAAAATAAATAAATCAAAAGTAACCAAAGGTTGCTTCTGGAATTTGTGAGGTTCCCCAAAGTTTTTAAGATAATATCCCAGCAAAATTAAATTGACTGGCAGTACAGACTAAAGATATAGAATAAAGTAATACCTCAACAAATGAATAATTCTTGCATTTGTACTTATGCATAGGATTCCCCAGAGAAAAGCTTTAATAGTACAGAATGTAATAATTTTAGGAGAATTTGAACACTTTAGGATGTCTAAGCACAGTCTGAGATTTCAAAGGTCACTAGAAAATCTCAGAAGCTGAAGACTTGAGCAAAATGCATCATTTAATAAAATAAAAAACATGCATTGAATATTGTGTTGCCATTTGAAGGGTGGAATCAGGTAGCAGGAGGTCAGGAAGCACAGGGACATGCCTTTCCCTTCGTCTCTCTCTGTCTCTCTCTTCTCTCAGAGGGAAACAGCTGCGCTGCTCCTGAGGAAACTATCGTTATTTATTTCCCATCGGAGAGGTAGTTCTGATAGATAGAATATGATTTTGGACTCCGTTTAGAGCTCGGATGCAGTTTATGATCTAGAACGCAAGGAAGGAGGGGCAGTTAAGGTTACAGCTTTTTGGAAGAATGTCACTTTTGGCCTGTTTCCACAGTGGCTTCTGTGAACCTCGACTCCGAATGCATCATGGGAGATTCTTTGGCCACGTGCTTGACCTTTTGGCTTTAATTCTTTTTTTTATACGTAGTATATTCTCCTGGTATGTGACATTTTAGAGCTCTCACATTTATTTTTTGCAAATAAGATGATATCGATAAGTGATATTGTAACAAATTCTTGAAGTATTATCGTTATACCTGTTAACTTTACATTTTCCGTTTATACACATCTTCATTGCAATAATGTGTAACTCTTCAAATGCATAATGATATAAAAAAACTTTACTAATTTAAATTTCAATGATTCAAAAACTAGAAATTGCCTATTAATATTAACCTTTTTCAATTTGAATTAAAGTATCTGTTTTCTTTCTGCAGGCCTTTGTCTTAATCTCTGCATTCTACTGGAGTCTACAGTGTGTGAAACAGCTAACTAACAGGATGAAGAAACAAAACTAGATAAGACACAAACTGACAACAACTAACCTCATATTGACACATTGTACAGAGGCAGTCTCCTTACAAACTTTTGAAACTGATTTTGGTTTGGCATTTTAAAAAGATGCTATTAAAATACTATGAATGAAGATATGAACACACTAAATACAATATAGTTCTCAAAGTGCGCAGAATGGTACTAACCAGATTAGTTAAAACTTTTCAGCCATAAGCACATGTAATGCAAACACAGAAGGTACCAATTTATTTTAACTGTAGCTTAATATGCATGCATAATATTATTTGAAATGTATCAAAGTATCACAGACTACACTAAAAATGATTGTGTTAACTTTAAGTGCGTGCTCCCTTAATTTTAAGCTTAGTCAACTCAAATATCTAAGTTGTCAACTTAACATTTTAAGTTTAGTCAACTTGTGAAGTGTGAAGGCAGCATGAACACTTGCTTTTTTAAGTTGAAACTTTTTTTTTACAGTGTAAAATGCAACTGAATAAAATGTTACAACTGAAAACAATGGCACTCTTATATTTTAAGATATGCTAGTGCAAGTTAATTGGTCTCAAGATGCACACCAGTAATGGTTTTTTTCTTCTAAGGCACGTTGAACTAAGGTCTAATCCTGGCTTAATCTAAGCCCTGTCTGTGAAACTGGGACTTAGTGCTTTTTGAAGAACTGTGTGTAAATGTATACATTTTTAGATCAGTTTCTATCTACCTGAGCTTTTACTGACAATGTAAAATACCTGCATGCATTTATTTTTAAATACAAATTTAACACAATATTTTATAACTACATATATGTTGTATTTTCGGAAAAAATCTTAATGGAGTGTGTCGTAACCAATGGAGGCTGGTTTTTAGCTGTGGTGTGATCTCATGTAATTCTTCAAGTTACCGCCAGGTGGTAGTAGCAGGGACACTAAAATTGTGTCCCCATTTCATTCAGTAGCCTACTTATGTTTGTTGATTATTTGTATTGCTTATTGACAGGGACAGTTCCAGTGGAGAACAATTCTTACAAAGAACAAAGCACTTAGAACCACCGACCCTTACGATTAGTTGAAAGAAAGTATTTGTTGTAAATTAGTATTGCTATTAGTATTGCTATATGAACCACTATTTGAGTATAATTGGGTATAATAAATTACATTTATTATATTCTATATAATTTATCATAGCGTATAGTCAGCAAGACAAATAATGTCTCCCAGCACAATAACAATATTAGTAGTTGATAGAAAAGAAAGTAGTTAGTAGTTGATAGAAAATATTTGCAAAACATTTTAGCTTGTTTACATTTGATTTAGACATATGCATTGATTTAAAATAGCAGCTTTCTGCCAGGATGTGACTATATTTCTGCAGTTTAATTTTCCAGTTTCATAACATCTGGATTTCACACCTGGAATGAAAGTGAGGTGGTGTGCTTAAGCGGTGTAAATAATTAATGACAAATTTGTTGGATGTCTCGCCAACACATCCCTGGAGGAGTGTCTGAATTGAATGTTACTTAAATGTTACTGCTCATTAAAGACAGAAGCAGCAGTAGTTTAAGTAAATGACGTTGGCAGTGTAGAACACATTTACTATTTTCAGTGGCACTGGCAACGTGGTGAAACCCCTCAAAACATCACTAACTGCTTTATATTGCTTTTGATGAATTATGTAACACATTTGCATCGAATAAATATAAAAGCTCTTGAATGCTTATACACTGTAAAAAAAATATTTTCATGATTTATCATCACAACTTTGTATCATTTGTCAAATCAACTAATGTGATTCAGATAACATTTTTTGAGTTTTTATATATCAAGCCAATCTCCTTTGTTGTATTAACTCAAGTTTTTAATTTCAGTGAACTCAAAATGTTTAGGCAACCAGGTAACTTACTTTTTTAAGTTAAACCAACAAAAATGATATGATCAATACGTTATTACAACATGTTTTACTTTATCTCATCAAAATAAGTTAAGCAATTTTCATTTTTTTATAAGTTATACAGGATTAAACTAATTTCATGTCAAGTTAATTGTACTTTAGCTACTTTTTTTTACACTGTACAACATACCTGATTTGCTTATTTCAAATTATATTCAGCATGTGTGTTTTCCTAATTCCTTAGGAAAGATGGTCTCCATTGACTGATTGGTTATTCTGTTCAAAAGAGTTTGGAGTCTAAACTACAAACGCATGTTCTGCTATGATATTGTGTATATAAACTAGTACTGCTGTACAGGTACATTCACCCGGCAGCTTGGTTTGACACAAATCTCTTTCCTGCGATAACCGACTGTTAGTTGCATGCCTGCACATTGAGTTTGAGCTGAAAGCTCACTGATGTGAGGATAACACACATTAGCAATGACCCGAACCTCTTTTGCACTGATAATTTGTCAGCCTATTACACTATTAAGTGTGGACTGCAAGATCCACATTACAAGCATACAATACAATCAACTGGAAACAATTTTCAGAGACTTAATTAGGTAAAATGTATAATGTGGTGAAAATAACAGGCTTGTCCTCCTTTAAATGGCAGATGGGTCCTGTTAGGCTCACGGATGAATGTGGTGTTCTGCTGCCAGAAAAGAACCAAATGACTCATGTTCAGATTATAGCATTACACTGCTTGCATCAACTGGCAGAACTAGAAAGAATCAGGCCCATCCTTTATGTCTCCTAGCCTGGAATGAAGCTCTTCCACGGGATGTTGACCACAGTAAAATATACAGTATTATAGGATTTGTGGCCTCATTTAGCCATGTTACAAGTCGAAATGAGAGATTATACAAGATTGTTTATAAAATATTTGGCGTTTAGGTTGCATTTTCCAACTAGACATGTTTACAGTTGGCAGTAATTTGCCTTTTCTAATGACTTCCAAACAGCTATTTATTGAAAAGTGATGTGCTCTCAGTGCATTCAGTCATATTATTGGTTAACTAAAAGGGATAGTTTTTCTCAAAAATGAAAATTGACATAATTTACTCACTTTTTTTTCTGTGGTGCACAAAAGAAGATATTTTGAAGAATGTTTGAGCAGTTTGGATATCATTGATATCATTGGCAACACTGAGGCATTTCTCGAAAAATATTCACAGTAAATGATTACAGAATATAATGATTGTAGGATTTCAGTTAAATAACAGACGTGATTTGAGTTATACAGGTAAATAGATGGGAGTCAGAAAGCTTGGAAACGCTGTCAGTCACTCCACAGCCCATGAATCCTCTATCCTCTAACAAAATCTATGGAGCAGCTGTCCCATGCATAACATCCATGAGGTTTAGCCCTACTCAAAGGGTGCGTATTAGTATACCTGTAGATACTAACATGCAGTGTTTACTGGCAAATGTGTAGCATTGAGCATACTGGCCCAGTGCTGAGCTGTTTTACCCATAAAAGTACTTTTCTGACATTGTAGATATCATTGTTTTTAATGTGTAGGTTTATACTTTAGGCGTACAATTGGATAAATTGAAGTTTCTGAATTTAGAAAAGATTAAAAAACAAAAAATACAAAAAAACAAAAAACAAATCATATATTCAATGCACACAAGTTTGGGATCAGTAAATAAAAAAAAGAAATGAATACTTTTAGCAAGCATGCATTAGTTTCAAATAAATTTTCTTTTGAACAAAAAATGGGAAATATTAAGCAGCACAACTGTTTTCAACATTGATTCATTGATTTCAACATTAATAAGAAATATTTCTTGAGCAGTAAATCAGCATATTAGAATGATTTCTGAAGGATCATCAGACTGGGGCAATTTGAAAATTTGGAATATTCAAAAACATTTTTATTTAAAAAAATATTCTGCATATTTCTAAATGTGGTTAATTTGTGCTGCAGATATTTTTAGTAAAAACAAAATAAAAAATATATTCTTCATATTTCTAAATATTGTTTATTCTACCAATTTAATTCAAGAAATACACTCATCTAAAGGATTATTAGGAACACCTGTTCAATTTCTCATTAATGCAATTATCTAATCAACCAATCACATGGCAGTTGCTTCAATGCATTTAGGAGTGTGGTCCTGGTCAAGACAATCTCCTGAACTCCAAACTGAATGTCAGAATGGGAAAGAAAGGTGATTTAAAGGAGCTGTATGTAGGACTGTGGCCAAAACTGGTACTGCAATCACTTTCAAATTACTGTAGTGCGGTGTATCCCTCTACCCCTCCCCCCTGACTCGAGGTTGCCAGATAGGCTGCAGGATCCAGCGGGAACGTAGGCTGCTACACGGAGCTTTCAATGGCAAGTGACGAGTCGTACACAGTGTTTTTTTTCTTTCCTTTTATTATGTTTATGCTTCAAGAGCGATGTTTTGTGAAGTAATTATGAATCGCAAAAATTTACTAATGGCGATTAGCCAAATATAATCGTAAATATGAACGCTCGTATGTGACAGTACATTCCCACATGAAAAATACTATAGTATATTATATTAAAATTACAGCAAAATTAATCTAGTAAATACTATAGTGTTTTTGAACCATACTGTAGTAAAGATGCTACAGTATATTGTAGTAACGTTATATTATAGTATATACTACACTTTGTTAATTTACTGTAGTATATTTACTATAGGACGGTTCAAAAACACTATAGTATTTACTAGAGTAATTTTACTATAATATACTATAGTATTTTTTTCATGTGGGTTGTTAGAACAGTAAGTTAGCTGTTAGTCTAACTTGTAACGGTAGAAGCACAAGCCTAAGTCACTATGTGTAACAGATTTCAAAGATGCAGCTATTCATTTAGCTGAAGCTATAAGTGATAACGTTAATCTTACTGGGGGTTGAGGTGCTGGGGCCATAATAGCTGAAGAGACAAGCGTTTCATAAGTGTCATAAGTAGGCTAACAAATAACAAACATTGCCACAGCAAGTATAACGCGGGACAAATTACGCCATGTCAGCGTTCAATATCAACAATGGCTATCACATGGTTGATTTCAGTCCCATCAGAAACGATTGAGAGTACGTTAACTAAATAACATTTGCAATGGTCATACAGGTCAACTTGCAGCATGTTTTATCCACTATATATACGAAGAAAGAATGAGGAATAATTTTTACCGAGGTAACGTTAGGCTACTGTCTCAAATACGTTTTCACATTGCCATAATAGGCGTGCTAATGTTGTTTTCATCAGCGTCTCAGCATAATGACAGAAACGGGCTCTGATAATGCATTACTAATGTTAGCAATGACGACTCGCCATTTTTATTTACCAAACAATTCCTTAACGTTACCTTTTCAATTCAATGACCCACCTCCTCCATCTGCGCTAACCTAACGTTACTTTGCATGAACATGCACAACTTTGTTCGACTGTCGTGAATATTTGAAATGTCCATTTACATTAAGTACAAGTTAGCCAAACATAGATGAACCTTACCTGTCCAGGAGAAAATTAGCAACGTTGGCGTCAGTCTTCAAATTCTTCTCCGTTTTCAGCCGTCTGCATCTTTCAAAGGCATCTCCTATACAAATCCTTGTTTTATTTCGGACACTGTCACAACGTTTTTCTGATTCATATCGAGGTCGTTTAGGTTTCGTAAAGTTAGACATTGTTTATCCAAAAAGTTTGTAGCTGCAGCTGTGGTAACTAGCAGAGCTGGCAACCCGAATGCAGAAACACTACTGACTTTGTGATTGGTAGATAGGTGGAGGGCGGCGCTTCAGGCATGACACAACATGTCAACATCAACATCAGTTGAGGGCTGCAACTTCAATTTTAAAATGACAATATCTTGGCCGGACAACTGTTGTCAGTGATATAAGTATTTGAAATTAACATGATTTCTTAATGTCTATTGACATATTAGGGCCATTTTATGATTAATTGAAATACATTTCTTACATACAGTTCCTTTAAGCAATTTTGAGCGTGGCATGGTTGTTGGTGCCAGACGGGCCGGTCTGAGTATTTCACAATCTGCTCAGTTACTGGGATTTTCACGCACAACCATTTCTAGGGTTTACAAAGAATGGTGTGAAAAGGGAAAAACATCCCGTATGCGGCAGTCCTGTGGACGAAAATGCCTTGTTGATGCTAGAGGTCAGAGGAGAATGGGCCGACTGATTCAAGCTGATAGAAGAGCAACTTTGACTGAAATAACCACTCGTTACAACTGAGGTATGCAGCAAAGCATTTGTAAAGCCACAACACGCACAACCTTGAGGCGGATGGGCTACAACAGCAGAAGACCCCACCGGGTACCACTCATCTCCACTACAAATAGGAAAAAGAGGCTACAATTTGCATGAGCTCACCAAAATTGGACAGTTGAAGACTGGAAAAATGTTGCCTGGTCTGATGAGTCTCGATTTCTGTCATTCAGATGGTAGAGTCAGAATTTGGTGTAAACAGATTGAAAACATGGATCCATCATGCCTTGTTACCACTGTGCAGGCTGGTGGTGGTGGTGTAATGGTGTGGTGTGTAATCCTCTGATGGCTACTTCCAGCAGGATAATGCACCATGTCACAAAGCTCGAATCATTTCAAATTGGTTTCTTGAACATGACAATGAGTTCACTGTATTAAAATGGCCCCCACATTCACCAGATCTCAACCCAATAGAGCATCTTTGGGATGTGGTGGAACGGGAGCTTCGTGCCCTGGATGTGCATCCCACAAATCTCCATCAACTGCAAGATGCTATCCTATCAATATGGGCCAACATTTCTAAAGAATGCTTTCAGCACCTTGTTGAATCAATGCCACGTAGAATTAAGGCAGTTCTGAAGGCGAAAGGGGGTCAAACACAGTATTAGTATGGTGTTCCTAATAATCCTTTAGGTGAGTGTATATTTTAAATATATAAAAATATTCAACATAAATTGAACAAATGATCTGCATATTTGAACATTTGTTTTAAAAATGTAATGTTTGAAAAAAAAAAAAAAATCATAAATTTTAAACATTTCCAAAAATATTCAACCTAGTTGGTTAAATGGTTCTACAAAATTTTTTTTTTAATCCAAAAAATATAATCTTTGAAAATATTAAGTATTCAAAAAGGGTTCTGCAAAATAAAGGTTCTTTGGCGGGGTGTATGGTTCCAAGAAGAACCGTCATATCCAAAGAACCCTTCCATTATTCCCTTCCATTCTTTATAGCGTAGAAAGGTTCTTTAGAATATAAAATAGTTAGAAAAAAATGGTTCCTTAAAAAACCTTTCATAAAACGGTTCTTCAGGGAACCAAAAAAATGGTTCTTCTATGGCATCGCCTTGAAAACCCTTTTTTTGGTTGTTCCTGGCACCTTACATTTTAAGAGTGTACATAGTTCTAAATGTGGTTCAAATGTTCCACAGATTTTTATAAAAAAATAAAATAAAATAAATCTTTGGTTCATTTAATTGCTTCTAAAGAGTCATCATTAAACAAATGTGTCAGACAACACAGTAGCACAGCAACCCCAAAACATGACCCTAAGTTTGTTAATTGATAAACTGCAATAGGTCAACACTAGTGTCACTTAATAATGTTTGTTGATGTTAATATACAATATTACACCATGTCTTCATAATAGGGGGTCCCTGAGTTGATGAAACTCTGGTGGGTCTCAACAGTAAGTCAGTAAAGGTAGGCATCTTCAACCCTCACTCACCTTCATAAGGCTGCATATTAATGTGCTGCATATCTTATCCTAGATCCACTGTCTGCTAAATGGCAAGATGGAGAGATCAAGGGGAAAAAGAGGAAGGGAGGGGGAGTGTGTGATGCGAGCAGAAGCATGAGAACTGATTATTGCAGATGAGTAGATCGCTCTCCCTCTCTCCAGCGCTCCTCTCTTATGCTCATTTTCTCATATACAAACACAGTGCTCCTTTTAGAAGAGAGAGGGATTCTCGCAGGTGACGTCCACTCCAGATGTTGCAGGAGAACACATAACGTGCCTGCTGGATCACTGCTGTTGACTCTGAGAAGCATCAGGTGAGTGGAACTCCGCATTGTGCACTTGTGTTTGTGGGAAACAGGGAATTGTGCCCCATCCGTTACCAGTGACATCATGATGGAGCTCTTGACTGTATTTGCATTGCTTTATTCCAGTGTTGTGGATATGACTAATTGTGGTAGGGTTGAATATGCCTTGTATGTAATGTGTTGTATACTTGTGATCATTTAATGGCATTATCATTTTTCACTTTGTGAGCCTGGCTTGTGGGTATAATTTATTTCAACTGTAAAAGTCATTTTGAATGTGGGTTAAGGTCCAGACGAGGCCAAGATGATCCATTTTTCGTACCCCGAGGTAACACTGAGAAGATTTTGTTTTGGTTTCTTGACATGACAGGCACTTTTTTTATTCATAAATAAAGATTATCTTTCAGAAAAGACACTTGCTCCAGGCACTTCCTGCTCTTGACACAGGAAGTTTAAAGGAATGACAGGATGTGGAATTGAGTTGCAGAGTTTTGCTTCAGGAACGGATGAGTGCATGATCTCATTTTATTTAAACTTCTTCTTTTTCTTGTGACAATAGTCATCTCTTATGAACATGTAAAACTATGAATGTTGTATGAAACTGTATGAATGTTCTTGCAGTAGGCCTAAATGTGTTTTTTGTTGCAAAGCCATAATAACAGGTAAAACTAGTTACGCCAGGGCACATATGGTTTCTAAAACTATGATATTTGTTATGAAAATAGTAGCTTAAACACATTTAGAAACTTTTTATTGCATATCAGCTGATATTACGCTTTTTTCTTTTTTACTTTATTGGCATGGGTCAATATTGGATATTTAAATGTACATTCTCATTTTCTCTATTTTTACATTTAGATTACCTTTGCCGTTATCTAACACTAACATTACGAACATTTTAACACCTATAATAACACTAATAATTTAATAAAATGAAGTGTAATCTTTAGCAATGAATATCAATTTTTCATATTGTACAATTTTATGATACATACATTCACATGTAGCATTTAAATTGATCAATACTATTTTATTTATCATTTATTTGGTCAAAATAATATAGGCAATTTATCGCTTATTGGTCATAACATGAAAAAAATTGTCTTATCGGTGCATCCATTCTGTACTTGCTCTCTTAATAGATTATTGAGTGGAAATCTACAATATTTCTGCAAAATATCAGTTACTTCAGATTTTATTACAGTAAAAACATAAATAATTTTCATAAGGGATATAGACCCATATCTATATCACCCATATCACTTATCTATCTAGGCCCCCCCCCCCAAACCCCCACAATATCGTTTTTTCTGGGATAACTCACAAATATCTACAATGGATGTTTAACTTAACATGTTTATGTTTTAATTGAATTATTTTAGATTTATGTATGCTACTGTTCAAAAGTTTGAGGTCAGCACGATTTTACCCTTATTCAGTAAGGACATTAAATTGACCAAAAGTGACAGTAAAGACATTGTAATGTTACAGAAGATTTTTTTTTTCTTTTGAACTTTCTATTCATCCAATAATCATGACAAAATGCATCACAGTTTCCACAACAATATTAAGCAGCTCAGCTGTTGTCATCATTGATAATACCAATAATTCATGTTTCTTGAGCATCAAACCATCATATTACAATGATTTTTGAAGGATCATGTGACACTGAACACTGGAGTAATGATGCTGAAAATTCAGCTTTAACATCACAGGAATACATTTCATATTAAAAGAGAAAATGGGTATTTTTTAATTGTAATTACATTTAACAATATTACTGTTAATGTGTTTTTGATCAAATCAATGCAACCTGGTTGAGGATAAAAGGTTTTTTTTTTTTTTTTTTTTTTACTTACTGGCCACGAACTTTGAACAGTTGCATACGTCTCTTATACTGTTGGCACCCAGTCATGCTTGTACAGTACAAAGCAGTGCTTCACATCAATCAATGCCTGTCACTGAGAATAACTTTGACTTCAGTATTGACTGGCATGATGCTATACATTTGATTATTTGTTGGCACGTGTGACACAACCTATTATTGTTGTTCTGTGATGACTGGTAGCACAGAAGCTATATTGTGTATCGTACTGTAATGATCAGTTTTGTCAAATTGACAGTATGACTGACAGTTTTCTCCTTTTGTCCTCAGAGGTGGTGGATCTTATACTGGAATGTAAACGGAGACGGAGAAACACAGGGCAGCATGTCTAATGAAGAAAAGTGGGTCACTTTGAGCCCTAACGAATTCTCTCTTCTTCAAGACTATGCGCAATGTAAGACCTTTATTTTGTAATTCTTCAGTTGTTTTAGACCAAATGTGTCCAATATTTGTTTATCAATGCATCATGTTATTTGTACTTAAGAACATTTTTGAGATGGGATAGTCAAATCATACATTTAAAAAAAAAAAAAAACTTTAATCAAGATACATTTACTTACTTACTGAAAAATGATCATAAGGGTTAGTTTAGCCAAAAATGCAAATTCTGTCATTAGTTACTCACCCTCATGTCGTTCCAAACCCGTAAGACCTTCGGTCATCTTCGGAACACAAATGAAGATGTTTTTGATGAAATCCAAGAGCTCTCTGACCCCTCTGCAACGTTATTAACACTTTCAAGGTCCAGAAAGGTAGTAAAGACATTGTTAAAATAGTCTATATGACTCCAGTGGTTCAACCTTAATCTTATGAACTGTCGAGAATACTGTTTGTGCACAAAACCAAAACCAAAATAAAGACTTTATTCAACATTTTCTGTGTCAGTCACCTACACTGTTGACGTTGTGTAAACTGTGCAACGCTTCCAGGGTTCTACATCAGAACCAGGGCCGTGCACAGGGGGTGTCCCGGTGGCTAGAGCCACTGTCCCTCTGCCCTCATCAGCTGAGGTGCCCATCTCGCACTCTATGGTCGCTACCCATCCCCGCTAAAAGTGTTCGGTTTTCCCTCCGCTAAAGATCCACCGATTCCGCGAATCCGGTCCTGTGTTTTCCTGCTTGCTCCTCAGCGTCACTCAGAGTCTGTGCGCTGAAATCTGGAAAGCGGAGACGACAGTTCCAGAATGTCGTCGCATTAAAAGTATGCGTTACAATCCGCGGAATTAGTAATTTGGTAGATTGTTTTTGTATTATTTTGCTCCTGAACGTCTAATAGTGCTAACAACTTGTACACAATACAGGTTCTTGGAAGACAATTATAATTCTTGTCTAATCGAGTTTTTGTACCCGAAGTGACACCAACTTTGCTGTTGATGGCACACTTTGCAGAATATATATATATATAGACCTAATTTCATATAATAACCCATAAACTGTTACAGAATGTATAAATTACATTTGATATAATTCTTATTACTATTTAGGCTATATCTTCCGTGTCATAATGTAAAATACTAAAAATATTCTACTTAATTTTATTTTGAAAATTTTGTAGAATAATTGATGACAGAAAATCTAAATCCCAGTAAAAGATAATCATCTGAAAGGTAATTTTTTATGACTTATGTGCAAGCATATCAATATTTACTTATTTAATTGCCCATATTTTAATTGATATGTCATAATAAAAAATAAAAAACATAGGCCTAATATATTTTGTCATAATAGAAATCACTCAATTAACCTATAGGTTTTAATGAAAGTGAAGACGCCTGAAATGTATATCTATTTCATGAAAATATTAAATAATAGCCCTGTTAATTACAATAAGTATTACATTCAAAAGCAATAACACCAGTAACAACATGCCACTTGGGGCCTTCTGTGCCAAATATGGCTGGGTCATCTTACTCCAAGAGTCTAATTTTATCTTTTTACTTCAAAAAAATGTCCAAAAATGTCCACAAATCCTTCATTAACAAATAGACACAAAACTTTGATATTCAACATAATACAATGTCATATATCACTATTTTCGATAGACACAAAATTAGATCAAAACTGTTTTGACTGACTAGTAAGAGTAAGATGGATCATTTGTATGGACAAGCACCTAATCCTCGCCCCTAATGCCACCCCACCGCAGTGCCCCTGTTTTTGGTCTGGGCCACTGCCCCTCAAAATGTCTGTGCACGGCCCTGATCAGAACCACACACATGCGTCGTGGTGCTCATGTGAACAGGGTCGGACAATGGTGAGCCGGCATTCTGACGTAGAACTCAGAAGCGCTGCAGTGTGCTTACTACGTGAATAGCATATGAGAATGTCGTTGAAGAGAAGAGATTGTTGAATAAAGTCGTTATTTTTGTTTCACATGGACTATTTTAACAATGTCTTTACTACCTTTCTGGGCCTTGAAAGTTGCAATGACGTTGGTGTCTATGAATGGTTCAGAGAGCTCTCAGATTTCATCAAAAATATCTTAATTTGTGTTCCAAAGATGAACGGAGGTCTTACGGGTTTGGAACGACATGAAGGTGAGTAATTAATGACATAATTTTCATTTTTGAAAATTAAAAGTTTATATTTAAAACAAGAAATAATATCTGCCAAAGGGACTGGAAAATAATCTTGTTTTTCCTTAGAAATTAATAAATTCATTTCTTAAGTGATTTTTCTTGGTTTAAGAATGTTTAGATATTTTTACTGGAAAACAAAGCAAAAATACAAAGATTTTTTGGTTTCAATTCATCATTCACCGTTTTTTCCTCAGTATCTCCAAAAAGCATCCTCTAAATATCCTTGCGGAGAAACGCAGACAGGCTGCCAGTTCACAGAAATAAAAATCGAACCATTTAACACCATTTGTGCATGTGTCACTTAAGGAAATGTCATTTCCTGTCTGGAGTTTAAGGTTAAGTCTTCAGTCTAATCCAATTGGTACCAGACTCTATGATGGGTTAGAAAATTCTGACTGACAGTTATTAATTCCCCTAAATATATAATCCATCCAACGTTGATTCTTTTGAGTGCTAATGCTGTGGTGGGACTCAGTCTGACTGAAGTCTCTATATATCTATAATCTCTTTTTGGAGAGAAGGCCCTGTATTAAGGCCCTGCGTTTGCTCTCAAAGTAAACAATTTTCCATCCATTATGTATTATATTTACCATTAAGATAAAGAGATGCAAGTATTCTTAGACCATTTTAGTAGCAAGAATCTGCTTGACATGATAATAATAAAAGGATCAATTGCACACCAATACAAAAACCGAACGCATAAAGATCAAGATACAGATTGGTGCCATTTAATTAATTACCCCAAAACCTGCATTCATACATAACAAATCAACTGTCAAAGAAAGGATCTTTCGTTACGTATGCAGAGAACCGAGATTGTCTGCATTTAATTGAGTAATCTGAATAATTGATGCCCCCAGAGCCCGCTGTTTCCTGTGCCAGGCCAGTGCTTCTCTCATTCTCTCATTTTGCAGTATGACAATATGGGTCATTAGTGAAGAGGAAGGAGGGATATGTCCCTCTGCAGCTGAATGTCTGCTAGGTTTGATAGTTGTGAGCTCTACCATCATCAGACTCCTTGATAGAGACGATCTGATCTCCTCAAAGATGCACTCTGGTGAATCCGTGCTGTTTATGCTTTGGGTCTGAAAAGTTACAAAGTCAACTTCAAAGGGAGTTTTTCTCTATATCAGCAAACACTTATTTCTGAACTCCCTGAAACGCCTCGACTGTAGTCTTGAGTTTTCTTCTGGAAACGTTCACGTCACAATATTTAAATAATTCTCATCCAAGGCATTCGCAAAAAAGGGCCGAGGCCTGGTTTAGTAGTGTTGGCCAAGCGGCAATCTCCCACAGTCTCTCTTGAAGCCAAGAGAGACTGAAGCCTCCTCCCTCCTCACTACCCTTGACGGCGGGCAGGCCAAGGGATACGAGGGGATCCCACCAGTTGAGCGGGCCGTCGCGATGCAACTGTGTCCGGCGACCGCCTCCAACTGGCGCGGTGACCCTCGTCTCCCGTCCAAAGCCTGTAGGTTTTCGTCCAGTCTGACTGCGAAAGCCTACAGGTCCTGCGGACAGGTCGTGTCCGCCTTGCATGCCATGGCGCTGCTTCAGGTGCACCAAGCCCAAGCACTCATGGACACACACGAGGGTAGGCCTGACCCAGAGCTCCTCCGGGAGCTCAGAACGGCGACAGATCTCGCCCATTCCGTTGGTCAGGCAATGTCCACCTTAGTGGTCCAGGAACGACATCTCTGGCTCAACTTGGCCGACATGAGGGAGACCGACAAGAACCGGTTCCTGGACTCCCCCATTTCATCGAGCGGGTTGTTCGGCGACACGGTTGAGAACTTCGCCCAGCAGTTCTCGGCCGCCCAGAAGCAGACGGAGGCCATCAAACACATCCTGCCCCGGCGGTCCGCTGTTGCCTCCACCCCGCCGCTGGCCACAGCACCTCCGTCTGCCCGTCGCCGAGGACGTCCGCCTGCCGCCGCCCCTGCTCCCGCCTCAGCCCAGCAGCAGCCTCCACCCAGGCGGAGGCTTGGATCCAGCCACGGGAAGGACGTCCAGTGTCACACCTGTGTTGCTCTTTTTGTGAGGAAACGCTCTTTAGGAAAATGCTGAAGCACCCAGGGACAACCGTGGCAACACACAGGGAATAGTGCAGCCTGTGTTTGCACTGACTGAATAACCACGCCCTCACAAGACCCACAGTGTTGCTGTGAGAACAGCAGTTTTGTTTGATGCAGCAGTGGTGAGCGGTCGCGCTGTTGTGTGACTTTACGCCGGCAGAAGCGTCCTCTTCTCTCTCTCTCTCTCTCTCTCTCTCTCTCTCTCTCTCTCTCTCTCTCTCTCTCTCTCTCTCTCTCTCTCTCTCTCTCTCTCTCTCTCTCTCTCTCTCTCTCTCTCTCTCTCTCTCTCTCTCTCTCTCTCTCTCTCTCTCTCTCTTTTCGCTGAAAGCAGCGTTCTGTAACTCTTCATCAACGCCGTTCAGCTCCGAAGTGAATGACGTCAGTGCGTTGCTCTCGCTTCCTGATCATACCCGCGGCGCGGAGCACGAGATGCAAATCTCGCCCGCCAATGGCACATTGGCCCGTTCTCTAAATCTCGAAGCTGATAGGGGCTCTCTGAAGTGATCCCAATTCGTCGGTACAACCGACGTACGTCGAAGTGACCAACTGAAAGGGAACAATTATTAATACATGTCACAATATAACAGTTTTACTGTATTTTTGATCAAATAAATGCAGTCTTGGTGAGCACAAGATTTTAAAAATTGTATTAATCCCAAAATTTGAATGGTAGTGTAACCTTGCCAAAAAGTTCTTCATCCTTCAAACATGTTTATAATAAATAAAAAATAAAAAAAGTGTATGCAAGCCATTGTCTGGTTTTTTTTGGCATAAATTCTCACTATACATAAACACATCATTGACCCTTAAATATCTTGAGCTAAATTTCCTGGCTTACGGTGTTTTACATTCGTCTTATTTTACTCCTTTGTTGCAGACACAACGAAGAAACTAAGAGATGTTCTCCAGGAGTTTCATGGAGATGGGATTCTGGCCAAATATAATCCTGAAGAGGTATTGCAACTCTTTATGCTCTTATGAAGCACACTATATTGCAGTGTTCATGCTTAGCTAAGAATGCTGTACTAGACCGAATATTATGATGATGATCTAATTGCAGCAGATATTAGAACCATTAAACTATATGATGTTTGTATTGGGTAATGAAACCTTTGTGGTTTCCATAATTGCTTGGCATCCATTTACTGAAGATGCCTCTTGCTTGTCATTTTGTTCTGCATAGAAGCCAGAAATCTTTAATCAGTTAATTTATCATTTTATAGTTTTACAGCCTGATCATGCAGTTATTATGTTAGCATGAATTATTAACCGAGTAACGTGGAAATCACCTTCAGCAGGAAATTGACTTTGAGGGTTTCAAGCTCTTCATGGAGACCTTCCTGGAGAATGAACTTGCTGAGGAGTTCTGTCAGCATCTCTTCCTCAGTTTCTGCAACAAATACCCCAAGCCAAGCCCCTCCATGATGGACAAGCAGAGAATCATGGGTAATTTGCATCTTCCCAATCACAGAGGCTGTACAAACTGTGCAAACCTAACCTATTTGAGAAAAGGTACAAATTTTATATACTGCGACCACTAAGCTATAGTTTAGAGGAAACATCTGCTAAAAGTCAGATTTACACTACTATCAAAGGTTTAGGGCCAGTTTGATTTTGATTTTAAGAAATTCATACTTTTACTCCGCAAGGATGCATTACATTGATCAGAAGTGACAGTAAAGACATTTATAATGTTACAAAAGATGTATGTTTCAAATAAATGCTGTTCTTCTGAACTGTCTTATTAAGCAACACAACAGTTTTCAACATTAATAATAATAAGAAATGTTTCTTGAGCATGAAATCATCATATTAGAATGATTTCTGAGGGATCATTTGACACTGAAGACTAATGATGCTGAAAATTCAGCTTTGATCACAGGAATAAAATATACTTTAAAATACATTAAAATGGAAACCAATTATTTTAAATTGCAATAATATTTTACAATATTACAGTTTTAATGAGTTTTTGATCAAATGTATGCAGCCTTGTTGAGCATAAGAGACTACTTCCAAAAACATTTTTAAAAATCTTACTGACCCAGTAGTGTAAAAATGATAATGTTGGCCAGATATGCACACAAAGCAGCTATATATAGTTTAGTCCTTTTATTCAGTTTTGATTGTATAACTTTGTCTTAAAATCAATAGAGTTGCAACAAGATTCCAGGGCAACAGTTAGTCTAAAAAATGGATTGGTTCTTGCCAAAACATACTGAATACGTGGTGCTTTAAACATACTCAAATGTGCTTTACAAGGTCTAAAGCTGATAAAGGGAAACTGCTCCCCGCCAAAGGCGACAAGCTCTTCTAAACCTCTCGGCACAATCCAGCTGAAGGATATGATTTGCTACCTGTCTCTCCTGGAGGGCGGACGACCAGAAGACAAACTAGAATGTAAGATCACCATTCTATTTTTATATAAAGTATCTTACAGTTCACTTGCAAGTCCTTTGTGATGTGGAAGAAGCTCTTTATATTGGGTTGGGTTTCCATTTGGTTCCATAATTGGTTGTCAAATGGTTTCCATAATGGAGAAAACATGAGGCTGTGCTGCCATCTACTGGCAGCTTTTGTCGCATCTCTAATGATTTTTTTCTAGGCTGCTAGATCAGAAACCTGTTGCTATGGGCAGACCGAGATAGCTGTTGCTAAACTGCTTAGATGCTAATAACCTCTGGCTGATAGCACCTCTGTGTCATTATTATGAAGAAAGCACAACCGGTTTGCATAAAGGACGTCTGTGATGTGTCTAGTCTAGTTTAAATTGTGCTAAACTTGATTAAATTGACTTCTTGAGAGATTCTGCCATTGGCTGAGCTGCTGGTTTCCGTGGCAACACTCACTTTATGGCGCCTCATAGAAAAGCTGAGATTGCACTCTGAATTGTGAGGTTCATTTCATAGATATCCTTTATGTTTTGAAGGATACAGAATTTGCAATTGAAACAGTGCTCCTATCAGATGCATGAATTATTCTTGTATTAAAACTGCAGTGTTTTCTCTTTTTCATCCCATCTCTCTTTGTTTCTGTCACAGTTATGTTTCGGCTTTATGACACAGATGGGAACGGCTTTTTAGACAGTAAGGTGAGACCTCATGTTCACTCCAGTTTGTTACTGTTTTGTTACTGTCGGTCAAGTCGTCTTTATTTATATAGAGTGCTTTATACAATACAGATTGTTTCAAAGCAGCTTCACGGTAATAAACAGGAAAATAACGATCGGTGATTCATTGAATATGAGCTAAATTCAAATTTTGCTGTAAAGCAGTTCTACAGAAGACAGTAGTGCCATTATTCAGCTTGAGTCAGTTAAGTGTTTATTCAATTCAATAACAGTTTTGATGTTGCAATATTTGTCAATTATGAAGCAGTCAATTTAGCTGTAGAGTAGCGCTGCAGAACTCCATTATCGATCTGACTGCACTGACACTATTGGATGAGAATAAAACTTGAACTGAATTAAGTACCCTATTACTGAATATTAAAGGAACACGCCGACTTTTTGGGACTTATTCACCGTATCCCCCAGAGTTAGATAAGTCTCACACATTCCATTCTCATCTCCGTGCGTGCCATAGCTGTCTGACACACTCACTGCTAGCCTAGCTTAGCACAAAGACTGGAGGTAAATGGCTCCAGCTAGCCTACTGCTCAATAAGTGACAAAATAACACCAACATTTTCCTATTTACATGTTGTGATGTGTATAGTTACATTGTGTACTAAGACCGACGGAAAATGAAAATTTGCATTGAATTTTTGAATGAACTCAAAGATATTGATTAGCTGTTTCAGGTGTTTGGTTGAATTGAAAGTAAACTTTTTACTAGAAGGTTGATCTCGTGGAGTATGATTGAGTGCCCCTACACTAAGGCTGCATCCGAAATCACATACTTCCATACTATATACAGTAGTAGACAAAAAAACATTCTGAATTCACAGTGTTCATAAAGCACCTGGATGGCTTACTACTTCTGAAGAACAATTTACTATCCGGTTTGGTGGATTTTGGACTGAGAAGGTCTTTTTATGGCAGGAATTAGGAATAGTAAGAGTACAATGCTAGTATGCGGTTCCGAATTCAGCATTATTCTTCTTACTTTGTTTTTGGAGTTGCTTTTTCCTGCTAAGGAAATTATGTAATAGCTTGCGAGTCATGTCATTTAGGCCTTATGCTTAAGATTTTAATGTGCAAATAAATAGCACCAATGTAATCGGGTTGACTAGAGTCTGAGGTACATAATCTAATTGAATGGTTTTACACATTAAGAAAATGTGCATCACAATGTCAAAGAGAAAAATTAAATGTATATACTTACTAATACTCAAAAGTATGTGGCATGAAAGTTGATAAATACTTTTATCAATTATTATTTAATGAGGACATACAGTAAAATCCACCAAACTGTAGGAATGACCCATCCCATGAGGCAACAGGAGAGGATTTGTAAATGGCAATGAAGCGACTGGATGCAGGTCACATGACAGTGATAACTTAGCAGATGTAGTACATCTGGATGTCATTCATACTACACACGTTCATACTTTGTAGAACAAGTTTCCTCAAATCCAGCCCTGGAGAGCCACTGTCCTGCAGAGTTTAGCTTAAACCATGTTCAAACTCACTTTCCTGCAGTTTTCTAGTAACTCTGAAGATCTTGACTAGCTTGTTCAGGTGTGTTCAGGTTGTATTAATTTTGAGGAATACCGAATCTGTTTTTGTGCAAGTGAGATGAGTAAATGCTAACTACAATAACCATCATGTTATCCACACAACGCCTCTGCTGCACCCTTCTGATTTCTCAGTCAATAAATGGGAAAACAAAAGTAACTTGCATTACTTATTTGAAAAAGTAACTTGAATATTTTGTGGTACATTTTAAAGTTATGGGCTACTTTACTAGTTACTTGAAAAAAGTAATCTGATTACATAACTCGCGTTACTTGAAATGCGTTACCCCAACACTGTGTTTTAAAAAATATTTTAAAAGTAAGTTACCTGATTGCCTTAACATTTTGAGTTCATTAAAATTTTAAATTTTAGTTAATACAATGAACATTTGAGAATCGACATCACCCTTTATTCAAATATTATTAAAAGATTTTGTAAGCATATTGCGTGTGTTTAATAATGCATTGAAACATGCCAAAATGTGGTTCAGATACAATAATATTTTGAGTTTCTATTTATTAAACCAATTTCCGTCATTGTATTAACTCAATATTAAATCAATATTTTTTTACATTGTAGAACTTTTTTTTTTTTTTTTCGGACGCAAAGGAATGATTTATTCCAAAAAAAGTACCTACTTAGTGTTTGTGCGATTTCGGATGGCGGCTTAGATCTTTGTGTAGAGTTGCAGTGATGTAATGCAGAAAGTCTGCTCCTTTTAAACAGGAACTGGAGCACATTATCTCTCAGATGATGCATGTTGCAGAGTATCTGGAGTGGGACGTCACAGAACTGAAGCCGGTAAGTTCTTGAATTTTAACCTGTTCAGAATTTTAACATCATTTTCTGATTATGAACTTTTGCTTTTGGTTGTGGGGTGTAGATTTTGGAGGAAATGATGCAGGAGATTGACTATGACCATGACGGGATGGTTTCTCTTGAAGAGTGGGTCCAGGGTGGCTTGACCACCATTCCTCTGCTAGTGCTGCTTGGACTTGAAAATGTGATTACCAATTCAGCTTTATATATTTATATGTGTTTGTCCAACTACCAACTAGTCCATCCATTTTGCCCATCTGTATGTCCATCTAAGCCAGAAGAACAGATTCATCAGTGTTTATAAATTGATGTTACACTCTCCTTGCCCACTAGATGGAGTCCTCCACTCGTTTTAAATGCCTTGACATTAGTGGTCTAGTATCTGATATATTTGGCATGACCTCCAAATTGTTAAAGATGCATATTTGACACTTTTTATTAAGACGTATTTCTTACAACTTTTGAGTTGTCCCTGTAGGATTCCAGAGTCGCTTTTATGTGAATGTTGTAATGTTTTTAATTACAGCTGTAGTGTCATTGTCAAGTCCTCATAGATGTCTTATTCTCATTCTCTCGCTGTTATCTTTGTCTATCTCTCTCTCTCTGTTTTGCAGAATGTAAAGGATGACGGGCAGCATGTATGGAGACTGAAGCGCTTTAGTAAACCTGCATATTGTAACCTGTGTCTAAACATGTTGATTGGATTGGGAAAGCAAGGCCTGTGCTGTTCCTGTTAGTGCACCAGAACTTACAACATTTATTACATTATTCACTAGATGATTCTGTTATTTTTTGCCTTATTCTATGGAAAATACAAGTAAAAATCATGTGATATACTTTCATTTGGAATATAATCAAGCTAGTGCATTAAATATCTCATCACAAATACAATCAAAAAATTGAAGATGGATGTGAGATAATAATACCAAATTTACTATAGTATATGTATATGCATTTAATAAAAAAAATTGTACTTCAGTAAACTAGATATTATTTAAATAAATAATATATTAAATAAACAAAATATGCTTGATATTTAATCAGAAATAATACAAAATAATTTTTAAAATAGAATTAAAATATTACAAATGATAGAAATGCATAGACTAGAAACCAGTAACAAATCATCGTAACATTTTTACATTACTTTGTGAATTCATTTTCTGTCTGTCTGGTTCATAGTCTGTAAGTACACCGTTCATGAGAGATGTGTGGCTCGAGCCCCCCCATCCTGCATCAAAACATACGTCAAATCCAAGAAAAACACAGAGGTGCGTCGAATTGTAGTGTTTAAAAACCAGCATGCTTGGATCACCAATGTTTCATGGAGCTTAGACCAAGGGCTTCTTTTCAGCTAATGAAATTAGAAAGAAATTCTCTCTGTAAGCATTGCTAATTACATGATTAACCTGGTTTAAACAGAGACCCAAATACACTAATGATGATTCTTAATCAAAGCGCATGCTCCTTTGTCTGTACTTTCTTTCTTATATAACATGTATATAACAAAAGGCTTATTTTTTTAATAGATTATGCTTCATTTCTGGGTTGAGGGAAACTGTCCAAGCAAGTGTGATAAATGTCACAAAACCATCAAGTGTTACCAGGGTCTTACGGGCCTTCATTGTGTCTGGTGCCAGATTACTGTAAGTTTATCACTTTCTTTCTCATTACAAATAATTATTACAGTGTTTATGCTTTTGAAAATATTATTAGGACCATGTGTGAATAAAGTTTTTAAAGGCATGTAATCCAATTATTAAAGTACGTACATATTTGATAAATGCAACATATAGGCCTGTAAAGTAACATAAGTCTGTACGTAAAATGATATGTCGGATGCGTTTTAAAGTTATGTTCTCCTTCTGGCAGCTACACAACAAGTGCGCTTCACACGTCAAACCCGAATGTGACTGCGGATCACTGAGAGATCACATACTTCCTCCAAACACTATATGCCCTGTTGTACTGGTAATATATCCTATTTCTTCTCATGTGTTATTTTTGGAATCAATGCTTATATAAAGCTCTTTTAGACCTTTACATGTGACCTTTAACTGCAGGAGAGGCAGTCTACTGTGAGAAAAGACTCCAGCCAATCAGGAGGCCAGGGGAAAATACAAAGGACCAATTCTGTATCAGTGGATGGACAGGGGCTACAGGTGAATGACACACTATCACACGTACAGTACAGTGGGCTGTTTCTAAAAGCAGGATGTCCATTTCTTGCAGATTGAATCAAACAATATGAAGTGTCTGTGAAGTTGACATGTCCTGTGGTAACATGCTGTACTGCATCTAAAACATTTTATTTTGCTATTTAGTTTATAATTATTATGTATGCGCCTTATACAATCTCATATTAATTAGGCACTTTTTTGTACTTTTAAAACTAAGTTTACATACCAATTCAAATGAACAAGCGAACCCTAGTGAAAGCATAAAATAAATGTATTTATAATACATTTTAGTATATTTAGTTAAGTATACTTCAAATACATTTACATATGTATAAATTGTTATACTTCAAGTCTGCTAAATTAGAACAACTAATTACTAACTGTACTTAATGCACTTTAGTTATCCGGAAATAGTGCTGAAGTCCTGAACTAAAGATATGCTGAAGTGTATTTGATTGTGCTAAAGTGGAACTATTGCAAGTATACTTTAGGTACACTTTATATATCTTGCATTTAAAGACATATTATTGATATTATACAGATTATACAATGATATTATATCACACTATCCTTACTAATAGTGATATTAAAGCACATTTTAGGCTTAATATTAAGAAATGTGCATTGTGCAATAAAAAAGTACTCCAAATAAAGTTTAATTATAATATCTCAGTATTATAATAGTCTTAAACGTTATTTCAGTAAATATATTAATGTATTTGTAGTATACTTAGTATGAAATAAATATATTTTAAATACATTTTGGATATAGGGAGGACCAAAAGGCAATTCAAAATGAGATTTTAACTAAGGATGCATTATTATTGTATGTATTTTTTTATGTATTACTAAATTATTTTTAATTATTTGATATGGCTGATATCCTACTGGATAAATCACAAATATTCAAATACTGTGCTGTAAAACAGTAACAACTAAAATTGATAATTTTAAATGCTATTTATAAGTGAATTTATCAGTGAATATTAGCCATATCAAATATTTGTGGTATTATATATTATATATGATGTGGTATTATATATGCCACAAATATATGATATATTATTGCGCATTGTTCATCCGTAATGAAACTGAAATATAAGTATATAAATAAAAAAAGTCCATTATCATAATGTGGACCCACTTTACCACCTCAATAGCAGCAAAATTTTTTGCAATACAATATGAATACATTAAGTACATTATACCTAACAATGCATTTTTTTTTACATAAGTACACAATACTATAGTTGAAGACACCTAATATAAAATGTGACCCATAATATTAATGATGAACTTCCTGGTGAAGAATCATAAACTGTTTCGGCCAAAATGACAATTTTGTGCAAGCTAGTTAGGATTCATAGATCATAACTTGGTTGAGGCAACAGTTAGGCTGCAGTGACCCGCTGTGACTGGGCGTTGTCTGAGCATAGTAATGACAGAACGAAAAAAGACAAATCATGTCCTGGGTCATCAATCTTGGCTGGCGGCGGCTAACCAGTGTAATAATCAGGATTATTATTTATAATTAGAGGAAGTAATGGATCACTCATCGCCGGACGGGCGGCTCATTAATTCACCTGGGCCTGCTGGGATTGTTTCGATGGGTTCTGTTTTAAGCGCTTCATCTGTGTCACTGTCCACCGGAAGACGACTCACACTCTCTAGATTAGTTTGTGCGTGCATCGTCCGCACCAAAACCCCACAATCATCATGCATCCATGCAGAAAAGTGACTCATGGTCAGAGACCGTCATTAATGACTAAATATGGAGCTGATTACTGAGGTTTGCTAGATGCGTCTCATGACGTGGGTTTTCATGGCTGGTACATTTTAACATTTTTGTAATGGAAGAGTTATTCTGAGCTCAACAGACTCTGTTTATGTTATACTTTATGTATTATCAAATGGCTGACATAGAAATTTCAGGTTTAGATGGTGAATGAGAGAAGTGTTAAGCTACAACATATAGAATTATTAAGCAAAAGCTTTGTAGAAAAGACATGTTAATAATAATTATTATTATTATAATATTGTCTGGCGTATACATGTCAGTAATACATTTAAAATCTTAAGTCAGTAAAATATGTGTCATGAAGGAACAGCTAACAATGCTTTTTATCACTTTTTTTTTCTGTAGATTACGTCATCAGAAGGAACTCATCCACTGTTGGTATTCGTCAACCCTAAAAGTGGAGGCAAACAAGGTGAAAGGTGCGAACTGTAAAAGATGGTGTCACAAACAAGAAACTGACGCCACTGTATTTTCATATAGCATTTCAACTTGTCTTGAGTCAATCTGCATAATTTATCAGTCACTAGCAGTTAGTTTGACACCAAATTTGTTGCCTTGGTCAAATGAGCTCAATGAATTTTCTGATTTTCATCAATTTGTTGATGGAGCTTCTTTGAGTTTCAATTCTATTTATGGCAACTCATATGATGATCTAACGATCTAATCAAATCAGTTCCAATTCAAAATCCATTTTTGGCATCCTAAAGATCCAGATCAAACCTCATTTCCTCTTGATGGACCACATTAAATAAGATGACCATGATGTCAAATATTTTTTGTATAGTTTATCCATCTTATTAGGTGGTGACCAAATCCTTAGTTCTATTAAAATTCATCCAACCACAAACATCTTATTTTTGATAATTCATTGTAAACATATCCTGTTTAATGAACATTAAAAAAGTAGCAGCGGTGATGTCCAGAAATTCACAGTGAAAAGTTGGTATTATGGGAAAGCATTTTTGTGCCTGTATATTTAACCAACATAACGTCAGATCATGATGAGCGAACGACAAACAATAGAACTCGCTGCCAAGCCCAACTCGCTCTTCGCTCACTCGTTGCCCTCATCAGCCAATCACTGTCATGCTTTGGAAAACAAACTCACGGAACCATCACAAACTTAAAACAGTGTATTTCAGTAAGTTGTATGATGTTAATACAGTACCAGTCTTATTGAACTATCAAAATCTGCTTTGTACACACTGATAACCACCATACTAATACAGGTATAAAATAAAAGCTACACAATGATTCATGAACGGAATAACTGTAAATTTATCAAAAATACCCAAGTGATAACTAAATAAGAAGAATCAAAACTATTCAAAATAAAGTATAGTCGTATTGTGATGTCACAAGGTCTTGTCCTTTAACTGTTTTTGCCGTAGTTTTACTTCTAACATAAATTTGGCCGTATTTTATTGTAAAATTTCATATAATGTCTTGCAATTGCTTTGCCATAAACTGTACTGTAAGGCAACTTTCAGTTAACCAATTAACACAATTTGATTTTTTTTTTTTTCTTGCAAAAAATTACAAATTTTTTAATAGTGTGGGACCAGTTTACTGAAGATCAACTTCACCAAAATGTTAAAGTCGGCACAAAATGGAAGTTGTGATTTTTTCCCTATTGTGACATATATCTGAATGAAACTGCTTCTCAAACAAGAAAAGATGTAGGGCGGGACTTAATTTTGTCCATTGGGAATTGATTGGATCATTGGATGGTGGTGGTTTGCTGTTGGTCGATCTCATGTGAGTGACAGGTTGCCCCGCCCTCGCGCCAGTAAACACGTCATCAGAGAAGAGAAAAGATGTCATTGCAAGACGGGGGGGAAGATTAAAAATTAGCAGGGTACATGGATTAATAAAAAGATGTACACAGATAAAACCTTTATAATAAATTCTGCAATATTAATAATAACAAGAATTGTCCATTTTGATTTTATATGTGACTTTAAAACAAAAGTGACTTTATTGACATTTAATGTAATTTTCCCTACTCATTGATTTGTTCATACCTTTTGCCCTATCTAGGATCTTCCGAAAGTTCCAGTACCTCCTGAACCCTCGTCAAGTCTACAACCTAGCCAAGAACGGGCCCATGCCTGGGTGAGTGACAGTTTTTCAGAGACTCCAAAGAAGGTTTTGTCTTAACATTCTAACAGAAACGTAATGCTCCCTGCTGTCTAGCTCTTAGGGAAAAGAATTGTTGTGGCACATTCTCACTTTATGATCATAAATAAGAGTTGCGATAACCAGACGTTAACAATATATTGTATATGCAGACACTGCTTGTTGGTAATATACACTAATACATGCATGACAATCTCTCTCTGTGTCTTAGCTATAAATGTAGACATTATTAAAGGGTTATATCCACCATCACAAACACTGCAGTGTACAAAGCCAGGCTGTGTAAGTGTCCAGTGCTGACAGTCAGCTGGTAATAATAGATTTGTGTTAGTGTTAGTGTGTTGCCGCTCTCAGGGCCTTGTGTGATCATGCATACCATCGGTGGTGTCATCAAATACACGCAGTGTCATCACTGACTGAATTTGTAATTAGTATGCCAGCGACGTGGTCACTTTTGAGTTAAGTGCACAGCCGTGAGGGGTGTGACAATATTCATTGATACTATATTTTGAAAATGAAATGCTGAAGAGCAATAAAGAAAGTGGAGATGGTATTGTGGGATGTTGCCATGAAAATGAACTATGGCTGAATATTTGGGTAGACAGAAAATCGATTCCATTCAACGTTCACTGTAGGTTTTCGATTACATTTTTGCAAATTCAGAACAAAGAAATTTAATTAGTTAAATTAGTGATTCTGTTTTTTTTTTGTTTTTTTTATACATATATATGATTTTTTTTACAATCTTAGGCAAGAAAAAAGACAAATTACTATATTTCTCATATGCTAATAAAGATAAGAAAAAAACGAAATCAACTATTGTAACTAGTTTAAATACATGACTCTTCATAAGTTTGGGGATAAGTAAGCTTTTTTTAAGGAAATTAATATTGTTGTACAAGTGATGCTTTAAATTGATGAGTAGTGACAGTAAAGTCATTTATAATGGTACAAAAGATTTATATTTCAAACAAATGAGGTTCTTTTGAACTTTATATTCATCAAAGAATTCTGACAAAAATGATCAAGTTTTCTACAAAAATATTAAGCAGCACAACTGATTTCAGCATTGATAATAAATAATAAGACATGTTTCATGAGCATCAAATCAGCATATTAGAATGATCATGTGACCCTGAAGAATGGTGTAATGATGCTGAAAATTCAGATTTGATCACAGGAATAAATTACATTTTGAAATATAATAAAGTAGAAAATGGTTATTTTAAATTGTAATCATTTTTCACAAGATTTGACTGTATTTTTTTCTGTAAATGCAGCCTTGGTGAGCATAAGAGACTTCTTTCAAAATTCCCAATTTAATTTGGTTTCTAGCATTTTAGTGGCAAAAAACGTATTATTCACGGTTAAAAGAAAATCTTATTTCAAGATTGATGCATATGAGTTGTCACACATTATTTTTTAAAGGCTGATTTATGTCCAATTTCTTGGCTTCTGATTAATTTTTACCCAGCCTTTTATGATTTTATAAATGCACCCCACTGAGCGATCCTCTCCAGAAACCATTTAGTGACCTTGTCAGCCAATTTTCTTTTGAAACTATTGATTATGGTGTTTGAAGTCCTACTGACTAGGTCAGGTGTAGCCCATGTATTGACCTTTCTCTGCTGGTGGAAAATATATTTTTGACTTTATGCATTCACAGTCACATCTGTTGAAATAAAACATATACTTGGTGTAGTCATGTGATGACAATGTAACATTGCTTTGGCAAGGTGACTGTCAGGTGTAACTCCGGGCTGTCCTGTCAATTACAGGCCTGGCTAACACACTTGGAGCAAATTGAGTGTTTGTTTCTTCATACTCAAACATCCACAAAAGTTGCTTTTCATGCGATTGGTCATCTGTTTTTGCTGTCTAATATGATTTTCCAAGCCTGCATGTCCCAATGAGTAAAGTAATTGAGAGTCTTATATTGTGCGCCTTTCTATCATGTAAGGTCCCTTCATGCGGTTACAGCTGTATTATTGTGAAGGAACGGAAGACGTTGTAATGAACAGATCTGATTAGCTTCTGAACAGGCTTGGCTTTCGAAAAGATGAGTTTGCATTGGTTATTTAAACAAAAGATTTGTTCATAAAAGTCCAATATGATGGGAAAACGATTAGATGTAGATTATTCTGTATAATATACCTAATATAAAATATAAAATGTATTATTCTTTGTGATAATATATATATATATAAAATTGTATATGAATTGACTAAATTAATTGACATATACTCAAAGGTTGTAAAAGTAGAAAGTTGTGGTTAAATATTTGTGTTTAAATACTTTATTTTAGCTTAAATTTCTTTCGAGATGTTCCAGACTTCAGAGTCTTGGCCTGTGGTGGAGATGGTACCGTTGGATGGATTCTTGATGTAATAGGTGAGTTCAGATGATGTGAACATTGAAACCCAAAACACACTAGTTTTTCAACTTGCCCAAAAAGTTGGATTAAAAAAAAGATGTACACGGATAATAAATGCTACAATATTAATAATAACAAGAATTGTCCATTTTGATTTTATTTGTGACTTTACCCAAAAAGTTGTGTAAGTTACATTTTTCTGTGTTCATGGCTGTTGACTTGTTTGTTTGCTTTGGCCTTTGGTAATTTCTTAGAGCAATTAAATGCTGGAGTCATGTGGATCAGGCCTTCCATACTGTTGCCATATTGTAAATTAAATCCAGGAAGTTTTCATTATAGATTTAATAAAACCAGCAAGCTAAAGTAAACTTCATAACGTAACGACATCTTACGTTAACGTCATCTCAATGCTGCAAAAAAGGCTTTTCTTGTTGTTTCAGAGGTTCTTTTATACAGAAGTGATTTTGTTATATTTGTCGAAATAGTCAAATGCTTATTTTTCACAGAACTAAAGCTATTACATTCATATCTGTATTTTTGGGGCAAATAGGATGATTATCTTTCTTCAAGAAATGGCATATTATTTATATCATCTGAAGAATAGTCTCCACAGGTGATTTTTTTTAGATGACTGTGTCCTCATTTAGTCCTTTATTTGTCAAAAATTGCCTCCATTTTTTATCAATCAAAACCACGAGTAATAGACTGGATGCTTTCAGAGGACTGTATTGATAGTGTATGAAAAGAACCATTGTATTTTTTTTGACATTGCCATTTATTTCATAATACATGCATATAAACATACACATTCAGTATTCACATACATATACCTGTATACTCTAGTTTGTTCATACAGTATATACAGTATGGATGTGTTTCTGTGTGTATAAATAGTAACTAGTCACTCAGCATTTTAACTGGCCACAATTTTACTGTTGGAAATTTTTTTATTTACTGTTGGAAAAAGTAATTTATTAAACAACACTGTTAAAATACAGTCCATAATGTAATATTCATAATATAAATAATCAACTTATGTACATTACATATTAGAACTGTCAATCGATTAAAAAAATGTACTAATTTATCTCACATTTTTCTGTAATTAATTGTGATTAATCATACCTTACATTAAAGTTTTTAATATATTTTTATGTTGTAATACTTTCACATTTAATCTCATACCTAATGTGGAACCAACATAAAGATAGTATATTTTAAATATTTGTTTAATGGCATCTTTTTACTAAGCACTATGAATGAAGGCCAGTATCGCTAATACTAATACTGAGGTCTCTATTACATGGATTCCCCCCCCCCCCCCCGCCCTCAATTTTACCCATTAATTATAGCCATTCAACATTACAGTATAATTGAAAGCTCTCAAATGTAACATTTTAATATGCTTTAAAAAATATAACAACATTTAATTTAGGTGAACTTAAAACAATATTCACATAAACCCATTGTAATAAATGTCACATTTAGATGTGGCTTCAATATATCAGGGTTTAACACTAAGGTTTTTCCTCCTGGTGGAACTGTTCAGATTTTTACCTGCCATGCTAAAATGCTCAAAAAGTTATTGTCTTCGTTGTTTTGACCCATGTAACCGTGTAAACAGTGCTTTAAGATTTTCAGGTAGGTCTAACAGGTAGGAAATATACAGAAATTGAATAAACTTATTAAACACTTCACAGCCTTCACTGCATAAATGATAAATTAAATATAGATTAATCCTTATTAAAGCTACAAACATTATTCAAGTCAAGAGCAGTGAGTGATTTTGATTAACATTAATCACATACAGCAGTAGGTTTATTAGGCTGCTGTCACTTTAAGACCTGACGCTCATTTCACAGATCTGACATGCATCCTATTTTCTCACAACTCTTTGCGTTCATTTAACAATTTTTGCATTCATTTAACAATTTGTTGAATCAGTTAAGGATTTTTGGCATAATTTTTTTGCGAAAGGGAACTCAATGTGGTGCATTTCGGGTGTATGTTCACAGAGAGTTATTTTTGCGTCGTATTGCACTTGAATGGTTTAATAGCACTTAAATGAATGATAGCGTGATCATATACTGTAGCGTAGCCAAAGGATGACAGAAAAAAACTGATTCTGCATTAATTGCATTGAATATTTTTAACGTGTTAAACTGAAAAAATTAATTGCATGCGTTAACATGTTCATTTTGACAGCACTAATTATAACAAATGCCTGCAGGGGGCGCCAATATTCTGGTGACTGTTGTTGTTACACTTTACAGCATGATCAAATTCTTGTTTAATATTGGCCAAACAACATTTAATTCAAATGTCCACTTAATCATTCATATTTGGCCACTTCTTTATGATATAAATGGTACAGCCACTGTCATTTGTTTGTACAAAAACAGGTGGACATCAAAACATGTAAGCTCAGTGCATGTTAGACTACGTTGCATTCCCAGATGAATGTTATAAGCGACCCATATTCATAATATACATCTATATCTGTTCTGTAAGAGTTTTTCCTATCTGTGCTGTTCTTTTTCATAGACAAAGCCAACTTTGAGCAGAATCCTCCTGTGTGTCTACTTCCTCTCGGCACAGGAAATGACCTCGCAAGGTGTCTGCATTGGGGTGGAGGTAATTTAAGTCTTTTCAATATTTTAATTTGCTGCACGAATGAAACTTTGTGGGAATCCTTAAACCTAAATTCACACTGTGGATTGATGAGCTAATCAGCTCTTTGGAAACCTCTCATATATTATCACTGGAGTATTTTCTGTTTTCACTCATTCATGACTAATTAGTTCAAAATATTACTATTATGTCAGTTCCTTGTCTATAAATAGCTAGTGCTCAATGGAGCCAACCCCTAATTTGTAATGTGACCTTTGGGTTTCAGGCTACGATGGAGAAAGTCTTTTGCAGATTCTCAAGGACATTGAGAACAGTACTGAAGTGATGTTGGACAGGTGGAAGATTGACATCATTCCTCTAGACAAAGATGAAGGAGGAGATCCTGTCCCATACTGCATCGTGAACAATTACTTCTCTATTGGCGTGGTGAGTATGAACAATTAAAGCTGCATTTGAGAATGTTGAGACCCCTGTGATCCTTAACAATCAGCATACTTGTGCTGTTTCCCTCAAAATAAACAGAGAGAGACTCGCTTTATACACGTCTGACCAGTCTGCTGGTCTAGTCCATTAACCATGATACAGTATGTGAGTGGAGTTTATGAATGAAGAAGTGAATAAGGCCCCTAAGTAATAAGACTAAATGAGCTAATCAAGAGGGCTGAGTGCTTTTTGAAATGCCAAGAGCATCTATTACATTAACAAAGCCATCTCTCATCACTGCGGTGAGGAGCAAAGCTTGCCAATTGACAATGAAATATGCCGTAGATGTTACACGGCTCTCGTCTTACCGAACGCGATCAAACACGTCGTGTGTTGATGCATCTTGGGCCGTCTGAAATCTAATGATGCTTATTACAGCGACCGCATGTCAGCCATTATCCAGAAATGTCAAGGGAAATACGGTAATTGACATTTATGGGTTTGACAGCTCTGTTTTATTTTAGATTTGTACACATCTTAAAAACAAGAAATTGTAATGAGGGAGGCATGCTTGGACAAATGTTAGTCAATGTCATTGAATGTCATTTCATAAATCAGTATTTGATCCAGTGTTCACATTCAGATAGATAGATAGATAGATAGATAGATAGATAGATAGATAGATAGATAGATAGATAGATAGATAGATAGATAGATAGATAGATAGATAGATAGATAGATAGATAGATAGATAGATAGATAGATAGATAGATAGATAGATAGATAGATAGATAGATAGATAGATAGATAGATAGATAGAAGATTCACTGTCTTTCCCACATCCGTGGGAGTTACGGTGTGGAGAAGCCCCAATGAGGCTTAACCCTCGGACTGTTGCTGCCCAGAGTGAAGCATGGGGTGGATCAGTGAGGGTTTGGGCTGCAATATCATCACGGCATACCCTACTGTGCTTGATGGGCACGTCACTGCCAAGGACTACTGAACCATTCTGGAGGAGCATGTGCATCCAATGATTCCCTGAAGAGGGTACCATGTATCAGCATTATAATGCACCAATACACATAGCAAGATTTGTGACAATGGTTTGATGAACATGAAGTTCCCATGGCCTGCACAGTCACCAGATCTAAATATCTTTGAGCCACTTTGGGGTATTTTAGAGGGCCAAATCAGAGAACGTTTTCCTCCAGCAGCATCACATAGTGACCTGGCCACTGTTCTGGAAGAGGAATTGCTCAAAATCCCTCTGGCCACTGTGAAGGACTTGTATCTGTCATTCCCAAGACAAATTGAGGCTGTATTGTCCCCAAAAGGAGGCCCTACGGCATACAAATACATTTATTGTGGTCTAAAACCATCTAAAATTAGGTGTTTTAGTTTCATTGCCCAACTCCTGTATACTCTTTATACATGTGTATGTATATTGCTCGTTTTTAATAAATATATTTATTATATTAATATCAATTAATTATAGATAGAAAGACAGACAGACAGATATGCATAGATAGATAGATAGATAGATAGATAGATAGATAGATAGATAGATAGATAGATAGATAGATAGATAGATAGATAGATAGATAGATAGATAGATAGATAGATAGATAGATAGATAGATAGATAGATAGATAGATAGATAGATAGATAGATAGATAGATAGATAGATAGATAGATAGATAGATAGATAGATAGATAGATAGATAGATAGATAGATAGATAGATAGATAGATAGATTAGATAACAGGCCTGTAATCTTTAGAAATGTTGGCCCATATTGATAGGATAGCATCTTGCAGTTGATGGAGATTTGTGGGATGCACATCCAGGGCACGAAGCTCCCGTTCCACCACATCCCAAAGATGCTCTATTGGGTTGAGATCTGGTGACTGTGGGGGCCATTTTAGTACAGTGAACTCATTGTCATGTTCAAGAAACCAATTTGAAATGATTCGAGCTTTGTGACATGGTGCATTATCCTGCTGGAAGTAGCCATCAGAGGATGGGTACATGGTGGTCATAAAGGAATGGACATGGTCAGAAACAATGCTCAGGTAGGCCGTGGCATTTAAATGATGCCCAATTGGCACTAAGGGGCCTAAAGTGTGCCAAGAAAACATCCCCCAAACCATTACACCACCACCACCAGCCTGCACAGTGGTAACAAGGCATGATGGATCCATGTTCTCAATCTGTTTACGCCAAATTATGACTCTACCATCTGAATGTCTCAACAGAAATCGAGACTCATCAGACTAGGCAACATTTTTCCAGTCTTCAACTGTCCAATTTTGGTGACCGTGTGCAAATTGTAGCCTCTTTTCCTATTTGTAATGGAGATGAGTGGTACCCGGTGGGGTCTTCTGCTGTTGTAGCCCATCCGCCTCAAGGTTGTGCGTGTTGTGGCTTCACAAATGCTTTGCTGCATACCTCGGTTGTAACGAGTGGTTATTTCAGTCAAAGTTGCTCTTCTATCAGCTTGAATCAGTCGGCCCATTCTCCTCTGACCTCTAGCATCAACAAGGCATTTTCGCCCACAGGACTGCCGCATACTGGATGTTTTTCCCTTTTCACACCATTCTTTGTAAACCCTAGAAATGGTTGTGTGTGAAAATCCCAGTAACTGAGCAGATTGTGAAATACCGAGTAAAGACCGGCCCGTCTGGCACCAACAAACATGCCACGCTCATAATTGCTTAAATCACCTTTCTTTCCCATTCTGACATTCAGTTTGGAGTTCAGGAGATTGTCTTGACCAGGACCACACCCCTAAATGCATTGAAGCAACTGCCATGTGATTGGTTGATTAGATAATTGCATTAATGAGAAATTGAACAGGTGTTCCTAATAATCCTTTAGGGGAGTGTAGATGGATATAGATTCAGCTACAATATTTTCTGTACCGTGTTATTGAAATTCAAATTTAAATGCGTTGACAGATTTAGTTGTTTATTTAAATTAAAGAGAAGTGCAAATCTCAGTGGGATCTAGTGAGATTTTTTCCTAACACATTTTACATGAAAACACAAATTCCTTTTGAAAACAACTGAAAACCAATAGAGATTACAGAGCAAGTTGTGCTCATAATTACTTTGCAGATTATTCAAATGAAAAACAATGTCTTCCGTAATTATGTATATGAACTCTATGAACTAAACAGCCAACAAATGCAGCTGTTGCCAGACAAGATGGTGCAAGAACATTTTAACAGATAGGGGTAATTTAAGACATTTACAACAAAACACAAAATATCACAGTATCTGAACAGGGTCCAGTTCTCACTATTAACATTACTAGGATTTTGGCTGTTTGTTAGTACTTATAAAGCACATATTAATGCCTTATTCTGCATGACCATATTCTACATCCCTTAATTATACCCAATACCTAAACTTAACAACTACCTTACCAACTTAATAAGCAGTAATTAGGAGTTTATTGAAGCAAAAGTCAGTTAATAGTGAGAATTGGACCCTAATCTAAAGTGTGACCCCAATTTCTAAGGGAAAATGTTAGCACTTCAAAAAGTAGTATTTCTCAGTCTCAAAGTGTTGAGGAATAAAAGAAATACAACAAAATATATATTTCTAAAAATGTCAAATTTAAATCCAAAGACTAACAAGGTTGGTATAAGAAATGTCTGTCATCCGCAACGCATCAACAAAAACTCTCTCAAATCAAAGCTGTTCTTCATATTAACGCTTGTCTCGTTGACTGATCACCCTGTCAAGTGATATTTTGGGTAATTAGGTACCATTTAAATACCAAAGTTGAAATATCCCTCTCTGTTAGACAGGGGGTGTTATCATTTCGGTCAGAGCCAGAAGCTAGAGACAGTCCCTAATCACACAGGATCGCCTAAGATAATGTAGTCTGTTTCCTAATGACCCTGCGCTCATGTCAAAGTCATTACTCTCCCGGTGAAGGCACATCATCTGCCTGGACAAGCCGTAATTGGACTAAATGGTGAACTATGAGAGAACATTACACATGTCCCTTTATTAATTTGGTCACGAGAGTTTTGCAGTGGTAATTATCGGGGAGGGGTGGACAACGGCAGATGAAAGATAGCGTGTGACTGACTGCTGCAACTTCAACTTTAGAGTCAATGAAAGGAAATCTGGTCTCTCCTTCATGGACGCCGGATATGATGACGTCTCTGAAAGCTCCAGAGCCAGGCCGAGGGGAGACCGTGCCTTTGCTCTCATGTTTTTATATGTTGTGCAGTTTGTAAGAAAAGAGCAATACAATCTTTTAGATACACCTGTCATTTTACCTTTCTTCTTGTTCTGCGTTGAAAAAAACGGAGCCTGGTGGGACCCCGGGCCTCCCTTTGCTCTGCAACTAACAGCGGATTTAAAAGATGTCAACAGTAAAGGAATTGATTTTTTTTGGCTTCCACTGAAAATTTTTCAGCAGTGAGCTAGCAGGGGGTCTTCTGTGTGGAGGTGGTTTCATTGGAAGGGCTGGATTCACAAATGGTCTTAAGAGTGTGTTTGGGTCTTGGGGGGAAAGAGAGGGAGGTACAGGAGAAAGTTTCTGCAAGTTTTTTTTTTTTTTCAAATCTCTGAGCACACCCAAGTTCACTCATACTTTTGTATTTTGTACAGTGATCTTCCTTCATACATTTTAATATCATTAGCTACGTTTACATCGACTCGGAATCAATCCTAACATGAACACTGAATAAAGTGATTGGGCTGATGTGCACATTTATATGTCATAAGCTTCAAATCGGAATTGATCTTTGGACATGCGTCATGCGCATACACCTCTCGAATATACAGATTTCCCCGCCGCTGATATAGGGTGCATCTCAATCAGCTCCCTAGCTTCCAAAGTCATGGAATTCAGCATTCAGACACTGGTCCTCTATGTCCGGTGGTGACATGACAATGTATTTTAAACATTAAACATCTATCGCATGACGTTATGTGTAGTGAGTTGGCTCACGTGATTTATGTTTTGCGCTTTAGAACTTCCATTAAGGGAACATAGTGAGCATCGATGATCCCTGGTTTTCGCAGTGCATTGTAGGACTTTTTAGGGAGCGAATGTTTCAGTGGCCCTGGAAGGATTTTGCAATTGACACAGCCCTTAAAATGGGCCGACTCCCTGATCAGTGCCCTGACTACTGAACTAGGGAGCTGATTTAGACGTACCCGTATTTTAACCATCATCCAGCCATCGATTCTTTTCTTTGTTTTAAAAAGCAGGCTTAATATTTATCTATTTCGGGTCAGAAGCAAGGACTGTCCTGCACCACTTCACAGACGACGAGTTTACTCGCCATTTCTACATCATTGCACACGTGCAGAACTTTCCATTTTCAGTTTTCAATTCAATCAAATTCGAATTTGACATGTATTAAAAACCTTAGTGACTTCTTCTAATTTTACTTTAGTGGAAAATATATGGGCAGATATTAAGGTAGGAAGCCAACATTTTTTTTTATTATTATTATTACTCAAGAACATGAGACATGTTAGCCTTTACTCACAAGCAAAAATGCAAGGTCTAAAATCAGCATAGGGACAAAACTGTTAAAGTAGGACAATTATGTTTCTGTATTTAATGTTTAATCAGTTTTCCTGTATGTTGTACTGTAGATATTGCCCTTTTCACTTAAATGTTTTGTGTAACTGGCTAATCATCAGAAAATGTCCCACTTCTAATTAGTAAAAAAGTGGCTTTTTTGGCTTGTGCTGAAAAGAGTTAATGCGAATAATGGGATATGGAAATAATTTGTTGAATAAAATCTGACGTAGCGAACATTAAATCCGTTGATGGTGTTTTATTCACTGTTGGTTACTTGGTTACCAATACCATTGTCATCCGCTCTAACAACTTGATGGAAATGCACCTAATTTGCATTTGTTCGTTTTTAGGTTGTTGGGTTTTTTTGTGCAAACTTTGAAAAGATTCACTTCACGTTTGTATGGAAACCCATGAATTATATTCTTAACCCTTTCAGCACATTTAGGTATACTTCCTATAAGTGATAGCCACACTGAATCATGTTTTTGTTGTGCTGATTATGGTGGGAAATCTGTGGAATTCTGCTAAGTGAAATCTGCATCTCTTCTATATGGTGTATAAAGTGTCATGTTTGTCTGCGTCGCCTTTTTGTCCTTACAAATGATCAGGCCTTCAGAATCTACATTTCTTAATCAGGACATATAGTCAGTTTACATTTCAACCACCATCTCTATACATCACCATAGCGACAAAACATTTACTGTACACAAAGTACATGCATAGCGCATGCAAGTGCCTCTGAACCTCTAACCCGCAGATGTCAGAGTGGAAGAGTATCTGCAGCAGGCGCCAGCATCCTGTATGTGTGTGTGATTAATTAGCCGAACCACGTGTTCAGTCCTCTTGTCAATACTCATCATCGTTGGCTAGAACCCCAGCAAAGAATCGCAAACACCTTATCTGTTAACACACATACATATGCATGAAGCCCAAACTTGTTTCCAGTCATGTGGAAGGGCTACCAGGCCCGTAATTGGTTCTCTGTGTGGGGAAAGGATTTTATTTCTTTTTTTGTGTCAGATTTCTGTCGGGGTTTTAAAATACATTCATCTGGTTTTAAAATTAACACGTCTCTGTCTGCGACATCTCTGACGTGGGGCTTTTGTTTATAGCTAATGGCCCATGATAAAACCATCATGAAACCATTCAATACAATCCTCAATCTGTTGTCTTTTCATCTTCACACAGCTGTTTTGTCAAATTCAAGATTTTAAGACCCAGATGCACAGCGGATGATGAGAGAATCTGACACACGAGTTTAATATGTCAAAGGCCCCTAACGAAGCATTGTCAGACGCTCACAAAACATTGATGACGGTATATCGGTGTGCATAAAAAAACTGATGTGATTTGCATTTTTCTCCTTTTCTAGGATGCATCCATCGCTCATCGATTCCACATTATGAGAGAGAAACATCCAGAAAGGTTTAACAGCAGGTACCGATCTTTCCCTAGCTCTGTGTTAACACCAAACACTTCACCAACACTGCATCTGAACTCCCACTGTTTTGGCTGTCATCTCGATCTGTAAGCTCGCCAGTGTGTCTGCTGGGTTTACAGTCAGTTAATGCCCTGATAACTCTCCTTCCCCTCTCAGGTGTGTCTTTGAGACTTCTGCCATGCTTTTATTCCCTAAAATTAGATGAAGATGTGCGATTATATTATGGATCACAAAATCTGATCTTGAGCAGTATAACCTTCTTAGTCTGTTATGTGTAAATTAATGTTTTAATATGCAAATGAGGCCTTGTATACTTAAATATTCGCTCTTTTACATACATTTCCAAAAACAAAATCTGGAAATTGGAAAGGAACCAGGTTTAAAATTCTTGGTTCTGTTTTTGACGTACAGTATTAGATGAGAGGGCTTTTACAGAGGGGATTCTGGGTATTTTATTTTGTGCTTTAATACTGAAAATAGCCTTACAAAAATAAATTTTCGCCATGTTTTTTGGAGTAAAAGGACCTATAACTCAGGATAGGAATGATATATCAAACAAATCCCTCTGTAAAAGCCTTCAGAATATAGTTAAGTATAATTATAAGTTAAGTTAAGTGCTTGTAGGGGCTCCTGAAGTGGATATATCTGACTCTGAGTGTGAGGAAAAAAAAGTTTTGAGAAAACGGCCTTCAAAGTTTTATTTTGTATAATTTCATGCATTTATATTGAAACCCCCAACCTACAAACAATATATATATTCAGCTTGCATGTTAAGGGACTAAACTGGCCCAAAATCTAAAAATTGACCACTGCATGAAAAAAACAATGTTTTCACCTGCCGTGTCTCGCCTTAAAACGAGCCATGTGCAAATTCATAACACCATTGCTGAGTATTTTCACCTTAAAAGTCCAGTGAAAAAAAGATCTCAAAATGCGGTTTGAAATCACTGGTGTTTCTGACGTCACAAACAAATAAATCACTTCGATGTGTGGGTGGGCTTTAGCATATTATTAACTGTTGTGAAGCAGGGGGAGTCTCAAGAGAAGCCAGATTATCCGGGCATATTTTTCTGTTGATATGAAAAATCAGGTACATTTTGCAATATAGCGGGTGGATATTATATGTGACCCTGGACCACAAAACAAGTCATAAGTAGCCCAGGTAAATTGGTGGCAAAAGCCAACAATACATTGTATTGGTCAAAATTATCTTTTATGACAACAATCATTAGGATATTGTAAAGATCATGTTCCATGAAGATATTTTGTAATTTTCCTACCGTAAATATATCAAAAATGTATTATTAGGAGTAATATGCTAAGGACTTCATTTGGACAGCGTTAAAGGTTTCATGAATGAGGTTTCATGAATGAGGCCCATTGTGTGAATAATATGTAATCAATAAAATGGTAACTGTAGTCTGATTACAAGTACTTAATTTTTGGATTCTGATTACTTAACCCGGATTACATGTAATCAGTTACTACCAATACCACCCCTACCAGGAAATCAATATTAATTACCTACAATCTGAATATCACAGTACACATTTTTAATGGCTTAATATTGAGAGACAACTATAAATAATTTTTGTTGATTTCCCTTTGTTTGTTTAAGCAGCCTGTCACAGCAACATTGGCTTAACCAATGGTGCCAGTTTAGGACGGGATTATCCGTTTGTCTAACCATTAGTCGACCGGGAAACCTGTTTGAAAACATTCATTACCAGTGTCGCAGATATTATACACTTCACCTTTAATTTTTATATATTGCTATTGGAGTGAGACAGGCTTACTCAATGTATGTATTTACACAAATATATTTACTATTCTTTTAGCTCCAGTATACCTTTATGAATAGTCAAGCAACAGATGTAGGTGCTCCTTTGTGTTGGAGTGTTTAATTCTTTGCTGAAAGGATCTGAGTGATGTGGAACATCTGTGATTAGCCCACAATGTGTGCACCTTCTAATGACGAGCAAATTTGATATCTATGCTCCCATTAATATTTAATGTCCCAATAAGTCAGTACGAACGCAGGCGAGTAATTGGTTGGGTAATTGAATTTGCTTGGGTAGTTTGACATCATTTTTCCATCACCGTGATGACACAAGACCTTCAGGAGAGTCTTTTAATAATCAAATGATAATTATACTTTCCATGTGCAATGCTATTTTTCAAAGCTGGCGAGCAGATAACAGTTTAATTTCAGGAAATCAGGATTGGTCAGGAGACAGAATGTTGATGTTAATTCAGATCTGTAACACATAATCAAACAGTATTCTGATCACACAAGAGTATGTGTACAGACATCGTTTTATACCGCTGTGTCTTTTGAATAATGATTAAGATATTTTAAGAAAATTTTACCATCTGTTATTTGAATTTGATAAATAATTCACATGAGAGAATGGGTTTAGATCTTTCTATTATATAGTATCTTTTCTCCCTCAATAATGTATGATCATAGTTAGGAAGGTATTGCAGATTTTTTTTTGGGTTAGATTTTTCTAGGAACCTTTTACAAATATATAACTGTTTTAATATATCATCATATTACTGAAGCAAAGGCCATGCATATATCGCTTACAGTTAAAGGTGCTGGAGGGTTTTTTTTATGGATGTTAACCCATAGGAGTCGTTCTATGAAACAAAGGCCATTTGAAGTTTGATAGGTGGAATTTAAAGTATATTTTTGCATGATTTTCAACATTCGGTCAGAAAAATTGTTTGTTAACTGTTGTTTTTTATTATCCCATATGCGTGTGTGTGTTTAGTTAAGAGAACCATTAAATATAGTTAAACAATTTTTTTGATTTGTTTAAAATATGTCTGTAGTATCACAGTAAAGGTCGGCATCAGTTGTTCATTGCTAAAGTCACTTAGATGAAAAAGTCACTTTTTTTTACTCATATTTGTATGAGCGACACAAATGCCACCCGTTTTGTAGAATGACCCAGTTTTAGTCAACCCAGTTTTTAGTCAACCCAGTTTTTAGTCCAGTTGATCTATCTTTTTATGTTTACTTCATACAAACCATATTAGCTACTTTAAGTGTGCTTTGGGCTATATGTCTAGCATATCTTTTAGGCTATTGGAAAACTTTTGCCAGTCTTCTCTTTCGTATAGCACTGAAATTAGCATTTTCATGACTTTTTGGCTGTTGCAAATTTTCCAAACTCTAATTTTTTTTTCCAGTTTCCAGTTCACACTGCCTGTTATTGGATGTCATTGTATTGACCTTATAGTGAAGACACAAATATTTGATCGGCTTAATTAGCAACCCAACAATGGCCAATTGTTTTTTAATTATAACACGGCATCATCTTGTTGATAACGGACGCGGGGTCTTGAGTGAACCCCACTCCCTGGTTTTATTTGCACCTCGGGTGATTACCAGGAGGAAAGTGAGAAGATTTGACACTTTGCAGATAGATTAATTTACTGCTGGAGTAAGACCAGAGGGTGATAATGAGGTCGAGGATTAAAAGCAGACAATCAGTGTGGCAGAGTCGCGCGGACTCGTTAAAGTACACTTTCTCTCTCATCACTGATCGTTCATGCGGTTCCAAGATAATCTCTGTCTTCAAGATGATGGAAGGAGAAAAGAAAGTGTCTCAGTTGTCTTCGGCTTTGTGAACTTTATTATTACATTGTGTGCTGTCTTTTTAAATGTGTGGTCTCCTTATGAAAAATGTGATTGCGTTTTCCAACACAGTACCACAGTAAAATTGTGTTAAGCTGGTCTTAATTATCACTGTCATCTAAAAAATTATCATTATCAAAAAACAATGCCATTTGAAAGCCCAATTTTACAATAATAACAATAAGAGCTATATGGTATCAAGGGGAAAATAGTCATATGGCGGATAAATGTGATTGTATGTGTGGCCGTGAATGTTTATGCACTCAGGCTTTCCACATAAGTAACTTTAAAGGAATATTTAAACCCCCAAATTACTTAATTTTTTGTTCCAAACAACGTAAACATTTTTTAAAAAAGAAATCAAATAGTTTGATTTCATATTTATTACTTCTATTCCTCAAAGAACCCTGAAAAAAAAATATACCACAGTTTCCAATTAAAAAAAAAAAAAAAAAAAAATATATATATATATATATATATATATATATATTATTTAAAGGGTTAGTTCACCCAAAAATGAAAATTATGTCATTAATTACTCACCCTCATGTCGTTCGACACTGGTAAGACCTCCGTTCATCTTCGGAACACAAATGAAGATATTTTTGTTGAAAGCTGATGGCTGAGAAAGGACTCAGATAGGCCTCCATTGGCATTCAGTACATTCACACTCCCAAGACCCATAAAAGGCACTAAAAACGTTGTTACAAAGTCCATCTCACTACAGTGGCTCTACAATCATTTTACGAAGCGACGACAATAGTTTTTGCACGCAAAAAAAATCAAAATAACGACTTTATTCAACTTGTTCTTGTCTTCCGTTTTGGCCTCTGCTGTGAACTCACAAAGCACCACGACGCATGCGCGAGAATATGACGTAGCGCCGGCGTTTGGGAATCCATTAAATGCACACTTTAGCCCCATTTTGAGCACTACGAAAACTATTGTCGTCGCTTCGTAAAATGATTGTAGAGCCACTGTAGTGAGATGGACTTTGTAACAACGTTTGTAGTGCCTTTTATGGGTCTTGGGAGTGTGAATGTACTGAATGCCAATGGAGGCCTATCTGAGTCCTTTCTCAGCCATCAGCTTTCAACAAAAATATCTCCATTTGTGTTCCGAAGATGAGGTTTTACAGGTGTCGAACGACATGAGGGGTAGTAATTAATGACATAATTTTCATTTTTGGGTGAACTAACCCTTTAACAATGATAATAAGAAATGTCTTTTGAGCAAAATTCAGCTTTGCCATCACCAGAAAAAAATAAATTTTAAAATATGTTGAAATAGAAAACAGTTATTTAAAATTTTAATCATATTTCACAGTATTGCAGTTTCACTGTATATTTTATCAAATAAATGAGGCTTCTATCAAAAACTTAAAAAATCTAAACTTTTCTTAAAATGTAAAGACTTTTCCAAGGCTTTTAGTTGTTAATTATTGCATTGTAGCCATTTCCACATTCACGGCAAGTGTGCAATATATTAAAGTGTCATTAATGTGTCATTTATTTTAGCCGTATGATACTGACCAGGGAGGAGCGTTTGAGCTCTATTGAGCCGTCTTTGAAACAGCCTACCGCTGACCAGAGTGGCTCCTTAAGGGTGACATGCTCAGCCTGAGGCGGTCTTCTTTAATTATTCTCTGTTTAACCTTTCCTCGAGTCGGAGGGAGGCTGAACCATAGAGGGCCGTTTAGCGTAATGAGGGTCCTCATCAAAAAGCTAATGCAGGAGCTAAGACTGTTTGACCCACTGCACGCTCTCTCTCTCTCTCTCTCTCTCTCTCACACACACACACACACACGTAAGCCATCGCACCAGAGCCCTGGGCACCAGCGCTATGCACACTGCTCCTCATTTCAAATGAAATCGCTGGTCTGACTGGGATGTCATCTATAATTAATGACCACTTCAGAGTGTAATTTATTGAGATCTCACCTGTGGCCCTGTCCCCATCCCTGCTGGACTTTCAAACCCCTCCCAGCTCCACCCACCTCCTCATGTTCACACACTACTTACATACAGAAATAGCAGACAACTCCACCTGATGTTTGGCACTTCACATACTGAACATTACAAGAAGATCTCACACTTTACAAAACCATGTCATTGCTTCTATCAACACTTATCACACTTAAAATCATAGAAAATGGATGTATTTTATTTGCATACGGGATTGTAACCACATATTCAGGATTTGAAGAGACCAAATGTATAAATCTTTCAACACCCATATTATCGAACTTATGTTTTTCCCCTGGTGGTTACAGCCCTGTATTTGAACATATTGTTTGTTTATTTTTATTCTATTTATTTTTTTGACTTGGAGGTTTCTCTATTGGTCTTTGCTGATTTTTCCGACCACAGCCATCTATACTCAAATGGAAAGTTAAATTTCGTTATTTGGCTAACAAAGTAAAAAAAAAAAAAATCATAACCTTGTATACAGTGCATCCGGAAAGTATTCACAGCGCTTCACTTTTTCCACATTTTGTTATGTTACAGCCTTTTTCCAAAATGGATTCAATGTATTATTTTGCTCAAAATTCTATAAACAATACCCCATAATAACCACTGTAATGTTGGTTCGTGTGGGTGGGTGTAGGAAGGAAGAAGACTGGGTCGGCGTGACTGGGACTGTGTCTTTTATTACTCAGAACTGGAATAACAATAACGGTCTTGTCAATTTGGGGACGCACTTGCTCATGACCCAAGTGGAAGCCCAGATATCTTACTTCCACCCACCCAGTCGCACACTTCTTTGAGTTGGCCTTGAGCCCCACCCTTCTCAGCGACTGCAGGACAGCCCGCAAGTGCTGCATATGACGCAGCATGCGGCCGGAGAATTCTGTCCATCAGACACTGGAAGGTTGCGGGAGCCCCGAACAAGCCGAAAGGAAGGGTGACAAATTGGTGTAACCCAAACGGCGTGGTGAAAGAGTTTTTTTCTTTGGACATTGGAGACAAGGGGATCTGCCAATATCCCTTTGTTAAGTCCAGTCTTGAGGGAGTCTTGAGGGACCTCGCGTACAGATAACAACAGAGGTTCTAGCCACTTATCCCAATTTTTGGCGTCCTCGTGAACAAACTTACGAATCATGGTTTTCAACGTGCGATTCCGTTTTCAAAGTTCGCGAACCGTCCGTGACATGAACGCCGTGCCTTGATGGGTTAGAATCTCTCACCCGGGAGATTAATGAAAACTTTTCACCGAAATAGTGCGGAGCGGAACTGCTTCCGGGTATCGCGTTGCATAGTCCACGAGAACCAATGCAAAATGATGCCCACGTGCTGACCATTCTAATGGCTTGATGAGGTCCCTACCAATTTGTTCGAAGGGGACCTGCATCAGTGAAAGTGGGCACAATGGTGCTTTTGGGGTGGCCGGTGGATTCACCAACTGACATTCACAACAAGACGCACACCACTTGCGCACATTCTTGTGAATGCCCGGCCAGAAGAACCGGGCCATGGACCTAAATGCCCGGCCATCGGGTTCAAATGAGCCGCCTGGAAAAGCATTTTGCAGCGGCTTTTAAGAATCAACAACTGGATTGTATCTTGTTTTGACTGGGTGTCTTGGGTCACCCGATACAACCTATCTTTTATGATCGCGAAATATGGAAAGGAGAGCGGTTGATCAGGATGAAGGAGGTGGCCGTCGATGGAACGGACCTGATTAAACGCGTTTTTAAGCGTCTCATCCTGGGACTGGTCCAGGGGAAAGTCATCGCGGTCTGTGAGCACCTTTCCCCTGAGCCAGCCGCCGGAGGTCCCGGCTCTGCCTCCCCCAGCTGAGCGACCGCCATCCCGCTTTCCAAACGTTTTCCCCAAGAAGCATCCGCACACAAGTGCCCCAACAATTTATTAAACGCCGGCCAATTGGTCCCCAGGATTAGCGGATGCCAGAGGTGCGGGTTAACTGCGACCTCCACACTATGCTTTTGTCCCCTAAATTGAATAGTGACGGGCACCAACGGATAGTTCACCACTTCCCCGTGCACACACCGCTCGTAACCGTACGGCTGTTACCTAATGCCTTAGGCTGAATCAGGCTTTGGTGGATGGAGGTCTGGTTATAACCGGAATCCACCAATGCCTGATAAGTACCCCCCTTGATACTCACGGGTATTTGGTACAGTTCAGCTTGATCGAGGGCAGCTTGTGGAGCGTCGGGGACCCGGATCAGCGTCCCCACCTCCATAACAGGACAGCGATCAATGAAATGCCCCGGATCCCCGCAGCACCAACAAGCCGGCCCAGACTTTCCTGCCGCTCTAGTGGCCGGAAGTAGGTCGGCAGTTTGGCGTGGAGAGAGCACGGGGATGGAGGAAGAGGGGTAGGGATCAGCGGAGATTCCCCCTCCCCTCTGCGCCGGACGGGGAGGTGCCACTGGCTCGCTGGGTCCGCCCGTCCTCCATCTCGGGGCAGGTCTGGGCGGCATTCCCCCATGCGACCTGGGAAAGGGGACAGGTTTGGGGAGAGAGGGGGTAGGGGAAGAAGAGGGGAGAGAGAGAGAGAGAGAAGCGATGGAAGGGGCTCGCCGACCCCCTGGCACGCCACCATCTGATCCTCCGCCAATTGGATGGCCTGGTTCAGCGACGTCGGGCGGTGGCACTGGACCCACTGTGCGGTCTTCCGGGGAAACCGCGCGACGAACTGTTCCAGCACCACGCGATCGATGATGTCCTCGATACCACTTTGTTTCAACCACGTTAAAGAAGTTTGTTTGAAATCTTTCTAAAACTAAAAAACTAAAAATCACATGTACATAAGAATTCACAGCCTTTGCCATGATACTCAAAATTGAGCTCACGTGCATCCTGTTTCCACTGATCATCCTTGAGATGATTCTACAACTTGGAGTCCACCTGTGGTAAATTCAGTGGATTGGACATTATTTGGAAAGGCACACACCTGTCTATATAAGGTCCCACAGTTAACAGTGCACGTCGGAGCACAAACAGAGTCATAAAGTCCAAGGAATTGTCTGTAAACCTCCGAGACATGATTGTATCGAGGCACGGATCTGGGGAAGGGTACAGAACCCAATGGTTACTCTGACAGAGCTCCAGCATTTCTCTGTGGAGAGAGGAGAACCTTTTACAAGAACAACCATCTCTGCAGCACTCCACCAATCAGGCCTGTATGGCAGATTGGCCAGACGGGAGCCACTCCCCAGTAAAAGGCACGTGACAGCCCGCCTGGAGTTTGCCAAAATGCACCCGAAGGACTCTGGAAACCACTGGGGGTGGTTCTCTGGAAAAAAATGGCATTTGGGGGGTAAAATGTGTTATTTTGGCAGGGATGCTTGCTAAAATTCGCATTCCTGGGTCTGTATATCACATAATTGGGGTCACTTCAACCCGCGGACATGGAAAACAACCCGTGGACTTGGCAACACAATGCAGTTGAGTTCTGTTGACATTTGACAACTAATGTCTTTCCTGGTTCGGTTGAAACACGTCCCATAATCACAGCCCAACGGAGCAGTATCAGACTCAAATTCTGACTAGAATTGAGTATGACGACGTCAGGCTAAGTAATAACAGTAATAGTGTGAAATATTATTACAGTTTAAAATAACTGTTGATTATTTTAGCATATTTTAATGTCAAAGCTGAATTTTCAGCATCATTACTCCAGTCTTCAGTGTCACATGATTCTTCAGAAAGCATTCTAATATGAATGTTTTTTTTTCTGATTCTTTGATTAATAGAAGAAAAAAAATGCATTTATTTGAAATACAAATATTTTGTAGCATTATAAATGTCTTTACTGTCACTTTTGATCAATTTAATTTGATCAATTTCTTTTAAAAATGATTGACTCTCCTTTTAAACAGTAAACATAGAAATCACAACAACCTGCCTTTCATTAGTGGGTGTATTGGAAGACCCCATTGCGTTTGCTTTCAGATTGGTGGCCATCCGCCAGATCCTCTATGGTTTATAGTCTCATTCATGTTTGTAGATGTGCCAGGACTTGCTGTCATCTGATTACCTGTGTTGCATCTCTTAGACTCAGTTGGCAGATGCTGGTCTCCATCTGCAGGGCCTGTGAGACATTCCCCATCTTTACAGGAACAGAATTCCACAGGGAAGCCTTTACTGTACAAGAGACTGAGTGTTGTAAATGTGCGCTGGTGACTGTTGTGTATCACAGATCACTCATACACAACAGAGCTGTAGTTAAGTTTTAGGTGCCGATGTGCACTTGGTCCCTGTGGTATGGCCAGTAGTCAGATAAAGCCCAGCGGTACTAGAAAGGCCTCCTTTCCCTGCTGAGATCTCCTCCGCCTTCACGGCAACCTCTTCAGTACCCACAGCCCCATGTGGAGCCACTGACTCCTGCAGGGCCGCCAGCTGTCAGGGAACCTCTCCTCCTTCACACTCTCCAGCCATTAACCATCACTTTGAGTCGAGAGATCCTACTTGACTCGTAAAATACTCACATGAAAGGCCTGTCATTATACCAAACTATTTAAGCTTAGTCTTTTGGTATAGGTTTAAAGTGGACCTATTTTTACAAGATGTAATATAAGTATCAGGTGTCAGCTCAAAATACCCCACAGATCATTTATTATGCCATGTTGTAAATGCCCATTTTTGAGAGGAAGGAAAAACATGCTGTTTTCATGCATATATCTTTAAATGCAAATGAGCTGCTGCTCCCCACCACGCTTTGCAGAAGAGGGCGGAGCCTGTACCGCTCGTGCCTCAGATACTCTAGATAGAATCAAAACCAAACAGATATTTTGTTATATCGCGCTCGCGAGACATAGCAGTTCTTCATCATCATGAAAGTGTATTATCTGCATGCATTTTAAAGCCATATCAGTCTACACTTCTAATATAAGGTTTTCTGAGCGCACAGAAAGCTGTCTGTCAGACGGTGCGTCTCGTGAGTATTAAGTGAATGAGTAAGTTCTCATTCACATCTTTTTGCGCTTAAACTGTCAAATACACACAAGGTTATGTCAAAAAACACAAAGTTGACATAAACACAGTCAGTTATGTCTGTGAACGTAAACAGCAGGGAAAAAAATCATATGTGTATATTAGATCTGAGTACTAAAGTGAAAGCAGCGTAATATACAGTACCTACTGCTGTAAAAGAAAAACAGAAAATCACTCACTCCTTGATTGAATAACTTTAGTAGCTTTAATAAGAACACTTATCTTACTTGAATTCTGCTGTTAAATGTAGAAAAACATGGTGGACTCTTTACAGCTCACTGAGGGCGGGGTCTATGCTAATAGGGCAGAGACTGTCAGCAGTCGTGGGCGGGGTCTAAGCATTTGTGACGTTACACTGCTATGCAAATGGCTTGTTCTGAGGCACTGCTTATGATTTATGGGGATTAAAAAAAAAGAAGAGTGGGTGGATTTTTACCATTCTAGGGTGGTTATGTACACACTGCCAACACATTTATGTTCAAACACCATGTAAAAGTGAATTTTGCATAATAGATCACCTTTGAGGATTTCTCGCTATAACATATTACAAAGCTATACCTGCTAAATGCATTACTTTTTACATCTTGAATTTTCACTGAACTTGTTGCAATGCATTCTGGGATTGTTTCTCCACAAAGCCTACCTGCCTTAGAGATAGTCCAAAGTGAGGTATTTTAAGAGGCAACATAATATGATAATTTCTGGGTCGTAACTGATTATATGTAATCTCAGATTCCTAAAATTAAATAGGCTACTTGTAATTAGATTAAATAACATTTTTAAAATGCTTATAATCAGATTAGTTACTTTTTTAATGGTTATCTGAATACTTAATATTCAGAAAATGGCAGTAAATTATTCAAAGTTCAAAGATTCTCTATAAATCTTCTCACTTTTCAAATTCTTCCTAGTTTTATCTTGTAAATTTTCCTTTCTAAAAATACTATTGCTTATACATGTTTGGAAAGTCTTCCAGTTTTGTGGAATTGCACACGTAAGAACAGCCACTAGTTAGGGGGCTATAATTACATGGAAAATTGAGGGGCCACAAAGTATAAACAAGTAAAATATTTTTACTAAGTGTTTTATTTTGATTTATTTTTGTACCATATTTTTTAAGTAATTTAATTATTACTTTTACATATATTTCTGAACCCCCTGCATTTACACAAACCCCAGTTTGAGAAAGTCTGACGTATGTTTAATGCACTTCACATTGATAACAAAGAGTGAAATAAATGTTCTTTATTTCAGCATTTCTTTTCAAATCAATGTGACATGAGTTAGATCAAAAGTAATTAAAAAGTAATCCGATTTTATTACCTAAAATGTATAACGTATAGATTTCGTTACTAACTACAGTTTTAGTAAATATACTAAATATAAAAATGTTGTACATACATACAAATACACAAACTATCTGTGTATCAGTGTATAAAAATGATTTTGAATAATTCACTTGAATTTTTTATTTATTTATCTTGTTTGCATTCATTGCAGAAATACAGTGAAAAATGAACTATTTTGAAATATTACTACAATTGAATAGTTTTCAATTTTGATATATTTATAATTCGTTTTTTGTAGTTGTAATTTTTAAGCATGTCAAGTGATTTTACTTTACTTTCTTCAGTTGAACAGTAAACACCTCTCTTCCTCTCTCTCTCCTTCTGTAGTGTCATGTTCTACAAACCAGTGCATCAGAGCAATCCTGACAGAGGTAGTTATATCCATGTGATATTTATCACCTCAGATAAAGAAGAAATTAGTGTGAGAATGAGGTCGTACATCACTACAGGTTAGATTAGGTGTCAAAAGAAAAATCAATGACAAGACCATGTTTGCCTTCCTCAGACGCAGCAGAAAGTGACGAGAGGCAAAGTTGCCTCGGGTCGACAACACAACCGTCACACTTTGCCTCAAGCCCCTATTCAGTACCACTGCAAAGACACATAGTTGACACAATGTTGTTTCGACACCCTTTATGTACATTTTCCGTACTTTGTTCGACTCTGTGACCTCATTTACACCTGTTTCAATGTGAGAATAATCCAAAATTTAATTCCAGCCCTCCTAGTGTGTGCATGGATCTTTCCTACAGTCTTTAGTGCAGATGTGACCCGTCTATCAGCCCTACTTGTGTGCGTTGGTGAAAGGGAACAGAACAGATGGGAATCCGATTGAAGAGATGAGATGCTCCTAATTACCTAATGAGCAACGGGATCGGCTTGATTTGTCGCTTTAGCACTCTTGTTAGGTTAAGTGGAGGGAATCGACTAAGGAGCCATCTTGGCTCAATCTATCCTGATCTTTTCCTCAAATGTTTGCAATACTCAGAGGTGAAGTCTAGCGAAAAAGAGGATGTTGGAGGTCCTGTTAAACTTCTATAATGAGGCAATTATATTTTGTTTAGTATTTTCTTCATTGTCATCTTTGGCTAAACCTTTTTTTTTATATACATTTTATTTTATATTTTATTATTATTATTTATTTATTTATTTATTATGTATTTATTCTCTACTTTACTCTACTCTACTTGACTTTTTACTTAATTTAATTGAATTCCAAACCTGTTTTTATTTTTATTTTGTGAAACATAAAAGGAGACATTTTGACTAATGTTTTAATTTTTATATAAGTAGTTTACCTAAATATAAATATCATAAAGCATCATAAAACTACTTGGGATACTATATACTATATATATATATATATAGGATGCATTCAAGGTGATTGGGACACTTTTTTTATGTTAAAAAAAATTACATCATATTTATTTAGAACCAAAAATACATTATTAGTAAGAGTTCCTATGAAAATGAGTTTGAATGATGCAACACAGACAGTTACCTGTGTCTGTTACCCTTCTCATTCAGATTAAATATGAAAATAAGACTTATGCTTCATTATATGTCTAATTAAAGGCTGCATTAAAACCCAGAGTAGAATGTCGAGTGATGGTATATGTTAATCCAGGCATCCAGGATGTCTTGAATGTGTGTGTAATTCCTGTAAGTACACACTGGGAGGAGAGTTTTCAGCCTCCGTCCCTATGAAGAAGTGTGTGTCCTTTGAGGTGTGCATTGCCGATCTCAGCGTGTGCGCCTTGTTTCCCTCATCCGTTCTGCCGTATATTGACCATGTTGCACATTATAAATCAAAGGCGGCGAGGTTCTCCTGCAAGTGGCTAATGAAAGCTCATTTTTAACATCACTAAATGGTCCTGACAAAAAGTCTAATGAGGAAATCAATAATTCAGCGATTGTTGTCCTGCTAATGCTAATAGATCCAGGTTGTTGGTGTTGGGATCCAGTGAAGAGGGGGCCATTTTTTATTGCGCAGCTTCTGCACATCAGCGTGTTTTAAAAGGTTTTCTCCCTGCCGCGGACTCCTGATTGATCATCTGTTGTGGATTTGCGACTGATTTTGGTGGGATTCAGGTTATAGGCATTTAAGAAGTGCTGTTGCCATTAATATAAATTTAATCCATTCTGAGTGAAATTAGGTGAAGAATACCTGTCAACTCCCTTTTAATTCTAGAGGCACAGATTAATGTTAGAAACACAATGCTTTAAAACTGCTTTTCTGTATTTGTATTTGTATTTTATTGTACAATATCAATGAAAAGCAAATGTTTTTTTTAATACTCTCTTAAAATCAAAAGTATTAAAAGTGTTAACAGGGATGCCATTTAAGAGCCGAATTTGGTTCCCCAAAGAACCTTTCAATTATCAGTTCTTAACTGAACCATTTTTTTTTTCTTCTTAATAATTTAAAGAACAATACATTTTTTGGAATAGAAAGATTCCATGAATGTCAAAGGTTCTTTGTGGGACCATTGATGCCAATAAAAAGAGTGTACCATGCTAACAATTACCATGTCTACTCCAAAAACGTAAGCCTATTTATTGTTTCCATGCCAATTACTGACTACTACTTTTTCCTATTTTTCCTTTAACCAGATCCCATTTGTATGCTTTGGATTGTGTAATTCTCTAAATCTCTAAATCCTTGGTGTTTGGTTCCTGCTGTAGAAGGTTCAGGTGTGTGTGTCTGCTGGTAATGAAAACAGATGGTGGTTTGTTCTGGTGAGGTCACTGATCATGATCCTGGTCCCTGAGAGACTTTGTGTGGGGTGGGGGACAGGGGTCCGGCTCCACAACCCACTCTTAATTGAAGGGGCAGCTAGATTACCCTCTCTGAACCCTAGCTGGGCTCTGTGATGGTAGGGGTTTGCGCCATGTGCTTCAGTTTTTGAGTCGTCCTGGATCATTTTCATGCCAAGATGGGGACCAGACAGTCATTGTGAATTACTTTAGGTGATGCATTATTGTAAATTCATTCATTTTGATATTGAACCTACAGTCTTGCAGTTACTAGATGCACGGATATTAAAATTCTGCCCGATACAGATTGTTATTTATTGTTATCGAGCTGTTAATTCATTTCAAATGACTGATTTGACTAGTAAATATGATTTGATTTGACCAAAACAATTGTTTTAAATGCTAGTAAATTTATCCATCACTGCAGTATAATGTACTGTATGAAAAATGTATATTTATTTTAAGATTTGCTAAAGATTACATTTAACCCTTAAAGACCTAGAAAATGTTTGGTGCGCCTGACTTGCCTTTACTTTTCTTTGTTTTTCTCACCCATTCTAGCAGTTAGCATCAAGTGTCATATATCGTTTTAAACAGGAGAACATGAAGTTTCCATCTAGCTCATTTGAAGTCCCAATTTTACATTTATTTAGTCTTAGAATGGATTAAATTAATAGAATTAAGAAAAACGGCAGCAAAAATTTGGTGTTTTTACTGTGAACTCAAACAGAACTTCATGAAGTTTGGATTTTTTCCTTTAGAAAGTTGGACTTGGTTGTTTTAGACTTCCAGATGAAATGTTGTCTACATGTCTACAATCCCTCAGCAAGTTATAGCCATTAATATTATTCTAGGCGTGTAAACAGGTGTATTTTATTTACTGACAATGTAGATAAAAACGATCAGGGTAAATAGAAAGATTGTTATATAATAACAGAAAACTGAAACGGTGTAAAACACAAACTACATGCAAAAAGAGAAATATACTGACTTTGTGTGCTATGTGAGAGAGTGCTCTGCAAATCCGAGAGCTCTCTGACCCGCCCATAGACTGCAACATTATTACCACTTTCAAGGTCCAGAAAGGTAGTAAAGACATCGTTGAAATAGTCCATGTGAATACAGTGGTTCAACCTTAATGTTATGAAGGGACGAGAATACGTTTTGTGTGCAAAAAAACCCAGACTTTATTCAACAATTTCTTCTCTTCTGTGTCAGTTTCCGATGCTGTTCACGGTGAGCACCATGACGCATGCGCGGCGCAGGAGACAGCCAATAGTGGGCTGCCGTTCTGATGTAGAACCCCGGAAGCACTGCACTGTTTATAACGTCAACTGCGTCAGAGACTGAAACGGAAGAGAAGAAATTGTTGAAGAATCATTTTTTTTTTTTTTGTGGCACAAAATGTATTGATGAGCGAAGGTCTTGTGGATTGGGAACAACATGAGGGTGAGTAATTAATGACAGAAATGTAATTTTTGGGTGAACTAACCCTTTAACAGTATTATTAAATTATTATGGTTGGCTGTACAAACATCTAATTCTGGCTGATAACCATTCATACAAATACGGTATATCATGATTCCCTAGTTACCAGCTCAGATATTTAACCACTTCAATGCCATAGAAAAACTATTTTGGGTTTCTCAAAGAACCTTTTGGTTCATAATGTAAATAATATTTTAAAAATCTGAAGAAAATTTTTCCACTATAAAGAACCTAAGGTTCCATGGATGTTAAAGGTTCTTCATGAAACCTGATGCCAGTAAACAACCTCTCATTTTAAGAGTATACGCCACACCACTCCCCTAATGCTTGATAATGATTTATAAATAATACATTATCAATAAAAAACGGATACAACTTGTTGGTTTCAGGATGAAGAATAAGCTTTGGTACTTCGAGTTTGGCACCTCTGAGACCTTCTCAGCAACTTGCAAGAAGCTACATGATTATCTTGAGGTGGAGGTAATGAGAATAAGTGAGAAACCACATGCCTTATCGCCTTTCTAACACTTAAACACCCCCTGCAGAACCACTGGAAAGAACTGTGGCGTATTGTTTTAAGACAAAAAGAAATTACATTTTGCCAAAATGCCTTTCAGAATTATAACAAAGCGAAATTTATTTTCAGTTTGATTGTGCTAATACAACAGATCTATGTTTATTTATTCATTATTGATTGATCGATTCATTGATTAATTCACCGTATTATAAATAGAATTGAAATTGTACATAAACACACCTTGCAATTCTTTCCCATGTTTTTAAAGTGTGATGGTATCACCCTGAACCTCAGCAACATCTCATTGGAGGGCATCGCCGTCCTGAATATTCCCAGCATGCACGGCGGTTCCAACCTATGGGGAGAGAGCAAGAAACGGAGGGGTCACCGTAGAACAGGAAAGAAGTCTCCGGAAAAGACCACAATTGTTGACCCCAAACAACTAATTTTTGCTGTCCAAGGTATGCAAACGCTTACTCACATATCACAAAACATTATGCCACAAATGCTGTCAACAGAGCTGAACTTGAATTGAACCTGGAACATTTCTTTAAGGGTCACCTTAACGTTACTGGTTTGCAAAGTCCTTGTCTTTATACCTGATTAATCAAAGGCAACTTCAGAGAAACTTTTCTTTCATGATGAATATTTCACCAGTGACACATTGAATCATTGCGAGTGGCTTTTGTTTGGGTTGAAGGGATGCAGTTTTAATGTCAGTGTTTGGGATCGTCAGTGGCTCTGAAATGGCTTGTGCTAGCGTTAGTGGACAGACCTGTCTAATCAAAGCAGACTCAACTATACCATGGTAAAACAAGGCTGATTGGGGTTTCAGTAACTGTACTTTCTAAAGCAGCAGGCTTACTGTCACATACGGCTACTGTTGCCACTAGCTGTGCTCAAGGGCACTGAAATGACTGCCCTAATCAATCAGGCAAATTCTTGTTTTTCATATTACAAAGCTAAGTTGTGCAACTTTGGTGCTTTGTAGTCTCAGAATTATACGGTATGCTCTTGGACTGCCCACAGACGGTTCACTGACCGTTTAGTGCTTATTGCACACAGAACTGGAAAAGCAGAGTCATGATCTGGCAAGCTCTGTATTGGCTGATAGTGACTTTAGATGACTTCCAATAATAAAGGCCCGTTCACACCAAAAATGATAACTATAAAGTAGTGCTGGGAATCGATAAAAAAGTAACTAATTAATCGCATTGTTTTCTGTAATTAATCGCGATTAATTGCAAGGTTTTTAATATTATATTTTAAATATATGTTGTAATGGCATCTTTTTATGTATGAAGGCCAGTATCACTGATACTAATGTCTCTATATGAAACATCAATGACATTACATTACAGTATAACTGAAAGCTACCAATTTCAACATTTATTAGGCTTTAAAAAAACACCTTTTAATTTAAGTGAACTTAAAACAGTCTTTACATAAACCCATTATAATACATGTTATATTTACCAGTGGCCTTCCCTGTTAGACATATACAGAAATGTAATAGTTATCAAACACCTTTCTTAAATGCATAGATAATACATTAAATATAGATGAATCATCTTTTCTCTGTTACCTTTGTTTTTTGATGAACATTAATGACGGACATCATCAGTGCTGCTGTCGAACATGACGGGGATCTGACGCGCTGTCACGCGCATCTCATTTTCTCACGTTCATTTAAGACATTATTTAACTCATTTAAGACTCCTATTATGAGAATACTCGACAAAACTGGCATTTTGGCAACATTCTCACATGACGTGGCAGACGTGTTGTTGTTATTGTTTGTTCAAGAGCGAAAAAGAACTCGATGTGTGCACAAGACTGGCGCAAATAGGGATCTGATTGAGACGCACCCACACAGACAGGACATTGATATATAGTGCGTTCTTTTCTGTCTTGTCGTGCTTAGATGGTTTAAAAGCATTTACATGAATAAGAGTGTGATCATATAATGTAACGCTAGGCAAAAATGTATATAAAAATGCTGTTAATTGCATTAAATATTTTTAATGTGTTAAAATAAAGAAATTAATTAACGCCCCCAGCACTACTATAAAGATAACTAAAAAAAAAAAAAAAATATATATATATATATATATATATATATATATATATATATATATATATATATATATATATATATATATATATATATATATATATATATATATATATATATTAGCGTCCACACCAGCAGACGATATCGTTCTGTTTATTCTGTTTTAAATGCTCGAGCTTATTACAGGATGAATTCTGATTGGCTCTCAATGTTTTATCGTTCATCGGCTGGATAAAATTGTTCTGATAGTGATTCCAACGATATAGTTTCTCTGTGCCATTATCGTTATAGTTGTGGTATGTGAACTTTGCTATTCTTTAATATAAGGAACGATTTTTAGAACTATATCTTTAGCGTTATCTTTATAGTTATCGTTCTTGGTGTGAACAGGCCTTAAGAGGACTGTACATAGGTTGTTTTTGACAGTCCCCCTGAAAAAATAAAGAAAAGCCAAGGTTCACCAGGTTAATGTCAGATTTTTAAAAGATATTCAACACTTTAACTTGTTTGAGCAATTTAACTATATAATCAATGTGATATATGAAGTTATGGTAAGATTTAAAATCATAATGTAAGATATAAAGTCTCATTTGTGATCTATAAAATCATTTTATGAGATATGAAGTCATAATTGTAGACATAAAACGCCAGAATTGTGAGTATATAGTATACATGTATATAAGTATAATATTGTCACAATTACCTTTTTATCTTTTTATTACATGGAGGCGGAAACTGGCTTTTGAAGTTCGCAGACATTGTCGCACCCTTATTTTATCGTATAATGTATTTTTTTTTATACATTTTAAAAACAAACCAAACTGTGGTCATTCACTTTACATGTTGGTCAGACCAACACACTCTCATTACAAAACCTATTTACAAAAACGATTGTACATTTTTGCGAATTGGTGACGAATTCATATTAATTTGAATCTCATTTTCTTTCAATCTGCTTACGCCACACTGAGGATTAGGTTTAGGGGTGGACAAAATCAAAATTCTGTACAAATCAAACTTGTAAAATAGTTACATTTTCTCAAGAGATTAGGTTAGTCTCTTCCTGTCAAAAGTGGGTGATTCTTGGCCAGAATAAGCAACAATTTGGCCTAGAGATTGTTTTGGTTCTGATGAACCCTAATAAAAATGATTTGAATGCAAGAAGTAAGAGAAAACTCTGCACATGCTAACACATAAGAAATAACAAACACAGGAAAACCCTCACAGGTAGTTTCCTGCCAAATGGCATTAACCCAAATCCTGTCAAATCACAAAGAACATTAAAGAGTTGTTTTTGAGATAAACACTTAGATGTTCCCTCCACGGAGGATCATCAAGGCAGAACGCCGTTCACTAATCTAGAAATGTGTACGCCGGTTGTACCCACGTTGGGGAAAATCTGTGTATCATGCCCGCTTTGAGAGCATTGATTGTAGTTTCACAGAATCTCTCTGGGCCGTTATCATGGGAACGCTTCGGATCACAAAGAGCAGAATGAAGGGTGAAACGTCTGAGCCTGTTTGAGTCTTACAATCACGGTATTTGATGTTCCCTGATGAGAAATCACCCATTTGAAAGAGATTGTCAGTTAGACTTTCTTGTTTACAGAGGTTAAAGTGTTTACTTGCCTGGCCCAGCTACTTTCTTTTCAGTCAATATGGGTAAAAATGAAATATAACCTCTAGTATGAGTATACTTATTCATGTTTTGTACAGTATATCAATATCTGTACATTTACGCACCTTAACTCCATAGTATCTCATTCATTAAACTCTTTAATCTGTCCACCTCAGTTAAACCCCAAGTACCAATCCATTATCTCGGTTGTCGTTAGTCTGTGGCCGTCTTTCCAGTTCATCCAGCCCCTTGCACTCTTTAATTTCAGTCAATACGAGTCAGACGCTGATAAATGCACCCATTTGTATCATGCATGTTTGCTCTAATATCCTGCTGCATCTCTCAGTTGGGCTAAAGCAGAAATGGAGTGCTTCGCAAAGAAAACCGGCTTCCGAAAAAGAGCGCAGGGAAGAAAAAACCCTTTACGCTCCATTCTATTCTATTTACTCACGGAAAAAAGATCAATTGATTTCTGCGAAGGCAACCGTGAACCCAGGTTCGGACCAGAGAAGGCACTTAGCCCGGGCGCCTTGCTGGTGGTTTTGAAAGCCTTCGTAGATACGGCTTCATCTGAAGGAGCTCTGAAGGTGAGAGGCCTGTGCTTGTCAGATTAGTCGAGGGAGCATTAGCTGGATGGTAAACAGGGAGTGCATTAGCCCCAGAGGCCCAGCTCTCAGATGGGGTAGAGTCTGACCTTTCGGGAGCAGTTGAGTGGCCCCGCTGGTGACGCTAGGAGACAGGCCTCCTCAGGTGGAAGGGAATGGAGGTGGGCTGAATTATTCAGCATGGACGTGGGCTGCATTGGGGCTACTGATGTCCCCTGACACACTGTGTGAAAGCCCCCCCAACTCCCTCCCGTGCACCTCAGCCCTCCCTGCGCCTGTCGCTCCATGTGCGTCATGAGCAACACGGGCTGTTCAATCACACAGGAAAAAAAAACAGGTGACAAGAAAACACCATTATCAGGTGCACACGGCTTTTGTACATGTGTGCATGTGCAAAAGAAAGAGAGCTTTGTGTCGATTTTACATTTTTAAGTGTTTAAATGCATTTTCTTGTTCCAGCTTAACATTCAGAGACTTTAAGAAATGGATTTAAAAGTTGATTTTCTCCCTGAAAAGTGTAAACACTCTGTTCTGTGGTACTTTCAAAAATTGCTCTGTTAGAGCCAACATTGACTCAACCAATGGAGTCACTTGTCAGTTTGGGGCAGAGCTATCTGTTTGATTGGCAGTTTGATTGGAGAGTTCAGGAAAACCATAATTTTCGCAGTTTCATTTTGTATTCTAATTAGTATTCTAATAGTGCCGAAATTACACACTTCATCTAGGAGAACAAGTATTTGATACACTGCAGATTTTGCAGGTTTTCCTACTTACAAAGCATGTAGAGGTCTGTAATTTTATCATAGGTACTCTTCAGCTGTGAGAGACGGAATCTAAAAAAAATCCAGAAAATCACATTGTATGATTTTTAAATAATGAATTTGCATTTTATTGCATGACATAAGTATTTGATCACCTACCAACCAGTAAGAATTCCGGCTCTCTCAGACCTGTTAGGTTTTCTTTTGGAAGCCCTCCTGTTCTCCACTCATTTCCTGTATTAACTGCATCAAAAGACACCTGTCCACACAATGGCCAAGACCAGAGAGCTGTGTAAGGACATCAGGGATAAAATTGTAGACCTGCACAAGGCTGGGATGGGCTACAGGACAATAGGCAAGCAGCTTGGTGAGAAGGCAACAACTGTTGGTGCAATTATTAGAAAATGGAAGAAGTTCAAGATGATGGTCAATCTCTCTCGGTCTGGGGCACCATGCAAGATCTCACCTCGTGGGGCATCAATGATCATGAGGAAGGTGAGGGATCAGCCCAGAACTACACGTCAGGACCTGGTCAATGACCTGAAGAGAGCTGGGACCACAGTCTCAAAGAAAACACAATACGCCATCATGGATTAAAATCCTACAGCGCACGCAGGGTCCCCCTGCTCAAGCAAGTGCATATCCAGGCCCGTCTGAAGTTTGCCATTGACCATCTGGATGATGCAGAGGAGGAATGGGAGAAGGTCATGTGGTCTGATGAGACAAAAATAAAGCTTTTTGTTCTAAACTCCACTCATCGTGTTTGGAGGAAGAAGAAGGATGAGTACAACCCCAAGACCACCATCCTAACCGTGAAGCATGGAGGTGGAAACATCATTCTTTGGGGATGCTTTTCTGCAAAGGGGACAGGACGACTGCACCGTATTGAGGGGAGGATGGATGGGACCATGTATCGCAAGATCTTGGCCAACAACCTCCTTCCCTCAGTAAGAGCATTGAAGATGGGTCGTGGCTGGGTCTTCCAGCATGACAACGACCCGAAACACACCGCCAGGGCAACTAAGGAGTGGCTCCGTAAGAAGCATCTCAAGGTCCTGGAGTGGCCTAGCCAGTCTCTAGACCTGAACCCAATAGAAAATCTTTGGAGGGAGATGAAAGTCCGTATTGCCCAACGACAGCCCCGAAAGGATCTGGAGAAGGTCTGTATGAGGGAGTGTGCCAAAATTCCTGCTGCAGTGTGTGCAAACCTGGTCAAGAACTACAGGAAATGTATGATCTCTATAATTCCAAACAAAGGTTTCTGTACCAAATATTAAGTTCTGCTTTTCTGATGTATCAAATACTTATGTCATGCGATAAAATGCAAATTAATTACTTAAAAAATGATTTTCTGGATTTTTGTTTTAGATTCCGTCTCTCACAGTTGAAGAGTACTTATGATAAAAATGACAGACTTCTACATGCTTTGTAAGTGGGCAAACCTGCAACATCGGCAGTGTATCAAATACTTGTTTTCTGTATATATTTTTATTAGTGCTGTCAAATCGATTAATCATCTAACATAAAAGTTTGCAACAAATATTGTGTGCGTGCGCGTCTCTATGCCTATATATTTACAAACTTTTATGTTAGATGATTAATCGATTTGACAGCACTAATTTTATTTGTAGATAAAAGGTTTAAGGTTTGGCCACAGGTTTTGGCCAAAATTCTTCTTCAAAATCTTCCTTAAAATTCCATTAATCTTTTTTAATGAGTATTAATTTTAAATAATTTTAAATTTGACTTTTTAATTTAATTAAAATTGTGCTAAATATAAAAATGACTTTAATTCACATTTCTTTTTGTAATTTTATTTGAAAAATGTGTTCAATTTGTTCGTTTTGTAGGCTAGTAGATGTTCCACCAGCTCTTGCCAGCATTGAATTTCTATTTATTACTTTCTATTTCTACTTTATAGTTTATACTACTTTCTACTGCCTGGATCTGGAGTGGTTGCTTTTATGGCTCAGGTGATTGACTAAAAAACACTGTAACTGAGTGCAGATGAAGCAAACATGCCAGCGTGCAGAAACTTTGTGGGCATCATGTCCCAGCCGAACATCACCTGTCAATGAAATGAATGGCAACACTTTGTGTTGATGTAACAACTTGTAAACAGTGTTTCATCTGTGTTAATATAATCTCTTACATTCTCATTTGAAATAGATGACAGTTCCCAGAGCATGTGAAACAGTAGGTAGAGAGTGTTCTCCACTCCCTCAGGCATTTAGAAATCCCCTCCGCCTGACTCTGACGGTGTCCTCTGTGTGAGCTTTCAGCCTCACGACTCGTGCAAGCCTGACCCTTTTAGAGAGCAGAGCCACAGTGGTCAAAGGACTGTGTACACACGCACACACACTTAACACACACAGTTCGTACTTCTCACACTTTTTCAAATCCCAGCAAGGCCTCGTTCACAGCCTCACAGTCTCCTTGACAACAGCTGAACACAGGGTTGGTACAACAATCCAGGCATTTGTGTTACCCCATTAACTGTGGGGTCTGCCAGACGACTGTAACCGGCACTGTTTTTTGTGTTTTGCTTTTGCATATTTAAGAAATGTATCCCTGCATTGCCCTTAGGTACATGAAGAATGGGGTTTTGCACACAAGTGACATTTAGCTTGAATATGGGAATGGACTTACAGTGTAACTCATATTTATGTTCATAAACAAATTCCGATTGATCAATAGTGTTCCAGACATGCTAAAATACATTTTGTAGTAACAGCTATGATGCAAAACACCATATCACCGCCTAGCACCCATGGGGTATCTATGACTGTATTAACAATATAGAATTTAATTGAATTAAAAGAATGTAAGAGACAGAATAGATGCAAGGTGAACTCCACAGAAAAATCTAAGATACAGAATAAAGTGGACAAAGTTTGGTAATGTATGAAAGAAATATATAAGAATAAAATAGAATTAAAACGTAAGATACAGAATAGAATAGAACAGACCTAGGATATATGATACATGTGCACATTCAGCCATAGTGCTTATGTGAGTAGTGTGAGTTTGAACCTGGCTCACACACATTCCCCCTTCTTCCCTCATCTCACTAAGATTCCCTAAAAAGTGTCAAAAAGGTCCAAACTAAAATATAAATAGAGAATGTATGATTCAGTGCAACATACCTGACTGGACCTTGTGCTATAGCTTTGCCAGCTCTCAGTTCTGTTTGTTTGTGTGGTTGACTGACTGTTGCTTGTCTGTGGACTGAATGACACCGTGTGTGTGTGTGTGTGTGTGTGTGTTTGAGGAGGAGGAGAGGAAGACTCATAGGAGCTGTTACTGAACAGATGGTCCCAGTGCGACACTGGACCTCCGACCGAGGAAAAATCAATGCTCATAACTTCAAAACAAAAAAGAAATTAATAAATATGGAGGAACACTAGATTGCTTTGCATCAGTGTCGCATTCTAATTAATAGGTGTTTTGTTTGTGGGTTGTTGGTGTTTTTTTCCTCCCCTCCTTTTCTCCAACGGTGACAATTTATGCTTTTTTAGAGCGGAAGGCAGACTGTGAAGATTCCAAATCAAGCTTGTCTGCTTTTTTTTCTCTCTCCTTCTCACACGCTCCCCCCTTTCCGCCCCAAACACACCTCCACTGTCTGCTCCTCATCTTCTCTTTTGGACTTTCTCCTCATAATCTTTTCCCCGTGATGTCCCCCATGGGTCAGGCTTGAGCGTTTGGTAGAAAGCGGATGGTATAACAGGCTAACACATTTTGACAGGGATATTGATATTGGTTTTGTGTTATAGAGGGAGAGGACTGTCTGCATGGGTTCCTCGGTTTTGTGTTGTTTTATGTATATTAATGATAATGCAAAATAATTCACTTCAGGTATTAGCACATACAGATCGTCGCGTTACATGTGCTACACACTTACATTTAATCATTTAACAGATGCTTTTATGAAAAACTGACATATAAATGTGATTCATCCAAGATTCAAGACGCATTATCTGGATTTAGAGAAACTGGCAGGTCATTGTAAGTTCAGAGGCTTTAACCAGACTAGACATTTTATTTAATTTGACTAAATTGTAGGTCTACTAACTTCATAATTTAATGGACTTTTGCTACTCATCAGTTAACTATTTATTTTCTTTCTGTCACTCTTTCTCAATGGTAGACCCCTCTGATCAGCTGTTGGAGGTGGTGGGGCTGGAGGGGGCGATGGAAATGGGGCAGATCTACACGGGTCTGAAGAGCGCCGGCAGACGTCTGGCCCAGTGTTCCTCTATTATTATCAGGTGTGTTACAATACATTACATAGTCTTTACAAATCGCCTGCGAATACCACATAAGCTTCCAATGTAGTGTTGTGTGTTAGTATTCCTTATATACTGAATTTTAAAATGTGAAGTGTTAGATTCGAGTAACTTGATTAGTGTAGTAAACAGCTTTATATCACCCACATTACTAGATGACATGACATTTATACTTTTACTGATCAAAAGTGACAGTAAAGGCATTTATAATGTTACAAAAGATTTAGTTTAAAATAATGCTGTTCTTTAAACGTTCTATTCATTAAGGTTTCATCATGGTTTCCTCTAAAATATTAAGCATCACAACTGTTATAATAAGAAATTAAAATAAGAAATGTTTCTTGAGCATCAAATCAGCATATTAGAATGATTTCTGAAGGATCATGTGACGTTTTAAATTGTAATAATGGTAACACTTTAGTATGGGGAACACATTCACTATTAAGCACGACTTCAATAAACTCCTAATTTACTGCTTATTAATAGTTAGTAAGGTAATCGTTGTATCGTTTAAGTTTGGGTATTGGGTAGGTTTAGGGATGTAGAATAAGGTCATGCAGAATAAGGCATTAATATGTGCTTTATGAGTACTAATAAACTGCCAATAACCTACTAATATGCATGCTAATAAGCAACTAGTTAGTAGTGAGAATTGAACCCTAAAATAAAGTATTAACGTAATAATTTAATATTTTAATTATTTTCTTAGGTTGTTTTTCTTATTTTTTATAAAAATCGAATAAATATTGGTGACCATAAGATATTTATTTGAAATACATTTAAAAATCTTACTGATCTCAAATGTCAACCGTATTTTTTGTGATTCTCACGTGGGATATTTGTCCAGTAATTTGTCTACATTTAATGCTCATTTGTCACACTATAAAGAACAAGTAAGGAAAAAATATTCAATATGGTGCAGTTAATCTAATATATTGATGTTTACAGATATACTGTGTATATAAACAAAAATGAACAAAATAAAAAAAATGATATATCTTCATGTATTATATGTTTCAGTATTATATACAGTCAACTCCAAAATTATTGGCACCCTTGTTAAATATGATCTTTCGTTAAAAAAATTCACAAAATTCTAATCTATCATTGAAGTAAATCAAATGAAAGTGCGGGGGAAATCTCATTATGAAATAAATGTTTTTTTTCTAGTTCATGTTGGCCACAATTATTGGCACCTAATCATTGCAACGCCCTTTTCCCAATATAACAGCTCTGAGTTTTCTCCTACAATATAATGCCTGATAAGTTTGGAGAACACCTGACAAGAGATCAGAGATCATTCCTTCATACAGAATCTCTCCAAATTCCTAGCTCCATGTTGGTGCTTCTTCTCTTCAGTTCAGCCCACTCATTTCATATAGGGTTCAGGTCAGAGAACTGGGACGCCCATGGCAGAAGCTTCATTTTGTGCTCAGTGACACATTTTTGTGTTGATTTTGATGTTTGTCCTGATGGAAGATTCAACCACGGCCCATTTATACGATTTCTAGCAGAGGCGGTCAGGTTTTTTTTGTATCTGTTGGTATTTGATAGAATCCATGATACCATGTATCTGAACAAGATGTCCAGGACCTCCAGCAAAAAAAATTAAAATAGGCCCACAACATTAAAGATCCAACGGTATATTTAACAGTGGGCATGGGGCACTTTTTAGCCAAAAAGCTCTCTTTTTTTGTTTCATCTGACCACATAACCATGTCTCTTTTGAAGATTCAGTCATGTCTGACAACTGAATATGCTGGAGTTAGTTTTTTGGATGAGCAAGGAGGATTTTTCTTGAAACCCTCCTAAACAACATGTGGTGATGCAGGTGCTGTTTGATACATTTTATTAGGCTTTCGGACCTCAAGACTCAACTTATCTCTGCAATTCTCCAGCTGTGATCCTTGAAGAGTCATTGGCAACTCAAACTCTCCTCCTCGCCGTGCATTAGGACGATGTACAAACATGTCCTCTTCCAGGCAGATTTGTAACATCTTTAGTTGATGGAACTTCCTAATTATTGCCCTGATGGTGGAAAAGGGTTTTTTCTTTAGATATATTACAGCCACTTTCTCTTTTGTGAAGCTCAACAATCTTTTGCTGCACATCAGAACTACACTATATTGCCAAAGGTTTTGGGACGCCTGCCTTTACATGCACATGAACTTTAATGACATCCTTTTCTTAATCCGTAGGGTTTAATATGGAGTTGTCCTACCCTTTGCAGCTATAACAGCTTCAACTCTTTTGCGAAGGCTTTCCACAAGGTTTAGGAGTGTGTTTATGGGAATTTTTGACCATTCTTCTAGAAGAGCATTTGTGAGGTCAGGTAAGAGACGAGCTGTTGGACGAGAAGGCCTGGCTCGCAGTCTCCACTCTAATTAATCTCAAAGGTGTTCTATCGGGTTGAGGTCAGGACTCTGTGCAGGCCAGTCAAATTCCTCCACACCAAACTCGCTCATCCGTGTCTTTATGGACCTTGCTTTGTGCACTGGTGCGCAGTCATGTTGGAACAGGAAGGGGACATCCCCAAACTATTCCTATTAAGTTGGGAGCATGAAATTGTCCAAAATGACTTGGTATGCTGAAGCATTAAGAGTTCCTTTCACTGGAACTAAGGGGCCAAGCCCAACCCCTGAAAAACAACTCCACACCATAATCCTTATTGCACAGGTGGGAGTCCATCACGGTATCGGGCTTGAATTCACTGAGCTCCTGAGAGCGACCCATTCTTTCGCAGATGTTTGTAGACTGCATGCCTAGGTGCTTGATTTTATACACCTGTGGCCATGGAAGTGATTGGAACACCTAAATTCAATGATTTGGAGGGGTGTCATGTGATGAATGATTAAGGGAATTTGGCCTTTGTGTTTCATCACATTTATATTCATGTGGAACAGGAAGTCATAGCTGGACAATTCCATACTCCTAGTCACCCTGTTGTGCTAAAAAATACTTCAGAGATATTTTACTCATAAGAATTTCTAAGGGTGCCAATAATTGCGGCCAATGTGCATTGGAGAAAAACATTTATTTCATAATGAAAAAACTCTTCAATGAAAGGTTAGATTTTTGTGAATTGTTTGAATGAAAGATCAAAAGGATAAACAATGCAGATTTATTTTCACAGCCGCCTTTGCTCACATTACATTTAACAAGAGTGCCAATAATTCTGTAACTATCTTCAATTGACAGAACCAGTAAACCCCTCCCTATGCAAATAGATGGTGAGCCATGGATGCAAAGCCCATGCACTGTAAGTATGGCATGCACATTTAATAAAATGATATTTATTAAAAAAATATTTATGTGCTTAAATGTCCCTGATATAGCTGTGTTCACCTGTCAATGTTTAACAGCGGAAATATTTTTTTCTTACATTTTTCCTAAACTGGCTTGGGCTGGTCAGTCTTAGATTTTCCTGATAGTTTGTGTAAAACTAAAGCAGCATCTTACAAAAAAAGCTGAAAATATGCTCCAGCCCGAAACAACCACCTCATTTGCAAGATTCGAAGCTTTGTTTGCTTTTAATTAAAGTTTCTCTTCTCTGAAAGCATCCTTTCTGAAGTACATTGTTCATTTACATATACTTCATTTTGTCGATGCCTGGAATCCAAAAAAACATGACAACACAATTAATTGGAAGGAGCACTTGTACCTGTAGATTAAAACTCTGGCTAAAGGTAGACAGCAACATAACTGTTATTGTAGCAGGTGATCTCCATGGCAACCTGTGGCTTCATTGATGCTTAATTAGTGTCAGTAAACGCAAGGAATGCTTTTGAGACACTACAGTCGATGTTCAGGTGTTCCAACTTATCCTCAGCAAAAGTGATTATGCTAATCCATTTTTAGGTGGCGCTGCATTGTATTTGTATTTGCTTGTGAGGGGTTGTCTGTAAACCAGTGGAAATCAGTGTCAAATAGAGGGGAAAATGGTCTGTATGTAAATATTTGTATATATTTATATTCATATATTACTTTTATTATATATTATATATAATAATTATATATATTTTTTCATAAAAATATAAATACTCCAAAAACTACTTTCTGAAGACATTACTTAAAGCGTTTTCTCTTTTTTATTTTTTCGCCTCATTTTGCATTGCATTGTTTTGCCATAATTTTATTCTTTAGAGAATCAAGTATATTATTCATAAATTAGCTACAATCCTCACCTAATGGCACCTAATCTTATCTTGTCTTTCTAAATTGTTCCAGAGAGGCTCTAAAAAGGGCATGGTTCCAATAAATTTGCATTATATATGAACACTCTCGATTTCACCCCGTATGTTAAAAAATGTCATGTTGACTCTACCTCTTAATTAAACTTAAATGTTCCAAAGGTTTTCTTATTGAGGTGTTCAGTACCATTTACCTTCGTATTGCCATTACTGTGTCTGAATACTTTCATGAACAAAGCACATGGGTGAATTCAAAGAGAAGAGCTTGATATTTACCATCACCTTTGATGTGGAATTATAATTGACCCATAAATAGGGAATTTAGAATTCAACACCCAATTAAATGTGACGGGTTAATAAATAAGATTTTAATGACATCACACTTCACATTCTAGTCCATTAGTTCACTGCCTGTTTTCAAACATCGTTCTTTATACGGGTGGTCATGTCTTGGAGAGTCTTGGGAAGTTGTGTTTTGCCCGTTGAACATTTAAAGGGATAGTTCACCCAAAAATGAAAATTAGCCTATAATTTACTCACTCTCAAGTCATCCTAGGTGTACATGACATTCTTCTTTCAGACGAATACAATCTGAGTTATATTACAAAAGTCCAGGCTATAAAGGCCTTCTGAAGCGAATCGATGCGTTTGTGTAAGAAAAATATCCATATTTAAAACTTTATCAAGTAAACTTTCGGCCGACCGCCTTCCCTGTTCAATTTATGGAAAAATTGTTGAAAGTTCCCCTGCCGATCGAAAGACTAACGCGACCAGGTCCGCTCGTCATAACGTCACGTACGCATCTTGAGTTTCACTTTCAACATTCAACACTCTTCCACGGAATGCGGTCGGCTGAAAGTTTATTTGATAAAGTTTTAAATATGGATATTTTTCTTACATAAACGCGTCGATTCGCTTCAGAAGGCCTTTATTAACACCCCGGAGCCGCGTGGAGCAGTTATTTGACGGACAGATGCACTTTTTATGGACTTCAAAAACAGAGCAACTATTAATCAAATTCTAATGCTTGGATTAGCCTGGACTTTTGTAATATAACTCCGATTTAATCGTCTGAAAGAAGAATGTCATATACACCTAGGATGACTTGAGGGTGAGTAAATTATGGGCTAATTTTAATTTTGGGGTGAACTATCCCTTAAACTATGTCATATCTTCTCTCAACCGGTTGTCTTTATTCTTTTATATCACATTGTATTTGTTTTCACAGATTAAAATTGTGCATAAGAATCAGGCCCGTATGCTGATGGGCCCTTCACAAAGCTCTGGTTGCTTCTCCTTCTTTCGTCGCGACCGAAGAGAGAGCAAAGACTGACAACCGACAGCACCTGAGATCAACACTGCACCCTACACGAGATCATGTAACTCAAGTGACAAGGTTCCTGAAGGTTGTATTTTAGCAGTGGGGAGATCTCTAGATTTCAGCTGATCATTTCAGCCACCAGTTTTCTGTCCCGGTTGATTGATTAAACTGCCATTTTACAAGCCATGCACTGGGAGACAAAGGCCAACCCATGGACAGTTTATTTGTTCTCAAATGTTTAAAATGCAGTTGAAAGGTACCAGGTGAAGATACTGGACAGGTATAATGGAATAAGGATCATGGAGATTCATGCCATAGACTCTGTACGATTTTCAAAGTCGCTTTTCTTCTCACACTACACAACTGTGGTTTGGGGTACCATTTAGTTGCATTTAGTTACACAACATTTAAATAGGAAGAATTGCCGACAGCTCTTTTTGGTCTACAAACGTTTCACAACCAAACACATGCTAGAAGTGATGCATGAACTAACATAAAATCATGCATGATGCACGGCTGGATTTATTCCTGTTAAAAACAGCCAGCAAGAAGCTTGCGATTCAAGTTGTCTGTGCCCTGATTTGCAGTGAAAAAGAATGGATGCTTGCTGAAGCCATGCTTACTGGTGTTTTGTCTATGACTCCTCCCCCTGAACTTTCCCTCGCCCTGTATCTTCCGCTCTCATTGGCTGTAGGTCATCACTGATGTAAGTTCTAGTTAAAACACATTCCACACTGCAAGTCGCAGACGCGTCCAGATATTTAGCATGCAAAATATTACTACATGATTGTCACTCACATGAACAAGAAACAACTTGCATCAGATGACGGCCATTTGTCAGTGATTTCCACATAACTGTCGGCGAGTGGAAATCTGAGCTAAAATCGTGCAGTGTGTATCTGGCATTAGGCTTAATAGACACTGCAGAAGCAAGTCTTTTGGAGTCTGCCTCTTATGTGTGGGGTCAGGCAAACTATGTTATTTAGGAAGTGCCAGCAGTTCTGAATTACTTGGTGCCAAACGTGACATGACCAAAGGAAAAGCAAAATACTTTTTAACTTAAAGCATTTGTGATGTGTTGTGTAAGTGGTACAATTTTTTATATGCTGTGCCCATGCTGGGTTCAAATATAATATATTATATCATATCATATTATATTAATTATATTATATTATATTATATTATATTATATTATATTATATTATATTATATTATATTATATTATATTATATTATATTATATTTATATTATATTATATTGTTTTTTCTATGGAAAAGAATTGCACTGACCAATTTAAATGTGAATTTGTATAGAATTATATTTATTATTTTAGGACTTGCATTTCAAATTCACTTGGCTCCAAAAAAATCTAGATGGTTCTGGTTTAAAGTGTTTTCTAAAACACTACTAAAGTGCCAAACACTAAACACGGTCAAGTCACTATAGTGAAGGAAATCATTTCCAGAAGCATGAACACATGTGGTGTAGAAATACTGAGTAGGAATACTAAGAAAGCACAAATGTGGCTTTAGGTTACTGTTAGATAATCCTCATCTGGGGTCCATAATCGACACACAGTGTTGAAGGCTTTTTAATGCGAATACCTGTCTGTGTTTTACTTTAAGCCAAAGCCGTTTGCTTTATGACCATGAATCAGATTGAAAGACTGTATTTTGTTGTATTTTGTCTTTACAAGACATGGTTGTCATGGTCACAAGGTGCTTCGCTCATGCATATTCATGTGTTGTGATGCACTGCTGCCAGAGCTAAAGCAAATGTGCGACTGCACCTTTCCTTTTCTTGCGAGATAGCAGCATGCAGTGATGTGAGACGCTTACACATTCTAGTAACTAAAGTTTATGCCTGGTTTACTTTCACTTAACTCATTTAGCCTGCAGTTCATAATAAGTGATTTGTGCAATGAACTGCCTGATGCATTTGCATGTTGGATCGAGATTTGGCGTATGGCAGATGTTATAATTTATAGATATGACATATGACAGATGTCATAATTTATAGACTTTATATTTATACTAAGGATCTTCCTTTGGTGGATAGAGAGCATGGCCTATTATGACATGTATATGATGGCAACTTTGTAAATTAATCATTAATGTGCAGTCAAATACTTGTACATTTAAAATGTTCTAAACAATGATTTTGAACTTTAGCTTTGTTTAAAGTTAACTTTAATATTGGTTTTAATATTGATAATTACAAACAAAATCTGGTGAAATCTGCCGTTTTTGACATTTTGACCCATTGAACCCCATTTCTAATAATGTGTAAAACCAGTTAAAGCAACATCAGTAAAAAATATATTATGCCAGATTGTTTAATGTGTCCGTTTGTAACTCTAACAAGCACACCCACTTTCACCCTTTGAACCTGTCAGCTTGCCGTAACTGTTCACCTCTTGACCTGACAACAAATGGATCCCTATGGTTGTAACCTTTTAATGTTAACCTGTCAAATGAACATCTGTACCTGTCCTGCATTTGATAAAGCTCATGGGATTATACATTGCGGCATGAATAACTTTAAAATGTCAGTTTATGTTTCCATCAGTTCCCCATAATGGAAGTCCCTCTGTTTATGTGCTGGTTTATCTGATCCTGCAAAAGTGACATGTTAGATGTTTCGCAATCGTCGTGTGATAAGAACTGTGACACAAGGAACCACTGGACCGACACTTTTAGCATGTGTTAAATATGTTGCATGCATGGATATAATGAACTTCATCTCAAAGGTCAGATAAGGTGTGAAAGCACATCTATAACCATAGGTGTTATTGGGGGAAGAATCTCATCACTTGACCCCTGCATACCCTACATAGTTATCACAAACCACACAATTTCAAAACTTTTTGTTCAGCACATCCCACAGATGGTCCAAAAAGATGGTCCCACAGATCCCCAAAAGTTGGGACAGAGGCATGTTTACCACTGTGTCATTACTTTTCTTTTTAATTATTTGGGATACTAACTGTTGCAGTTTTTGCTTGTGGATTTTTTTGCCCAATCTCACCTGATAGCAGCAGCCATATCACCCTGTAGCCCAAGACTGGTTTCCCACTGGAGCTAAGGACTGAGCCTGGTCAGTACCTGGATGGGAGACCAACTGGGAAAACTAGGTTTCTGCTGGTAGAGGTGTTAGTGAGGCCAGCAGGGGGTGCTCACCCTGTGATCTGTGTTGGTCCGAACGCCCCAGTATAGTGATGGGGACACTATACTGTCAATAAGCACCGACCTACGGATGAGACGTTAAACCGAGGTCCTGACTCTCTGTGGTCATTAAAAATCCCAGGATGTCCTTCGATAAAGTGTAGGGGTGTAACCCCGGCATCCTGGCCAAATTTGCCCATTGGCCCCTGTCCATCATGGCCTCCTAATCATCCCCATATATATATATAGTGAGGAAAATAAGTATTTGAACACCCTACTATTTTGCAAGTTCAAGTATCATACAAATAAATAGTAAAAAAAAATCATATATTGTGATTTCTGGATTTTTTTTTTTTAGATTATGTCTCTCACAGTGAGACATGCACCTACGATGACAATTTCAGACCCCTCCATGATTTCCAAGTGGGAGAACTTGCAAAATTTTCATGATGGGCCATACATTTTCAATAAGAGACAGATCTGGACTGCAGACAGGCAGTCAAGCACATCTCTTCTACGGTGTAGAGTGTCTAGAAAATGTGCAGAATAAGGCCTGACATTGTCTTGCTTCTCAGGAAAGGTGTCATCTTGATGGTATATGTCTCTGTACAATCCCTATATGCGCTTCTACGTCAGTGGTACCTTCACACACATGCAAGTCACCCATACTGTTTGCACTGATGCACCCCATACCATGACAGATGTTTGCTTTTGCACCTGTCACTGATGAAAGTCTGGTTGGTCCCTTTTGTCTTTGGGACTGAGGACTCAATGTCAGTTTTCCCCAAAAACAAGCTGAAACATGGACTCGTCTGACCACAGCACACATTTCCACTGTGTTTTTGATCATCTGAGATGATCTCGGGCCTAGAGAACTCAGACGCTTTTTTGCATTGAACAGATGTATAGCTTTCTCTCTGCGATTGAAGTTGCATTTCCTGACAAAGTGACAACGGTTTTCCAAAGGACTCCCGAGTCCATGTGGCTATATTTAACAGAGCAGTATGACGGTTTCTCATGTAATGCCGTCTGAGGGCTCAAAGGTGACACACATTCAACAGAGGTTTCCTGCCTTTTCCTACATGGACTGAGATTTCTCTGGATTCCCTGAATCGTTTCACAGTATTATGATAATTTGCAATCTTGCAGTGAGAAATGTGATTTTTTGGCATGTGAGATTTGGCACAAAGTGGTGAGCCATGATCATCTTTGATTGGATGCATGCACTTTTTATACCCAAACACGATACCCTCACCAGTTCACCTGCTAATTTTGGATCGTTTCAAAACAGTTTAAATGGGATATTCTATAATCTTTGCACTTTAATGTTGCCTCTGTCCCAACTTTTTTGGAGTGGGTTGCAGCCATCAAAACCAACATTTGGAAATCTTTTCTTTGTACTTTTGTACTTTGTACTTAAATAAAAGTTAAAGAGGATAATTATTGAGAATGAACACCTCTCAAGGAAAATGAAAGAAAATTGGGTTACAGTAACAGAATGTATATTAAGTGGGGAAATAAAATCAGACTACTGCACAGAAAGAAACGAGAGCATGTTGAAGTCTTCTATATTTGGATAAGTTTAGTGGCTGTATCATTACATAGATTTTTGGAATACATGTATTTTGATTGGTCAAGTATTTCTGAATATTGACTGTTGTCCATGGTAGCACTGTATAATAGACCACTCATATGTGCTTGTGTTTTTTTTTTTTTTTACCAATGTCTCTAAGATAAGAATTAGGGTCCTGATCACCATGTCGGTGTTATTTTGTGATAATGTATTTACTTATTTAATATCAATTAATATAAGCTATTCTTTTAATATAAATTGTATTACTTATTTTTATTCCTTTTGAAGTCATCTCAGAGCCCCTTTGGAATTTAGCTGAGGCCCTCTAGGGGGCCACGGTCCCCTGGTTGAGAACCGCTGCATTAAATTATCAAAAAGAGAGATTTACGAATAGCAAAACATTCTGGAATCTGTGTCTAATCTAAGCATATGCGTGTTTATTTCAGTCGTTGAAAGTTTTTTTTCCCCAGCTTGTCAAAAACTGTGAGGTCGTTTGTAAGCATTGTGAACGGGATACAATGATTGTGTGCACGTCCATGCACACAATTTCCAAAACATCTAGCCACAAGAGAGATTATAATGATGTTATGTGTTTCTCATAAATAAACACCTTATAATTGCAATATCAGTTTTGCATATTTTAATGAAGGAACGGCGAAATAGGCTCTTGATTGACGCGTGGAAATCTGATCCGGCGGAGGACAGTGGCAGCCAATGGGAAGCGGGGCGCCGGCTGTTTCTGAAGGGAGGCCCCTGGAGCAGCAGGCAGCGAGTGTGTGTTTACTTGAGCGCGGAGGAGAGACACGAGAGCGCTTTTCTCATACAGTCCGGCGACACATCCATGAATGCATGCGGTGCATTTACTGGGGTGAGTGCAAGCTTTAAGTTCTCAGTCACCGTCGACGTTTCAGTAAAACGTAACTAGAAACAGAAAAAAAAAGTGTTTCCAAAAGTCCAGTCCCTTCGGAGGATCGGCTCGCCGCTTTACGCGCGCGCAGCACCGCGACATATTTCCATTAGGGCACTAGCAACTTTATCTATAAAGTGTCACGGGTGTGCTGCGTTTAGTGTCGGTTTCATAATAGCCAGCATGTAGCTAGTCAGTCAAATGAAAGTTATTGTTTATGAATGGAGCTGCTGACTGCAGCAGTTCATGTTCCAATAAATCGCTTAAAGTCAGTCTCCTACTTCAAAGGGTGATCGGACGGCGCGCTCGCAGTCATACCGCTGCAGAATGGACGGACTTTACGACCAACAAGTGCCTTTCATAAGATCTCATGTAAGTCTGATGAAGGTAAATTAGTGATTGTAAATATATATCTGTCATTTAATTGATTGAATGACGAGAATCAGCGTTTTTGATCAACGCGTAACGTAACATGTCTGTACAGACATGTTTATGTGCGTGAATCTTCACTTGAACCTGATAGTTTAAAACATAAGATTATAAGAGCTGTAAATATTATTATGGCGTATTAGATGACTTGCATGCCAGAGTTGATGTATGTTGTTGGGCTTTTAAGTTGCACTATAAGACATTTAAAGTGTGTTCAAATCTGGGAAATTCTATTTGGCACTTTTTTAAGTTCACATTTTAAAAACAATGTATTCTGCTTTCAGAGTCACATCAGACATTTTACATATTTGTTTATGATGGAAATGTGAAGTGACAGATAAGCACATATCTTCCAGAGTGACAGTGTAAACAATACAAATAATCATGTTAAAACTTGCTTTCAGAGCTTAAACTATAGGTGTCAGTATAAAAGAAATTAATTGATGGCTAACTTGTTGGTTTCGGAAGTCCAAGACTTATCCAACTTTTTTACTCTAAAAACTAAAAATTGTCATTACCATTACAAATCGTCAAAACTTGAGGGTTAATCGAGGCCACGATCAGACCTTTTACTCCAGGACATGATGAAATGTTTTTAAAAGATTTTCAACAGGTCAAAAGTGCCACTTATATATCAACCCTCATATAATAAGTGGCGCTGAAGTTGTGTGTTCTTTCCAAAAGCCAGCTCAACACACTCCATCTTCAATTTGAGAAAATTGATCTGTTGCTTTCTGCTTAGAATCCTCGGGGAAAGACGTCCAACACGAGACCGGCGAAGGACAGGAAAAGAAAATTAATTAACTCTGCCCTGGCGTTGGACACAGAGGGTAAGCACTCAGGTGTGGGTGAAAAAGACAATGTTCATTTCACGCCTTCTTAACATCTTGCAAAATGCAATATCGCTCGTTGCCACCTGCACTCAGGGCTTTAAAATCTCAATCAGCAGCGCTCGCCTCGGTCTTCAGAGGGCTTTGAGACTGGAATCGAGATTGCGCCCAGTGTCAAAACTCATAATTAAAGCTTTGTACCTGTTGTTTCACCGGCTCAAACTCTGCTGTCTTTGTTTTAGAGCTGTTTCAAGATCTCAGTCAACTTCAGGAGACCTGGCTCGCAGAAGGTAAGCTCTGGTCTGTTTACTTCAGTCTCGCTGGTGGTTGATCGAGCTTTTGTTTCAAAGCTGAAGAAGAGGAGAGAGTGTGCATGGGGAGATTTGGGGGAGGGGAGCAAATATGCCTCAAGTTACAAACCTAATCTGCAGTCCAATTAATGCATCTGTAGCGAAGGCACTTGGTGTGTCATGCATACATTAGTGCTTGAGAAGAGCAGGAGTCTAGGGGGAGACCGAGGAGGTTCTACTTTGAGTGTCATCACAAATTACCAGAAGAACTTGCAGTCTCGCTCACTCTCTTCTCCTCTCGTCCGCTTTTGGCAGGAGCTGAGGCAGACGAGCCACCAACTCAGCCACCTCTCTCTCTCTCTCTCTCGAACACGCACGCACACCTTCTCTCCCTCACTCGGTTTCCTTTTCTTATCCCTCTCTTTCGCGTCTGATACTCCTTATATAGTGGTTTAAGTTCTTTTTTCTTTGTTTTTAAACTGTTTTTGTTAAAGAAATGGATTGACACTAGATCGCTTCCTGCGCTTCAGCTTTTACCGCTTCATTTTTTTTCTCCCCCTAACTTTTTTTTTGGTTTCTTTTGGCAATTTTTTTCTTTCTCATGGCAAGACTTGCTGGTTGTGGTTTAACACAAACGTGATGCTTCAGGAGTTAAGCGCGAGTGTCTTCTTCCCACCTTGCTTGCAGCACCGACCTTTAGGTTAGTAAATGGTTCCCTCTTTGGTTGATTGTAGATGTGTTTGGAAATATTTTAAATTGATAAAAAAAAAATATCTAACGATGTTATGTTTAATTCTAAATGGCAAACTCGCAGTTTGGATGTTAATACGTTTCAAGACGGTAACACTTTACAATAAGATTTCATTTGTTAACATTAGTTAACCGCAATGCTTGTACAGAATTTTGTGACAATAATAAATAATAATTGGTGGCAATTATACTGTGATGATTTCATTTTTAGCACAATTTAAATAAGCTTTGCAGGATTGTATTATTGTAATACATTCATTTAAGTTGTGTAAAAGTTGAAAATATAAGTCACAAATCATAGTAGACATAACATTTCGTCTGTTCATTGTAAAAAGCAGTTTGGTTGCAAATTGGGAAGGGAAAAAAAAACAAACAAAGAAGTTGGACAGCTGAAAATCATGCAAAGCAGTTTGTAAAACCGATTCCGGCGCCTTGCATTTGTAAAATCATGACTGCCTTTCAGCTTATGGAATGCATTTGCATGCGTTTTGGACAAAAAGAGGAAAGGAAGATGAGTGTGTGTGTGTGTGTGTGTGTGTGTCTGTTTATTGATCACACTAAATCTGGCTTGTGTGATTGAATGTTTGTTATGAGACATGCCACATTAAAGTCCAACTAATGCAACTTAACCAACATCTAATAACTTGACTGATATATGATGTCGTACAGGACATTGTTGTGTGTATTTAAAGCCAAACATCTATAATATAAGGAAATGATCCGTCTAAATAGGATTTGCCCACCTGCATAAGGAAAGAGAATCTCAATTTTTAATAGACCGCTTTCTTTAATATATTTAAAAATGCTTGCAGTATAATCGTGGATTTTAAAATTAAAAGTACGCTTTAGAACAGATTTTCGGACTTTACTGTCCTTGTCGCGAGTTTGATTATGCCAAATCCACCCCAGGGCCTCTAAAAGAATAAGACATGACTTAAATATTTTAGTGTATCCGGCAGGGGAAAAAGTAGTCGCTGCAGTAGATATTACAGTGAGGAGTACAATTCAACCTGTCTTACATCCATCAGCCGCAGCGCCCAAAGATTGAAGATAAATCGCAGATAGATTTAATATATGACTTCCTGTCCATTAGAACCCAAACGAAGACCTAGCGGTTTCATTTCAGAGATTTATTAGCTCAGGTAATTGGAAAGAAGAGGAAGACATATGAGCGACGGACAGTGTTTCCGGCAGCGTAGACTAAAGAGCTGATGGCTCGTCATTTGACATACATGTGTCATTTTGGCCAGAGACAGGTGACAGTCACTTATTACCTCTAGAAAACTTCAAAAAGACTCACTGAATATGTCATCCCAGGATGGTTTTAATGGTGTGACTTTTATCTGATTTCTCGGCATCTTTTGCAGAGAGAAGTGATTGCGAGTCTCTACGTGTGTCTTTATGTGGCCTGGTGCTGCAGTTTGTCTCTTTCTGCTCTTGTCTTTTTTTTTTTCTTTAACTGATGGACATGCTCCAACACCTTAGCTAGCCTCAGGAGTGGCGCTGGGATCAGCTGTCCCATTCACAGGTTGACTCATTCACCCCGCTGAGAATACTGGCTGCAGCTCAGTCTTTCTTTTCTCTGTTTAACTGATGTTTATGCTACTTTTCTGACTCTAAATGCACTTGGTGTTTCTTTCCTGCTCCAGTCTGTTCTGATCTGGTGAGGGTATTGTTTAATATCTCTTTGAATGGGTTTACTTCAGTACCAGGGAGTGAGGGAGATGGCGGTGATATTTATTGTTGAGTTTAACCAGTAAAAATGCCTGCTGCGGTTGTACTCGACTCGCCTTTTCAAATACCCAAAACACTGGCAAGAACTATAAAGATATATTGGCCCTGATTGCGAAGAACTGTATGGCCTTAGGCGCATGTTTTATAGTTTGTATATTATAGACGAGACCATACACTCTAAAAAAAAAAAAAGGTTCTATATGGCACCAAAAATGGATCTTGGCTCGTAATCATAGGGGAACCTTTTTTAGTGCTATATAGCACCAATTTTGGTGCTTCAGTGGTTCTTCAGAGGTGCTATATAGCACCTTAGTCAAAGAACCGGTGAAGAACCTCTGAAGAACCGTTGAAGAACTACTAAAGCACCAAAATTGGTGCTATATAGCACTAAAAAAGGTTCCCCTATGATTATGAGCCAAGAACCATTTTTGGTTCCATATAGAACCTTTTTTGTTTTTAGAGTGTAGCATTTTGTTTTAACCCTTTTTGTGTATTGAGATACAGTTTGAGACATGTTGACCTGTTGTTACTCTGTGAAAAATTATATAATCAATAAGTTGACAACATATGCTTTAACTTTTTTTTTCAATGTAACTTTTTTACATTGCTTTAACTCATCAAAATAAGCAATTTTCAACAACAAAAAAATGTATGCAAGATTCAACTCATTTTAATAAAATTGAAATTGAAATGACTTACATTTTTAAGTACAATCAACTTGGATGTTTGTTTTTTTTTGCCAGAGAAAAATGCTTAATGGCAGGTTTCACTCAAACAATAAAATAATTTTGAAACATAAAACAATTCATGAAATGGCAAAATAAAATAATTTTTAGCCTATGAATAAATTGTTTACATTTATAACATTTAAAACATGTGATAACTTGCCCCTACCTGACATCTATGAACAAAAAAAAAAAGTATTTATCAACTTTCCAGTTAAAATCTACCTTCATTATACAGTTGAATCTTGTTTGAATGGGAGTTTTGACTTAAAACTACTGTGATGTAAGCCTTCTGGCAGCTCATTTATAATATTTAACAAATTCACCCATATTGACATTAGGTGCATTACAATTTACACAGACATGAGGAAACGCTAAAGGTCCACCCCATTTCCAAAAAGAAAGCTGAAAAGCCTAGTAGCTGAGCATAACGTGTTGCCTTACACAAAGCAAATGTTGATTGTGCATGTTGCGACTTGTTACTGTTGTTGTGAAAATGAAAATCCAATTTTAGCGCAGAGGAATAAATGTGCTAATAGCCCCGTGCAGCGAGGTCTCGCGCACTCCTCCGCCACGGTGTGCCTTTGTGTCGAGTTTAACAAGCAATAAACAACAGGTCTTTTTTAACGTGTGTGATATAAACATGAATGTGCTTAATTGAGCTCCATATGAAGGCTTCATTATTTTAGCATTATATGAGAGAGGGAAAGGTAGGGGAACGTGCTCTGTTTGGACGGCAGCCGTCGCGGCAGGTACAGGTGCTTTCACCAGCGGGGATGTGTCCCAATTAGACAGTGTGAACAATAGGTGTTTTCTCACTGCATGGCTATCCTTATGAAGACACAGTGTAGTTGCAAAGCACATTGGATCACATTGGAAGGTGTCTTATGTGGTTGCCTGGTCTGATACACATGTATCGGCGAGTTCCGTTTGCTGGATGTTCGAGCGAACAGCGGAGACATATTCAGGATGTGTTTCACACGCCTGCTTTGTCCAACAAATTAAGTTGAAATTAAATTACTGACATAATTAGAGGATATGTTTTCTCTGTTTTCAAGCAATAAATGTCTTCATGGGTTGGCCTGAGAATTTCAAATCATTAGTGTTTCAATTACAGAGGATTATTAGAGGAAATTACTCGTTTAAGCGATTATTAGAGGACAGATTGCGGTAGCTCGACTTGTGGAAACCAAATATAATGATTACCAAGGAGAAATCTGTTTATTTACCCTTTTCTCTCTCCTTTTTTCCTCCCAGCTCAAGTTCCTGACAATGATGAGCAGTTTGTTCCTGACTTTCAGAGTGAAAACTGTAAGTGTGACCTTTTTTCTTTTACTCTGGCTCTTAAATGTATGAAATAATACCTGCGTTTATATGTCTTCAGTGTATATCAAAAACTCACACTGTAGAAAGGCCTGACTAAAATAGGATTCTCAAATTTGACGATTTAGTGTGACATTTTAGCTAGTTTTTTCCCCCTTGTTTACGACACGTTGTCGTTCGCCGCTGTTGTTTCTGTGAATAAACAGAGAGAGCGCGCGAACGGCGTGTGTTCTCTAGGTTGTGTACCTTCTCAGCGAGTGCAGCCAGAAGCAATAGGCCTTTAAATGGGCATAGGAAGTAAAGTTGGCGCGCAGTGGTCGTGGCAGAGCCGGTGCCAGTGTCGGAAGTGGCATGGACTGAATGAGGCACAGTGGGGAGCGAGTCCAGCTTATGTCTTAAAGAGGAGCCAAAACAGACTCTGCTACAGAGGATGTAGGGGAGAAGAAGGGGGGCTTTGTCTTTCTAGAGAACTCAAGCTCATTAGGCAAAATAAAATATACTAGTGTTTGCCGATAATGGCCTATTGTCCTGTATTCCTTTCTCAGTCTGAGCTAGACCTTATTGTGGGTGTAGACCATGACAAACGTGAAGTGAAATGTCATAAAAGGAACTTTGCGTGACCTTATTTTCTACATGAAACTAAACATTCTTTATGTTAAGAATTTAAATAATAGTCAGCAATGATTATTCCATTCTGAAATGCATATTTAAGCAAAACGGTTCAAAGCACAGAGTGTTAGTTGGCGTTGTCGGCAGGGTGGGGAGGAGAGGAGGGACGGGCAGATGGAGGTAGAGCGAGGGCATGGCGGTTGGGCTCTTGAACGGGCATCCTGGCCCTCCCATATGGGTCTGAGTCGGCAATGCCAGTGGATCACTTCCGTTTCATGTGGTCCATTCCCACAAAACACCCAGAAATTGGAAATACAGGGATTACACGGCAAGAAAAAAAAAAAACACACTCTGAAACTGCTGCGCACTAGATGTGTGGCCTGATAAAGGGGTTGTTTGTGAAATTATTTGTATGATTTCATTATTTTTCTATATAAAAGTGTACACTGTTTAATTTTACCATTCAAAAGTCTGGGGTCAGTACGATTTTTTTTTTTCTTTGTTTTTTTTTAAAAGAAATATTTAATCAGCAAGGATGCATTAAATTGATTAAAAGTAACAGTAAAGACTTTTTAATGTTACAAAAGATTTCTATTTCATGTTTCTTGAGCATCAAATCAGCATATTAGAATGATTTCTGAAGGATCATGTGACACTGAAGACTGGATGCTGAAAATTCAGCTTTGACGTCACAGGAATGAATTACATTTTAAAGTATATTAAATTAGAAAACTGTTATTTTAAATTAAATCATATTTTACAGTATTACTGGAGTTTTGATCAAATAAATTAAAAGACAAAAACATAAAAAACAATCCAAACTTTGGAATGGTAGTGTACATATTATTAAAAAATTGGAATTGTTAAGAGAAAGGCTGTTGTTACTGTAAAAACACTAACTATAATAGTGATTTGTGCCTGGGTAAGTGTGATCAAACAGTGATTATATTTTAGTTATTTGCCCTTTTGTAAAGGCCATCGTAATTCAAAGCCCAGAGTGTTTAAGAAGAAGGTGTGACTGAATCTATTATCAGCGAGTAACAGTCAGCGAAGAGGTGAGAGTGAGAAAGAGAGAAGGGTGAGAAAACACACGACCATCAGCAGCACAGAAAAAAAAGACACAGTATGAAACTTAGAAACACTTGTTTTTTTACGTAACACAGGGTGCAGTGAAAATGGTATTCGGTAGTGTTATGAATGGGCTTTTGTGGAGAAAAGAAAAGTTCTCCTAGTGTGATCTGCTAAATTTAGCATCGAATCCGACAAAGTTAAATCTATTAGAGCGCCGCTTTAAGGGAAAAAAAAATCACTTTTTGCAGAATGAAACATGAATGTTTGGTTAATGTCATACATATGGAAATAATTTGGGAATATTTTGCATAAGCTAAGATATGAGAAATGAATATTTTGCTGTACTCACCATGACATCCTTTATTTTAGTCAAAGCTTTCGTGTTCCAGTGTTGCCCACTTCAGTTGACATCCAACATACAGAAGGGGTTTTAAATGCATCTCATAAATTGCAAGAATACAAAAAATGGCAGTAAATGTCATAAACGACTTCTTGAAAATGTTGTCCATTAACAACAATCAATGCATGTGTAATTGTTGCAATCCTGGAATGCCATCCTGCATGTATGACGTCCTGTGATGCTAACAGATTTTGTATTGATTCGTTTACTCGTATTCCTTTGCGTAAAATCAATTATGGCATATATTTTTTTTCTTCGTCTGTCTACGTGCTTCTTAATATGGTCCATCAAGAAGTCTTCTCAAGTATAAATTATTCATCTGTAGTGCTATTTTAGAATCCACTATCATGAACAAGGACACATCCTAACAAGACCATTTAAAATTTCAGAAGACTTAAAACTAAGTTTTTGGACTTTAGACATTGATATTTTGTGTTATTGGTTAACATTAGTTAATGCATTAACAGGAACTAATAATGAGCAATACATTTTTTAATACATATTAACCTGTGATATTTCATGTTCATGTCAATCATAGAAATGTATTAGTAAATGCTAAGTTTAACCAAAGATAATAAATGCTGAATAAGTATTGTTTATTGTTAGTTCATGTTAACTAATGTTAAAACCTTATTGTAAAGTGTTACCGATATTTTTAAAAAAAAAATATATATATATACACACAAATCTAATTTAAAAAAAGAGTTCTTCTTATTTATACAGTTTTAAAGTATTATTTTGATTCAGATTGCCATTAGAAGTTAGCAGAAATGTTTTTTAAAAATTGTAACACTACTGAACTTAGTTCCAAACTCTGTTAGCAAGTCTTGTCATTCCTGTGTATATTGAGAACTTACTGAAATGTCCATTTAATGTTGTTTTTTATTGAATATGGTTACTAAATTGGAGGCAGATTTGTATTAAAAAAGTATTTTATTACAAATGTGTCTGTCCTTGTTTATGGGAGCGCTTGTTTTAGGTGTTTAGTGCAAGAAACCTTTGCTGAAAACACCAACTTTTACGCACACAAACAGAAATCAAATGATTTTTTTCTGTTTGTTGAATATATAAAAGAAGGTAGACATTGTAAGGTCACCTCATCTTCATCTGCAGATGCCATGCGTGAGCAAGAGAGTGACTGCAGCACTTGCTGGGTCTTATTAGAAATATGTTCACTGTCATTATGTTCTGTTTAAACATCTGTACGCTTCTCTCTTTCACAGTGGCGTTCCACGGGCTGCAGTTGAGGATAAAGAGAGAGCCCCACAGTCCGTGTACTGATCTGGGCTCAGCCTGCAGTCAGGAGAGGCCCTTCAGACTCCACTATGGGGAGAAGTGCCTGTATAACATCAGGTACGTCAGTGCACATTCCCACACACACACTATTGTTCTTTTAAAGAATAAAATCTTGTATATAGCGGGAAAATGTTTTATATACAGATTGCATTGAAATACCGGTAGTAACAAGACCAATGCTAGACATGCTAGACTGTAACGTCTCTGAGCACCCATAAGTGTTTTTGCACTAAAGCAGCGAAAATCAACTCTAAACTTTATACTTCCAGCTGTCAGGATAGACACTAACATCCCATATTGTGGTTTGCAAATTCAGCCTCAGCAGCTGGTGTGAGAGATTTAAGTGATAAATGGGCTGAATATGTCTACATGCATTTGCAATTCATAAGATGCCATTTAACAAACTATTTTTATCCATTATTTATCAATTTAGGGTGTGCTATTTTTCTAATTACAGATGTTTTGTGAAAAAAAAACTCATTTCTGAATGCAAATTTTGCTTTTGTTAATCACAATGTTCGCAACGCTGAATTTTTTAATGATGCGCATACAGCACAAATTCACCTCAGACACTAAGGTGTTAGGGTGGATGCGTGTTTCACCTTTTATAAGTGACTAAAGACTGAATAAAAAGCACAGACGTTCATTTGACAGAGCAACTCTGAAGCAGATGGGTTCTTGGCTCAAGCTTTTCAGCTTGAGCTAAGAATAGTCTTAAAGATATATAGAAAAAAATGCACAATAATGATAGTTTTCCTTTAGTTATTTACTCAGAGGCAACTGTACAGCAGGTGCTGTTCGAAATGACTTGAATGAGTTCCACCTGAAATTGGAAAGGGGGAATAAAACACACACACACCCACACACACACAAAGAAAAACAAGAAATTACTCTACGGTGCATTAAGTGCAATAAATGGCTTTTCCACTTGGACAAGCGTCTACGGCAAACACGGTTGCTTGGTTACAGTCATCTTCCTATTGATTTGATTTTAAATTTATGACATTTCACTTGGATGTTTTATTTTGCTGGAGGAGCCAACCTGCCCTCACATTGCAGATGGCACTCAAGCTGAACCAACAACCTCTGTGATAATGATGTTCTCTTCAGAGGTGTTTTGCAGATTGTCAAGCCCCATAGAAGTCTGTTCCTTCCTTGTCTTTTAATGTTTCTGAATGGAGTGTAATTGCGTTAAAGTTCATCAGATGATTCATCTTTAGCACCTTGTCGATTGTTTGATGCGAGGGGTGGATAGGAATAGATGTGGATCTTTTAATTGTTTGATTATGGAACTATTTGAACAGAGGTCATTTATACACTACTGTTCCAAATTCTGGGCTTTTTAAAAAATATATATTTTTATTGAGCAAGGACAGTAAAGATATTTATTACAAAAGATGCTCATCAAAAAATCCTCTCGCTTTCCACAGAAAAATGTAAGCAGCTCCACTGATTGATAATAATAATAAATGTTTCTTGAGCAGCAAATCAGCATATTAGAATGATTTCTAAAAGATCATGTGTCGAAATACCAGTTAAGCATGCATTATACAGTATGCTGCAGACAAGAAGCTTTAGCGTTTATGTTTTTGTAATTTTTTTAATTTACCAGCAATAAAGTCTAGTGCAGTCTCATAATAATCTCTGTAGCCTGAAAGGCCCTCAGGAAAGACTAACTTAAACTGCTCTTGTTCCCTGGTGTCTCCAGTGCCTACGAGCAGAAGCATCCCTCGGGAATGAAGGCCTCCAGCCCAGTGTCTACCCCCTGCAGCACGCCTGTGTCCCCTGGCCAGCATGTGTCTCCCACTGCCGCCCCCACCCCGAAACCAGACAGGACGTACCCTCACCTCGCACCCCCACAGCCCCTCCCTGACAGCGCTTACCCCATGGACCACAGGTACTGCCAATTACAAAACACTTCTGATAGGTAGGTAGATAGATAGATAGATAGATAGATAGATAGATAGATAGATAGATAGATAGATAGATAGATAGATAGATAGATAGATAGATAGATAGATAGATAGATAGATAGATAGATAGATAGATAGATAGATAGATAGATAGATAGATAGATAGATAGATAGATAGATAGATAGATAGATAGATAGATAGATAGATAGATAGATAGATAGATAGATAGATAGATAGATAGATAGATAGATAGATAGATAGATAGATAGATAGATAGATAGATAGATAGATAGATAGATAGATAGATAGATAGATAGATAGATAGATAGATAGATAGATAGATAGATAGATAGATAATGTGTGATACTTATTCTATTCAGTGTTTTGCTCAGATTTCGGCGGCAGTTGTCGGAGCCGTGTCATTCCTTCCCATCTCCTTCGATGTCGCGGGACGGACGACCCATGTATCACAGACAGATGTCGGAACCCAGCATCCCCTTCCCTCCTCAGGGGTTCAAGCAGGAGTTTGCCGACCCCCTCTTCGAGCATCCTGCCATGGTGGGGGCGCCTCTTCCCCAGACTTACCCTCACTCCATGATGATCAAACAAGAGCCCCGCGACTTCACCTACGACTCAGGCGAGTTCTGTTTCCATGTGTTTACATGCTGACTTCGTTAAATTGCTCGGTCTATAATGTTTCCATAAAACAACAATTTTTAACATTGATAATAAGAAATGTTTCTTGATCAGCAAATCATCATATTAAAATGATTTCTGAAGGATCATGTGACACTGAAGACAGGAGTAATGATGCAAAATTCAGCTTTGACATCACAGGAATACATTACATTTTAATATATTATATATTAAATTGTAATACAATTCTACTGATTTTAAGTCTTGGTGAGCATAAGAGACTTCTTTCAAAAACATTAAAAAGGTCTTACCATACCGAAACTTTTTGAACAGCAGTGTAAATAATGAAACAGAAAAATAGATGAATAAAATAGAAAAAAGCATGATTTGTAGGGGATGGAAGCGGTATGTACTTCACTAATCTAAGAGGAAACAGTCTTTTTTTTCTTTTGTTTTCTTTTGGGTGCAGAGACAGCCAGATAGCAACTTTATTAGGGATGGGGAGATTGATAGAATTAGTGTATTATTAGGAAATTTGGGTCTGATCTCATTTCCTGAGGGCCTGGCTGGAAAGGAGAGGGGCCCCTAATCTCTCCCCCAGGGGCCCTCAGGCTGTCGGCCCAGCTCTGGCATGAATGAAGAGGCTTTTGGTTTTCATTCATAAAAAATGAGTTGGACTGCAGCAGCCTGTCAGGAGAGAACGCAGCGCTGCTTCTCAGCCGTTTCCTGTGGATCATGTGAATCTGTAGAACGTAACCTGAGGATAATAACAGTAATACTCTGGCATTTTCTGTTTACTTTGTCAACGCAACAAATTCTAATTTATTATATTAATACAAAATGACAATTCCTAAATAATTGTTAGTGGTATTTAAAACCTTTTTGTCACTCACATTGAGTATGAACATCGAATATACTGTCTAACTATTATCTATAAATTAGACGCATAAATTAGAAGTGATGAAAGCTTCATGAGAGAGTGATTTGTCTGCATTGCTTCTTTACATCAGTGGAGGGGATCATCGACATGTTTTGCATCTCCTCCCAGCCATTTAGAAGAATTTATCCTGCCTCATAAAGGAGCTTGTTTGTTGTGAGCTATGTAAGGACTGGGCAGTCAGCGGCTAATTTAATCAGCGGTAATTTCCTCGACTGGCCCATTACTTGAATGAAACCCTGAGAGATCTTTATAGGTCCAAATGAACAGGGTTAGATGTTTTATGGAGCATTCACTTAAGCTGTCTTGCTTTGCTTTGATTGAATCGCAGCTCCAACAAACAACATGACTGACGCGGAGCACAAGGCATCCGCTGCGGTTAATCGTCACAAATCTTTTGTCCATAGTGTTTTGACTCTGACCATGAAAATGGGATGTTGTGCTTTTTTGCATTGTCTGTGACGGGAAATACGAAGGCAAATAAATAAATCATGTTTAAAACCAATGCATGATTTATTATGCATATTTAAAATGTTTTTTTGTTTTCTTTTTCAGAAGTGCCTAGCTGTCACTCTGTATATCTTAGACAAGAGGGATATCTGGCGCACAGTAACAGAACAGAGGGTAACTATCTTATATTGCTGTTTTGTTCATTAATGCGTCTTATTTAAAAGTTTTATTTAATGTATAACAATTTCTTCTTTTTTTTCCAAAGGCTGTATGTTCGACAAAGTTGCAAGGCACTTCTATGACGACACTTGTGTAGTGCCTGAGAAGGTGGAAGGCAAGTTATTTATTTATCTTTTTAAAAGATATCTTTCTTTTTGATAAATAATTATGTGCTGAGTTAAATATTATTTCTTAATAATAGTCATATACAGTACAGTCAGACTATGAGCCACCAGATATGTAACATCATTTACAACTTTATCTATCTAAAATGGCACCATTGGTCTCTTTTTTTATGCTGACGGATACATTTTGCATGCCCAGCTTCACCATGTCTTGCCCCTGGGCATTATGGGATTTGGCTATGAGAGCTAATAGGTGTGTTATACTTAAACAGGGCTATGCAGACCGATCTGTGTATGACATCAAAGTACCGCAAGAGCGTTTAGAGAGCACACGGAGCCGTCTGCTCTCACGATAGTGCCGTTTCAAATCAAACACACCTAATGACTTTTTCATTTTTCCACCCACAGGCGACATAAAGCAGGAGGCGGGGCTGTACCGAGAAGGCCCAACCTATCAGAGACGGGGTTCGCTGCAGCTCTGGCAGTTTTTAGTCGCCCTACTGGATGACCCCTCAAACTCACACTTCATTGCGTGGACGGGCCGGGGCATGGAGTTTAAACTCATTGAGCCTGAGGAGGTAATATAACTAGTCTAAACATAGTTTTTCAACCAAGATTGTATCTTTATGTGGCCTCTTGAAAAGTGCAGATAGTTGTGGAGCTTTAAAAAAGCGGTGTTGTGGTCTCGTTCAGCAGGGAAAATTGATTTTATTTGTCAAAAATGTTCAGTTGTGTTTAATAAAACTTTCAGAGCATAAACAGGTTTTTTTTTATTAATTAATAAAAAATAATACAAATAATATAACCCTGTCATATTTTTCAAAATCCAACCGTTTATTTAGTTTTTTTAGGCAAAATATAAAAAATGTTTACATGTTATTTTAGTATCTGATACATCAGGCTTTTATGGATCATATAGTATGTAATATAAACCAATGAGATACTTAATAATAGTCAAAATAATAATAATGCAATACAATACAATGATGACTGAGAGATGCACAAATAAATATTCCTCAAGCCTGATGTATCATATTTGATGCTTAACATTTTCCTAAAAAACAATATGAATGAATAATCAAGGAAACCTAAGTTGCTTCAGTCCATCAAGTGTTCATCTTGAAATATAACAAAAAATATGAAACTTAAAGAAAAAAAGTGGACATTTTTAGAATTACATTTAAAAGGATTTTTACATGCTAAAAAAGTAAAACTATCAATCATACGACAGAAGGCACGTAGTAGATTTGGCTTTAATTTAGAGGCCTTTGACTTTTGCTTATCGAATATTATACAGTAGGCTTTATAAGGTTAATTTTATGACATTATATATTGCTTATTTACATCGTCATCTGATTATCTTTGCTAAAATTAAAGCGCTTCCACTTTATATGCAAATTTTGAATCCTAGGGAGGCTCTTCATTTGTTTGTTCAAAACAGTCTGTCATGTCCATCCAAAAAACAAAATATTTCAACATGTTGACTCTCCAAAATATCCAGAGTTTGGAAAGCGAGGACAGAGGTGTGTTTGTGTAAAGTGTCCGCGACAGTGGGACTCGCTAGTGCTGTATGTGTGTGCATGCTGGCGTTGGTCCACAGGGCAGCTGTAGGGAACAGGGGAGTCATTCATGCCATCAGGTGACTGGGGGCCGTTGGGATTGGTTGGGCGGGTGCAAGGCGTGAATGAGCTGCAGTAGAGTGAAAAAGGCCCACAGCGCCGGGCTCTGGGAGATTGGCGAGAGGGAGATTTGAAAAGGAGGGGGGCACAGGTGGGTGGTCGTGCGGACAGGTGCAGGAACATCTGCCACGCTCTGCTGTTCCTAATGAACACATCTCTGACTAGAGGCATGGCTACACAGCTGTGGCCAATGGAAGATGAAGGCCGACCAGTGCTTTGTTCTTGAGAAGGGTCCTTGAGTGGGTGTAATGTCTTATTTTTGCCTAATGTTTAAGAGAAACTTCTGCTATTGCAGATTTTTGCAGCATGTTCATTTTTTAACAACTTACTGTCTTTGCTTCGAAGGTGGCACGACGCTGGGGAATTCAGAAGAATCGACCCGCAATGAACTACGACAAACTGAGCAGATCGCTGCGCTACTATTACGAAAAAGGCATCATGCAAAAGGTAACGTAGGCTAACAAGCTAAGCTAACACTTCTGATACACAAAAGATTTAGCTTAGCTACTTTCAAAACAGTCCTTTTGGCATAAGTGCTTTTTTTTTATATAATAAGCTACTTTTATATGCTAATAAGAAAATGTAATTCTCAGCTACAATGCTAAAGACTGAGAGTTTGAATACACTGTGGGTAAATATCATGCATTCAATTGATCAAAAGTGACAGTAAAGACATTTATAATGTTGCTAAAGATTTATATATAAATAAATGCTTTTCTGTTCATCAAAGATTCCTGAAAATAAAGGAATCATGGTTTATACAAAAAATATTTAGCAGCACAAATGCTTTCAACATATTTGGGCAGCAAATCATCATATTAGAATGATTTCTGAAAGATCGTGTGACACTGAAGACTGGAGTAATGATGCTGAAAATTCAGCTTTGATCACAGGAATAAATTATACTTGAATAGATATTAAAATTTAAAAGTTATTTTAATTTACAATAATATTTTACAATTTACTGTATTTTTGATCAAATAAATGCAGCCTTGGTAAGCATAAGAAACTTATTTCAAAAACATAAAAAAATCTGATGTTTTATTACAGTAGTGTAGTTATAACATTTAAAAATATTTTAGGCAAATATTCTGGTCAACACTAAAACATCAAAATTTGGACTTGAATGTATAGAAAATCCTTGTTCTCCTAAAACAATTGAATTTTTAAAAAAATTATTTTGTCACACTGAAAGAGTATTTAAATTAACAAAATGTACAAAAACATCTAAAATATACGCATTACATGTTTTATGTATTAAAAGTTAATGGACATGCTATTTGTCAACTTCCCAGCGAGTCTTTTAATGCAAGTCATCATTAAAAAAGTGAAACCATCTCCATTTTCCTTGCACTGTGGAAATGTATAGTAATATTCTGGTTTCTTGATTCAAAGGTGGCAGGTGAAAGATACGTGTATAAGTTTGTCTGCGACCCCGAGGCTTTGTTCTCCATGGCTTTCCCCGACAATCAGCGTCCGGTGCTGAAGACCGACCTGGAGCGGCAGATCAACGAGGAAGACACCGTGCCGTTGTCACACTTCGATGAGAACATGGCGTACATTCAAGAGGGCGGCTACTGCAACCCGCACCCGTACAATGAGGGCTACGTCTACTGAAAACTGCTACAAGAACAGTCCGGCCATTTCAAAACAAAACAAACTTTCAGACTGTCCCTCATTTCCTTCAGTCATTCCCCAGGACAAAAGAGAGCACTTTATGGACAGAGGATGATGGCAGTGTGTAAACCTACAAACTTACTGGTGTAGTTACGTTAGATGCTCCTTTGGTGTTTTTTGTTGCTATTGAAGGGGATGTGGTGTTTCAGCATGCCGTTTTCTCACAGCGAAAGACTCTGGAGGGCGAATGGCCTCTCTCCGGACAGATGTTTTGAACTATTTAAACAGGTTAGAGTCTGGAGCACGTGAGTGGAAAATCCCAAACTCTTTTACCATTGAAACTCTTGGATTGTTTGTGGAGCGCTTTGTTATTTTCGCACATTTTCACGTTTGTTTTCTCTCCCTTGGTGTCAAACTGAGTAAATAATACAGTGTATTACTATGGAAATAAAATCCTTCAAACTCTCTATGTCAAAGTAAAATGAGCACATATCTGACCCTTTCTCGCCCATCCAAAAGGAATGATTACTAGCACATTTACAACAAATGAAAGATGTTATTTGTGAAGGGATATTACACTAGTATTCAAGTTATACCCGTATATACATATATACATATATATATATATATATATATATCTATATATATATATATATATATATATATATATATATATATATATATTCTCATATGAATATAATGTATTAGAGGAGGGAAGATGCAGGTAATTTTCTCAATGAAAAATATTTTTTTCTTAATGAAATAAGGAAAGACAAAAAAAAACATGTCAGCATGATTTCATAAAACTACAGTGCATGGTGTTTCAAATACTGCTGTTTTTTTTTTAGATCTATTTAATTAATCATCTGTATACTTCAGTATTTGACACCATATTTCACTGAATATGACTTTTTAGTCAAAAGCGCCTATAGATTTCAAATAGTTATCTTCAGACAGCTTCACACGTGTCTATGACATCATTATATTAGTTACATTTTTTTATATTAAAGTGACAAATTGCTTTTTTATTAGGAAAATAATTGGATGTTGGTCTATTAGTTGCTCCACCATGACATCTTTGAAAATATAAAAACATGTATATTCAGGTTAATGCACCTCAATGCTGCTTTTCGTGTAAATTTAGTCATGTATGATCAGACGGCAGCTATGCCCTGCAGTACGTTCATTTTTTTTTTTCATTCTTTTTTACATTTGAAAAAAAAAAAGCGTCAGTGTTTATTGAATGTAAAAAATATATACATAATTGCGAAGGGAATGGCAATAGCTACACTTCTGTAATAAAATAGTGTTGAAATACAAACAGGTTGTTTTTTTGTTCCTAAGTATGTCCATTGTGAATTATGTCAATCTTTGTCTCATATTTCAGTGGAACAAACATCCGAGCAAATAAGCAGTGCTGTTCCCTAGTTTATGATTTCATTCAGCTTCCAGATTCACAATACAACTGACAGAAATAGAAGAAATCTTACTTGAGATAGTTAATAACACAAACTTTTTACTTTAATGTTGCTTGCCGTAGGCTTTATTATAGAAGCTTGTTTTCACCACTGAATAAAAAATAAAACAGGTAATTGCAACTTTTTTTCTCAGAATTGACAATTGTGTTCTAAAGTTAGAACTGCAAGAGTTTATATCTCACAATTCTGAGACAAGTCAGAATTGTGAGATATAAACTCGAAATTGCAAGAAAAAAGTCAGAACTGGGAAATATAAACTTGCAATTGCGAGAAATAGTCAGAATTGCGAGAAATAAACCCAATATAAAAAAATTAAAAGAAAATAGCGACTTTATCTATCTCGCAAATCAGAAAAAAAGTCTGCATTTTAAGTCGCAATTACCTTTTAAATTGTTTTATTCTGTGTCGGAAATAAGCTTCTTTAACGGAGGCTAGCTAGTAGTTGCTGTGCGAGTAAACCTCACTCCTCTGATCTCAAGAGACGCTCTAGCGACTGATATTAGAGGTTGCAGCCTTTAGCCTCCTTGTTAGAGTGTCCGACTCTGATGCCGGCGAACCCGGGTTTGAGTCCCGCTTGGAGTGGGCGGTTTGAACAGGAGGCGTCACACTTCCTTACTTTATGCTGATGAAAAAACCCCCCAGGAAAACAGGTCTCATCGCATCCGCTTGCCGGAGAAAGTGTTAAAGGGATAGTTCACCCAAAAACGAAAATTTTATGTTTTTCTGCTTACCCCCAGGGCATCCAAGATGTAGGTGTCTTTGTTTCTTCAGTAGATTTTTAACTCCAACCGTTGCCGTCTGTCAGTCGTTTAATGCATGTGAATGGGGTCCAATTCTATTAGAGTAAAAAAAAACATGCACAGACAACTTCAAATTAAACCCTGTGGCTCGTGGCGACACATTGATGTCTTAAGACACGAGAAACCGAGCAGTTTTTATGCTATTATTTAACCTCATATCAGACGAATGTCATCAGCTCTCCAGACCACCATAACTTCCTGTGAATAAGGTCAAAATACCAGCGTGGTCATAGATATAGAAACTATATACATAGATTCCTCATTAGTGCCTGCGCGGATCGGTCGAATGAGGAATCTACGAATATATTTCTATGATTGCGCCTGTATTTTGACCTTATTCACAGGAAGTTATGGTGGTCTGGAGAGCTGATGACATTCGTCTGATATGAGGTTAAATAATAGCATAAAAACTGCTTGGTTTCTCGCAGAAACCGATTGTTTCGTGTCTTAAGACATCAATGTGTCGCCACGAGCCACAGGGTTTAATTTGAAGTTGTCTGTGCATGTTTTTTACTCTAATAGAATTGGACCCCATTCACATGCATTATACGACTGACAGACAGCAACGGTTGGAGTTAAAAATCTTCAATTGTGTTCTACTGAAGAAACAAAGACACCTACATCTTGGATGCCCTGGGGGTAAGCAGAAAAACATCACATTTTCGTTTTTGGGTGAACTATCCCTTTAACAGCAATATGAACTGATGGCGATATCTATGGACTTGATATCTATAAATCACAAATGATCTTGAAATTTTGTGCAGCTGACAAGTCAAAGTCCAAATCTTTTACTTGTGAATGGCGAGCAGCAAGAATTGCTTCGATTTCCAAATACCTGAAGAACTCAAGACACTCTGCCACAAGGAAAAGTGTGCGTGACTGCTTAAAACCTGACGTGGCGCTAAACTTTTATTTTACGTCAAAGACAGTTTTTATAAATTTGAACGTTGCCGTGGATTTTAGCCAAATCTGTTCATATGGACGTTTTATAAATTAAGCCCTGAACCGGAAGCGATGCAACCTGTTTTACAGAATATGGACATTTGTTGCGCATAACCCATATTGCATATATAAATCTGGAGAGTTTGCAATGTAGTAAACATGCCATCCTAGCACGTCATGTGACCTTCTGTATGATGGATCTCTTTCAGGTTTCAATTGCTGTGTTGAAGGAGGCACCATCACAGAAGATTTATGTGACATTTCAAAATGTCATTGTGTCATTAAGGGAAGATTTTTCATGACTGTTACCATACTGGTTTCATGGTTCTTATTCTGGAAATATTTGTTATAAATGTATATGCAATTACATATTTATCTACGTGGACAGTTAATTTGGTTATATTTTTCTGGCTTTTTATTTGGTTGACATTTTGTAGTACCAGTATTGAGACTTAGAGTTGAGACACAAAAGCATACCATGATATATTTTAAAGTATCTTAGCATCATTTGTTTCAGTAATTTCAACAGAGAGGTGCAGACAAACCGTCATCCTTTACAAGCTTATAAAAACACGTACAACAGCAAAATGGTACACAAGCCAACAACTGTGTCCCATCAAGCACACACTGGCCTAAAGCTGTGGTCAAATTTGGCTGTTAAAACGACCGTCACGGTTACCAAAAAAGCACAAATGTCTGTGGTTTATTCAAACATCTACCATTAAAATCTCATGCAAAACCTCACAGCGCTCGAAATATGTGGTGGAATGGTGAGGAAGTGTACTGGAAAGTGAGATGAAAAGAGGTCAGGGGGAAAAAAGGACCCGATAATATCCGTGGTAATCTTGTTAAACAAGTCTTTCACTGGGGCGACAGATGTCCTCTTTCTGTTATCTTGTACGCTGAATTGTTCTCAGCTCTATTTGAATACTCTACGCCGTTTTTATTTATTTCGAGATGGTACCACGTGAGCGTATGTGGAAAAACACAGATGATCATTGTTACCTGTGCTTCTCCACGAGCCATTAAACCACTCTCAAATCGTCTTCAACAAACCTTTTTATCACTCAGAAGCAATAAATCAGCCATCGTCTGCAAGCAAATACTACTTAGAAGCTACTAGATCCATTAACATAGTAGCTCCAGGAGTTTAGCTTGATTCTATCTGTTTGCTTAGTGTCCGGCTTCCTTACTTAGCTTTACGGCAGGCTGTGTTTACTTATGGGAAATGGTTTGTGTTGTCTGAGTGGTTGTGACACTCGCATGTTTGACAAGTGAAATGAGACCAAATGTGCTCCGTGTAGCCGAAATGTCTTTGAAGCGCCGGCTTTTAATATGACATGTTTACCTATGAAAAAATCTTTATTGGCCCTCAGCCTTTAGCCATCGAAAGCCGTAGTGGTGAACATAAATCATTCACAAGGTAATTCAGGGGAACAACTGCACTGGAAAGGTGGACTGATATAACGATGACCATTTAAACCGTTTACAGTCACGTAAAATAAACAGCAATTTGAAAAGTATTAACGCTTGAACAAATATTTAAGATGGCGAATGTATTTTGTATCTCTGATACGCACCATTATAGGTTTTGCACCATTATAGGTGCAAAACTGAAAACATTTTTAGGTGTCTTTATCTACTATGTACTTACTTAAAAAAAAGCTCTACAATGTATGTCGTCATGTAGGCCTATTACAAAACAGGTTGAATATGGGTAAGATTACAGAAAATAATTACAGATGTACACAATTACAGACAATAAGTACATTGTCAAAACGTATGTACACAAAAAGTGCATTGTATCAAATGATTAAATTAAATCTTAGTACATAATGGTTAAAGTAGGGCTCGACATTGAAGGAACATTGAAGGAAATTTTCCAACTCCCCTAGAATTAAACAGTCGAGTTTTACCATTTTCGAATCCATTCAGCCGATCTCTGGGTCTGGCGCTAGCACTTTTAGCATAGCTTAGCATAGATAATTGAATCTGATTAGACCGTTAGCATCTCGCTCAAAAGTGACCAAAGAGTGACTCTTCTGTAGTTACATCCTGTACTAAGACCGATGGAAAATGAAAAATTGCGATTTTCTAGGCCGATATGGCTAGGAACTATACTCTCATTCCTGCGTAATAATCAAGGAACTTTATGCCGTACCATGGGTGCAGCGGCGCAATGAAAATAGTCCCCAGCACGCTCTCTGTGCAAGCAGGTTGTCACGTTGGTTATGGTGATGGAAGTTAGCCTATTTTCAGGCGCTGCGTAAAATCATTGTGCCGCTGCACTCATGGTACGGCAGCAAAGTTCCTTGATTATTACGCAGGAATGAAAGTATAGTCTGTCTTGGTACACGATGTAACTACAGAAGAGTCAAGTTTTAAATAGGAAAAATATTGAAACTCTTTGGTCATTTTTAGAGCGAGATGCTAACGGTCTAATCAGATTCAATGATCTATGCTAAGCTATGCTAAAAGTGCTACCGCCAGACCCGGAGATTGGCTGAATGGATTCGAAAACGGTAAAACACAACCAACGCTATCTCACGACCATAGACTGTAAAAAAATATGGACGTAGTGTTCGTGACGTCACCCATAGGATTCTGATGAGCAAGTTTGAAGCATAAAGTAAGGACGAGCTGGCCGTTGCCATCTTGGCAGCACATCATCGCGCGTCACACCCGGATAACAGAAAATGGGCAAAAAGGCGGGACGTGGGCGGAGCTGAAGTGAAGCGATGACTAACAGACAGCAGATAAACGTCTATCCACCTGTCACTCGAAGTGGCCACGCCCTTAATTATGCAGAACTTTAAGGCTTTATATAATGTAATTGAATGAGTTATAAAAAAAAATCACCCCCCTCACAGTTGTCATGAAGGGCAAAATTAGCCGTATAGACCAAAACCAGAATTTGTACCAGGCTATAAACATGTTTTAATCTGCTGTAAAGTTGGCCATTTTAACATGGGGCTCAATGAGATTCTGCTCCCTTCTGGAGCCTAGTGGCCACTCAATGAATTGCAGTTTATGTCACTTCCGTATTAGCTTCAAGAGAAACTGCGGGAGGTTGCCGCTTGCTCACGACCAATTCGTACGAATTTGTACGATTTGTCTAAACCCCAGTGATGGGTACGTTTAGGGGCGGGGTTAGGGGGAGGTCATTCGTAGGAATTCATACGAATTGGGCAACTCGTCAAATACGTACGATTTAGCACAAATTCATACGAATTAACCACCTCGTAAAACATGCACGAATTGCCATGAGATCGGGTTGAACTCAATTGTTTAACTCTAGGGGAGTTGGAAAATGAGCCTATTTTCCAAAAAAGTGGAGTGTTCCTTTAAGCCTTTTCATGTGTTTGTCCTTTCGGATAAGTAAATCGGTCATTCCGGCAAGTAAAATTCGGGCAAGTAAAATTCTCTTTCATTTGCCCCTTCAAAAAATCCACTTGTCCCGGACAAGTGGACAAACGTTAATGTCAAGTCACTTGACTTCAAATTTCTTTTTAAATCATTTTGAAATGGAAACAGATTCCTTTTTTTTCAAAAGAAAATATGTTGTGGCACTTTTCCATCGCATCTATCGCATGTATATAAACACTCTGAACATAGACTTGATTTACACACCTTTGATAATGGTGTGTAGTGAGATGATCAAAGATAGGGGTAGTTGCTGCTGACTCTGGAAAGGATCAGGGTGTTGGAACAATAATTGATGCCGAGCAGAGGCTGAACTCAGGCATTGCCACCGGTTGACACCCATTACATTGTTCGGCGCTGCTCACTTTGCAGGTTCACGGCAGATAAAAACACAAAAGGGGTCGGGCTTTTGGGAGACATGTCTGCAAGTACGACAGTGATGAATCGCTCTTGATGTGCGCTCAGAAAGCGGTGAAATTGGGTTGTGGTGGCGTGCTATAGCTTTGGGTCACATGCATCCGTGCAGGTTATAATCAGATGCTGGCAGACGGTGGGAGTCTGAAGTTAATCTGGAACGGGCTTCTGTCTTGATCAAAGTTCACATCAAAAGAAATGTCTAAACTTTTTTACTCTCGTGTTACTCTCAACATTAAAGTGAAATAATAATAAATTAAGAATTATGTTTTGTGTATTATAATTTTAATATATTGCACATGATTATAGGGAAGACCTGGGACAATTACAACACACTACATGTAATCATTACAAAAGTGGAATGATCTATTTATCTATAAACACTCTAAAAAAAGTCTGTTAGTCTGTCCATCATCCATCCATCCATCCATCCATCCATCGATCCATCCATCCATCCATCCATCCATCCATCCATCCATCCATCCATCCATCCATCCATCCATCCATCCATCCATCCATCCATCCATCCATCCTCTATCTATCTATCTATCTATCTATCTATCTATCTATCTATCTATCTATCTATCTATCTATCTATCTATCTATCTATCTATCTATCTATCTATCTATCTATCTATCTATCTATCTATCTATCTATCTATCTATCTATCTATCTATCTATCTATCTATCTATCTATCTATCTATCTATCTATCTATCTATCTATCTATCTATCTATTGATCTATGTCCATCCGTTTGTCTGTCCATCCATCCATCCATCCATCCATCCATCCATCCAATCTATTGATCTGTCCGTCCGTTTGTCCATCCATCTATCCATCCATCCATCCATCCATCCATCCATCCATCCATCCAATCTATTGATCTGTCCGTCCGTTTGTCCATCCATCCATCCATCCATCCATCCATCCATCCATCCATCCATCCATCCATCCATCCATCCATCCATCCATCCATCCATCCATCCATCCATCCATCCATCCATCCATCCATCCATCCATCCATCCATCCATCCATCTATCTATCTATCTATCTATCTATCTATCTATCTATCTATCTATCTATCTATCTATCTATCTATCTATCTATCTATCTATCTATCTATCTATCTATCTATCTATCTATCTATCTATCTATCTATCTATCTATCTATCTATCTATCTATCTATCTATCTATCTATCTATCTATCTATCTATCTATCTATCTATCTATCTATCTATCTATCTATCTATCTAATCATGAATCACAGTTGCTAACATTGCCTGCTGGTACCTATCATACAGGGGTTTTATCAAAGCTACTGTAACACTAGTTATGAAATTAAAATTGCATGACTGCAAAGAAAGAACCTTTATAATTTAAAATGAACATTATTTCATTAAAGTATCTAGTTGAAGACTGTCCTTGTCTTATTAGCTGATAAATATATTTTAGTTAAAAGGATTTAACCCATTTAACATAATAATAAAGTAGGTACCACTTAGACTTTTGCTTTAATACACAAATTATTCATGATAGCTAAAAAAAGTGTAGTACCATAAAAAGGTCATTTCTGTATGCAAATATTGTAATAGTACTATTACTTCTGGAACTTATGTATCTTATACATATAAGTGTGTCTTATACAAAATATGGCACATTGATTACTGTGTAGTAGTCTGTAAATGAAGGCAAATGAAAAAAATTAATCTTACAATTGTCCCCACAGTCTCCCTTAATATTAATAATAGATGGTCAAGTCATGATGACGGTGGACAGATGTTGATGCTGACAGTATTTTAGCGGTCACTTCCACTCTGCCAGCATTCAGCGCTATCGTTTTGTATACAAAACAGGTTAGTAAGCAGTTTGACTCCCTGGTCAGTCAGGCTGCAACTGGCCTCTTCTGCCACGTGTCACACAGTGAAGCTGGCGAAAGGAAAGGCTCTTCACCTTCTACAATGTCGTTTGATCTCTGCCGTCCTGTCAGGCACAGACAGGTCCACATTACACCGTCCTCAGAGAGGTGGGCCAACCCATCTGTTACTAGAGAGAGAGAGAGAGAGAGAGAGAGAGAGAGAGAGAGAGAGAGAGACAAAAGGAAGGGGTTAAGCAGGGAGAAATCAATGAGGAGAGGTCCAAAAATATGATTCCCCTTGTGTGCGGTTTAGACGGAGATGAACCCTTTTGCAAAAGATGTCTTAAAATGAATGTAGACATTCAACATGTTGATAATTATTAAAAGGTAAATATTTTGTACATACGTCTATGCATGGAATGCTTAACCCTCATGTTGGTACTTTTAATAGCTCAAAAAAAAAAAAACGATGTGGGCCTTACAAAAAACGTCCACAAAATCGAAATGCCTCGTTCCAATTCATTCATGAATCACATATAACATTTCCCTTGCCACTTGTGTGTTTGTCTAATAAATAGTTTACCGTATTTGATTAGGATTACCGGTAAGAATGTACTCTCAGCTCTGCTAATATATTTTGCAGAATTCTCCAGATTCCCCTAAAAAACTTTGAAGAACTGATTGTAAACATTTCACCTTGATAACATGCTTTAAAAGATGTTACATACACACACACACACACATGCTGGTCGACGTAATGATGCCGCCGTTGCTTACGGGAAGGTCAGTTACGAATGCAGTCGGCTGTGAGAAAGTGAAAATGGAACTCGTGATCAGAAAACGTGTTGTTTGGCAGTACTTTCAGTCAAAAGAAGGCGATTCAAGTCGTGCTACATGTTCAATTTGCAATGCCGATTTGTCTCATGGTGGCAAGGACCCTAAACAATACACAACACCGCAGCTGTTAAAACATTTGTGTATGAAACATCCGAACGAATACGAGTTGTGCATAAAGGAATCTACAGACAGCAGCCAAAATGCAGCAACTTCAGGTATGCAAAAGAAAAACAGTCATATTATTTAAAGCGACGAGAAAATTTTCTATTCTTCGGAGCGTTATGAATCACTGTATCGAATCAGCGGTTCGGAGCGCCAAAGTTACGTGATTTCAGCAGTTTGGCGGTTTGACACTCGATCGGAATCTTCACGAAGCAGTGTTTTGAAATCGTTATCATTAAGTTGTTATTTCGTTTTTTTGGCGCACCAAAAATATTCTTGTCGCTTTATAATATTAATATTGAACCACTACTCACATGAACTGATTTAAATATGTTTTTAGTACATTAATGGATCTTGAGAGAGGAAATGTCATTGCTGGCTATGCAGGCCTCACTGAGCCTTCGGATTTCAACAAAAATATCTTAATTTGCGTTCCGAAGATCTTCTCTTACGGGTGTGGAACGGCATGAGGGTGAGTAATAAATTACATAATTTTAATTTTTGGGTGAACTAACCCTTTAACCATGGATTCTGTATTTGACCGAACCCCAAAAACCTGGATTCGATGCATCCCAAATATATATATGTATATATATGTTACATACTGTATGTTTGGGGTCTTAAAATAAAATGTATATACACAGATCAGGCATAATCATAATATTGGATCGGACATATTTGTTCAGCACATCCCACAGATGCTCGATTGGATTGAGATCTGGGGAATTTGGAGGCCAAGTCAACACCTCAAACTCATTGTTGTGCTCTTCAAACCATTCCTGAACTCCTGCCTCCGCCGACTTGCCTTCTTCCCATAGTGCATCCTGCTGCCACGTGTTCCCCAGAGTAAGCGATGCATGCACCCGGCCATCCACATGATGTAAAAAAAAACGTGATTCGTCAGACCAGGCCACCTTCTTCCATTGCTCCGTGGTCCAATTCTGATGCTCACATTCCCACTGTTGGTGCGTTCGGTGGTGGACTGGGGTCAGCATGGGCACCCTGACTGGTCTGCGGCTATGCAGCTCCATACACAAAAAACTGTGATGCACTGTGTTTTCTGACAGCTTTCTATCAGAACCAGCATTAACTTCTTGACCAAATTGAGCTACAGTAGCTCGTCTGTTCGATCGGACCACACGGGCCAGCCTTCACTCCCCGCGTGCATCAATGAGCCTTGGCCGCCCATGACCCTGTCGCCGGTTCACCACTGTTCCTTCCTTGGACCACTTTTGACAGATACTGACCACTGCAGACCGGGAACACCCCACACGAGACGCTCGTCTAGCCATCACAATTTGACCCTTATCAAACTCGCTCAAATCCTTACATTGCCCATTTTCCTGCTTCTAACACATCAACTTTGAGGACAAAATGTTGAATTGCTGCCTAATATATCCCACCCACTAACAGGTGATGTGATGAAGAGATGGTCAGTATTATTCATATTCAATGTTATGCCTGATCAGATGAATCCAGCCAGAATTCACCCTGTATATACACGCACGCACGCACGCGCACACACGTTTTTTTTGTAGAGAAATGCATTTTATTCAGCAAATTCTTCAAAAAATGTCAAGAAATTTCTATTTCAAATAAATGTTTTCAACATTGATAATCATAATAAATGTTTAAGCATTAAATCATATCAGAATGATTTCTGAAGGATCATGTGACCCTGAAGACTGGCGTAACGATGCTGAAAATTCAGCTTTGATCACAAGAATAAAACAGAAAATCTATTATTTTACATTGTAATAATATTTCCCAATATTACTGTTTTTAATGTATTTTTGATCCAATATATGCAGCCTTGTTGAGACTTCTTTCAGAAACACCCACAATTTTGAATGGTAGTGTACATTTCAAAATTCCTCAAACTGTACAGAAAAGCGTGTACAGAAGCTTTAGAAAGTCATGACTGGTTGTGTTTCAGTTTTATGCCTCACGGTTGTGACAATGAAGAAGAAAAGAGGGCGAAAAGCTACTGTTCAAAATGAGGAGCCACACAGCAGTCGTGTCATCTCCACAGATGAAGTCTTGTCATCGCACCGCCTGGAAAATATACTAGTAGAGGTGGAGTCAAGACTAATGTTACCGAGGTAAATTTAGGCAGACACATTTATAACTCCTCTTGGCTCCTGAAATAGCCTTTAAAAAAGAAACCTAGAAATAGGCCCTCTGAATAATGACGTCTCTTTCTCTGCTTTGCTTAGTTTTTATACAGAAATTGGATCTCAACGTTAATGTATGGCCCCTGTGTCAAAACTGCTAAATAATGCATTTATTAAAATATACCTCAGCTCTTTAAGGACGATAATGGATGTACCTCCACCATAAAGGCTGTAACCGTTATCCTGCAGGACAGAATCATTGTACAGCTTTCAGTATTAGAAAAACACCTCGAAAAAGAGGTGGTGAGAATAAAAGCACCATGCATTCAGTCCCCGCCACATCTCGTAATTATATGGCAAAACACCCCGACACACGACAAACAAATTCACAGTTCACAATGCTTTACTGTCAGTGGCCAGTTTGGGGTTAGAAAAATCTGTCTCCATGCTAAACTGAATCACGCAAAAAGACAGAGTGGTCAAGGATGAATAAAATCCTTTGTGAAAACACATTTTTCTGTTGTGCATCTATGTGTGTGTGTGTGTTGGGTGCATGCATTTATTTATTTCTTTTCTGCCTTAAAAACAGATGGTTCCTTGTGCTGAACGGAAGTTGTGTTAACTCGGTTGGCTCGTGATTGGTGGCTGCCGTCCAACGGCAACACGGGTATCGGGGAGGGGTGTTAGTAGAAGTGCAGTTTGCCTACTTCAGATGTGCTGTGAACAGAACAGAAGGAAGTGGTACGTACTGTTGCGCCGTGCTCCTCGTGTCTCAGCGATGCAGCACGGGCCACCATGGGCAACAACCCTCTAGCGCTCTTGTGAGTCCAGACATATGTAACTGTGTAAACACTGCGTTGGAAGAAAAGCTGGTGTTGTCGGCGCCTTGTGAGGAAAGCCAAAGTGCTCGTCGTTAAGTCCCGCTGGGAAGAACATAGGGTGTTTATTTATTGTGCGCTCCAGACCAGTTGTGTCTCTCTGTGGTTTATTAGGCTAATATTTCAAGATAAGTATATAAGTGGTGTAACAATGTGGTAATTTTAGAGTAACGTTTTGCTAGGGCTTATGTCCTCGTTTTTCTCTTACAGGAAAACAGACCAAAAATACTGCTCTCAGGGGCATGTACACATTTTTGTCTAATCAGACGCTCTTGAATAAGAATGTTTTTTCCCCAATACCCTCAAGTTCTGACTAATAATAGCAATAACGGCAAAAAATTAAGGATGCACACACACACACACACACACACACACACACACACAGTTGTGTTTTCATGTTTTACGGGGACTTTAAAGACATAATGATTTTATACTGTACAAACTGTATATTCCATCCACTTTCACTAACCCTACCCAGCACAGAAAACTTTTAAAAAAATAATCACTTAGTATGATTTATAAAAAAAAAAAAAGATATTGCCATTTTTGTGGGGACATTTTGTCCCCATAACGTAGGGTTTACCTGGACACGTACACACCTACGACCTTTCAAAAGTTGGTAGGATGTTTTTGAAAGAAGTTTCGTATGTTCAATAATGCTCCCTTTATTTGATCAAAAATACAGTAATATTGTGAAATATTGTTACAATTTAAAACAACCGTTTTCTATTGTAATTTATTCCTGTGATGGTAAAACCGAATTTTCAGCATCATTACTCCAGTGTTCAGTGTCACATGATCCTTCAGAAATCATTCTAATATGATGATTTGCTGCTCAAGAAACATTTCTGATCCCAAACTTTTGAACGGTAGTGTAGTAGACACTGATACCTGTTGCTCTTTGTGTTTCTTTCCACCACTAGAGCAGCAAATAACCTCATAATATCCTCAATATAAAATATGTTAGAAGCTGGGAGGAAACCAAAGCAAACCATCAAAAAACATTATTTTTGTCATGATGCAAAATAGCCTTACCCTTTGTGCCATCTTCATCTTTTAGACATATGTAAACAATGCTAACAACAGCATTATGTTTTCAATTTTCCGCTGCTCTGCGCGCAAGATTCGAAATCATTTATCTCGGATTCAAAACAATGGGATCCCTCCATATGGTTTTATTTGTGTGCATCTGTCTCAGCAAGCAGCATACAGTTACCATCCTATATTTCCAGCTTTATTCGCACCTAGCAATGAAAGCCAAATGTGAAAATTGAAGGCAGAAGGATCGTGTGACGGGATTAATTAGACAAGGCCAAGTGAAGTCACACTCTTCATGGCAACACACTTGAACCTTCAATTACGCACTGCACAAAGCAATTAAAAGCCTCCCTTTCTTGCTCTGTCCTATGGAGTCTACCTGTTACTGCTGTTTGCTTTCTCTGTAGGGTCCCCCCGGGGCACCAGGCAGACTCTAGGTCCAATCCGCAGGTCGGTAATTACAATTGATCAATTGTTGTCGGGAGGTGAAATGACTTGGTTGTTTTAGCCAGAGCTCAATTTGAGGTGTCCATTTTTAAGGGGTTATTTATATGGCAGGTGGTTAGGAAAAGAAAAGAGAAGAGGGAGGAGGTAGAGAGAGGAAGAGATCGGGAGAGAGAAGACTATTTGGCAATTTCTAATCGCTGATAGATCTTGGCTTTTTCCTTTTCATTGTTTCTGGAATCATTGGGTATAGCTAGATGAACTCGGGATGGAATTGGCCAATTTTGCACACTTTCAGCCGAAACTGTTCAATTTCTCTCTTTCTCTCTGAAATGATTTGTATACAATTTGAGTATAACAACTTGTGTACAGAGGTTACACTCTCAGATAAATTGATTTTTTTGCTGCTTGGTCATTAATGCAGCACAATTTTAGAAACATTTCTGTCACAAATTAATTTTGTGCATTTTCCATGCAGTTAACTGAAGTTTGAAGTTTGTAAAACAGAAGTTTCGATTTTTAGTTGTGTTGAAATTAATACATTTTGTTGGCCTGTATTGTTCCCCTTTGCCCATAGCTTGTCATGCTACACTGTAAAAAAATATATTTAAAAAGTAAGTTACCTGGTTGCCTTAAAATTTTGAGTTAATTGAAATTAAAAATTTGAGTTAATACAATGAACATTTGAGAATCGACCCTTTATTCAAATATGTTTAAAATATTTTGTAAGCATATTGCGTAATTGTGTGTTTTATTTGTAATAATGCATTTGTAATAATGATTTATCACAACATTTTTTATTTATTTATGTGGTTCAGATACAATAATATTTTGAGTTTCTATTTATTAAACCAATTTCCTTCATTGTATTAACTACAATTTTTAATTTCAATGAACTAAACATTTTAAGGCAACCAGGTTACTTATTTTTTTTAAACCAACAATCCAACAATCATTTTTTACAGTTCACAGTTTTTTAAAGTTAATTTCAACTCTCTATATTACAATTTACATTCAACTGACTTACAATTTTGAGTTGAATCTTGTATAACTTAATTTAAAAAGTTGAAATTGCTTAACTTATTTTGATTTTGTTTAAAACAATTAAAAAATTGTTAACAAAATTATGGGGAAAAAAAACATTATTATTAACGACAAAATAAACTGGCTAGAAGCAACCTGTTAAATAAATTATTTGAATTTTTAAACATAATTGTTATATTTAAAAATATATAAATATATTTTTTATATTTTTATTGAAGATATATAATTAAAGTTAAAATTAAAGTTACTTTTTTATTTTAAAAAAACTAAATAGTAAATATTTATTTTAGTTTTGTAAAATAATTTTTTCATAGGTCGACACCTTTTAATATCGCCATCTTGACTTAGTAAAAAAGCGCCTGTAAGCGCCAGCTAGACTCAAAAAGTTCATGAGGTCGTCTAAATAACATCAAAAACCCATCACCATCTGAAAATCGCAGAAGAAACAGCAGTAAACAGGCTCATGGGTAGATGGCCAAATCCATACTGCACTTCCAGGAAAACACTCTCTTACATTATAAAGCCATATCTGCTGTATATGGCAACAACCATACTGCACTTCCCAGAAAACGCTCAATTACAGTATAATTCCGTATCTGCTCAAACAGAGAGTATCATTAATCTCATAATGATCTGAATGTGGTGGCTGATGCGGAGCGTATATTTCTCTCCAGCACACAGGCAGTCCTTTCATATGGATCACCCCGCTTTGCCCTGTTCCAGCCTCTGGGATGTCACCTCTTGGCACTGCTTGTATTTATACGGGACATTTGAGTGATTTGGATTTATTTGTCACGTTGTCCCTCAGTCGTCGTCAGTAAACGTGGTGTTAGGCCACGATATTGTTTCCTAAATGACTCTTTATCTTTGTTTCTCTCTCTACACCTAGCGTTCTTGTCCTTAAGCGATGTTTAGCCTGAAGCTGTTTGCGAAAACTCATCCCACAACAAACAGAATGCTGCACAGAAAGAGCTGCCTCACTTCCTTAAAGCTGTTGTGTCTCCTGTGGTTTCATCAGTTCTGGCGCTTAAGCCAAATCCTCCACATTTCAGTTTCCCATTTACAGTCCAGATTTTTATCAGGAAAAAAAAAAATTGTTTTTGATTGCAATTCCTCCTGGATGCGTCAAACGTAATTACATCTTACCAAATAAGGTTTTACAGTACCAACACGGTACTAAAACTGTTTATCATACAACAGTAAACATGAACATGAACATGAAACATGAACATGATATAGACTAAAAAAAGCTAAATTGACAATGCTGCAAATGTATAAACAACAAAAGTGTGATTTATAGCCTATAGGTGTGGTTACAATAGCACAATTTCACAGGCAACCAGAGTTTGAAATTAAAACCCGCCAAATTCAGGCAAAATACACCGTGGCGGGTAACGCATATCAACACACTAGCCAATTTGGCAGGTTAGGATTCATAAATTATGTTCTATCACGTGGCATGGCATCACTATCAAAGCCCTTTCCTTAAAAAGAGCCTCAAACATGAGCAAAACAAAGCGTAAAGACGGACGCACACTGAGAGAAACAACGCACAGCGCCACGTCTTTAAAGAACCCCTGTGGTGAAGTTTTTAATGTTGTTTGTATGTCTATGTGGTGTTTTTAATATGCTTGAATTATGTATTGACGTATATTATGAACTATATGCCTTTCTCTACAGACGTTATATGATGTTCAAAGCGTTTGTAAGGATACTGATTTTTAGAAGGCAGACTGAGATGGCGAACGGGAACATGGTTTGTGTAACATTATCAACACATTAAAGGGTTAGTTCACCCAAAATTGAAAATAAAGTCAGTAATTACTCACCCTCATGTTGTTCCAACCATGTAAGACCTTCGTTCATCTTCGGAACATAATTTAGTATATTTTTGATGAAATCTGAGAGCTGTCTCACTCCTCCATAGGCTTTCAGAGGGACTGAAACTTGATGGCCCAGAATAGTAAGTAATAGTAAGTTGCGTTTGCCGGTCAGTTTGTGTGTAAATGTACGTTTTTTTTTTAACCAACATTTTCCACTTCTGATGTCATTTCTAGCGAGAAATTACTAGTGTAGTAGTTAAATATTTGTTTAGTTCTCACCAAAGCTCTCTCTATTTTGCTGTAGATCATTAAACGGTTACACTCCTAACAAGTCTGTCTGAAATTCGTGAGGTCCCTTCATGCACAAAACGCTGTGGCGCTTTTTTTGCCCAAAAGTCTTGGACATACGAATTTATGAGAACGGGTTAGAAAAAGTGGTCTCTTGTATCCTAGGCGCATGCGCGAGAACTGAGATTAGTAGTAGTAGATTCTACTACTACTAATCTCATGCGTCGTGGCACTCCCGCGAACTCTCGTCAGAGGCTCAAATTGAACAACAATAAAAGTGGGATAAAGTCGTTATTTTTGTTGTTTTTCCGCTCAAAAAGTATTTTCGTCGCATGATAGACTTAATACAGAGCCACTGTAGTCATTTGGACTCCTTAAATGACGTTTTTACTTACTATTCTGGGCCATCAAGTTTCATTCCCTCTGAAAGCCTATGGAGGAGTGAGACAGCTCTCAGATTTCATCAAAAATATACTAAATTATGTTCCGAAGATGAACGAAGGTCTTACATGGTTGGAACAACATGAGGGTGAGTAATTACTGACTTTATTTTCAATTTTGGGTGAACTAACCCTTTAATAGCCGTTTGATAATGTCAAGGCTAATCATATCCATTACCGTTATGTGTCCGATGTTGTAGAGAGCGATACCTTTGTGCAGCGTTTACTACAGTAACTTGAGTAAAGTTGTGCAAGTGGGTCTCTGAGCTGGTGTGAGTGAGGGGAGGCGGGCAAGGGTGTAGAGTTACATTCAAGCTATTTTAAGGCATGAATAATTTTTTTCACTGGAAAAAAAAAAAACTTTAAATATATCATTTTGGTGATCAAAGATGAGTTTTAAGGGATGCAATTATTGAATTTAAAATGTGAACACCTTGTTTTAATGATCATACGCATAAGGGCGGCACCACTCTGCGTCTATCGAGATGTCCGGGACACGGTGCTTCCCGTCTGCTGGAGTCCTAGGATACAAGAGACCACACATAATAAGTTGACTTTACTTAGAAAAAGTGAGGAAACCGATTGCCTTAAAATTTTCAAGTAAAGTAGAGTATTATTTTTTTGTCGGCTAAACTTAACAAAATTTGTACAGAAAACTTATTAATGAAGTATACTTAACTCAAAATTATTAGTTATGTTAACTTGTTATTAGTGCTCACATTACTAGGAAAATATTAGGAAACCGATTGCCTTAAAATTCTCAAGTAAGCTGAACTTAAAAAAATAAGTGAAGACAAAAAGCAACAACTGAACTCCATTCAACACTTAATTATTACTTATCAATAGTCTACAGGTACTAAAAACAATTAAGTAAGCATTACTTAATTGCATTAAGCTGTTCTTACTTAAACCGTTTAAGTTTTGTCAACTTAATTCTATCTGGGATCTGAGGAAGTGTACCCTACTCCCAGAGTGCATTGTGGCATGAATAAATTAATTGCTTCATTTTACTATTTTTAGCTTTATTTTACTATTTGTCTTTTGTCAGTATAACCCGAATAATGACAGCAAGTAAAATAGTAAAGGTCGTATTAATAATAACAATTTAAAAAAAATAAATAAAAAAAAATCCTTGTTACCATTGTTGTGTTTTGCATGCTGAATGTTGAAGTCTGTGTGTGACACACTCAAGCATGGTCGAATTATATTGTGACAAATATAGAGGGATTATATCAACTCAATTAAATGGTAATGCCATAAATATTAGCAAAAATAATGTTAAAAGATCATTATTTGACATTAAATATAGTTATGTTATACATCGTTAATTGACAAATATTATATATATATATATATATATATATATATATATATATTTTTTTTTTTTTTTACTTCCCTTCTTTTGAAATCATACAACTATGATTTCTTGTTGAATTGCTGCATTAATAGGAAGTTAATTACTATAATATGAATGAAGTTCCAAGTGTCCAACCAAAGGGAACACTAATCACAATTGTGGTGAGAGGAAGTGGAGGAAATGAGTGATAAATCTATACAAAATTGCACCACCTCAAAAACACTTTGCCCGCCCGACCGTCCGCCTGCTTGTTTTTTTGCTTTGGCAAAATGGTACTCAAACCAGTCAAGTAATGTTTACTTGAGTTTTCTAAGTAACGAAGGCATAGCATGCAAATAGTTCAGATTACTTAATTGTTTTAAGTAAGTTCAACAAATTATTGGACATTAAGTAAAGTTTACTAAAAAAGTCTTAGTAAGAACAACTGTTGGATTTTACACCGTTCTCATAAATTCGTATGTCCAAGACTTTTGGGCAAAAAAAGCGCCACAGCATTTTGTGCATGAAGGGACCTCACGAATTTCAGACAGACTTGTTAGGAGTGTAACCGTTTAATGATCTACAGCAAAATAGAGAGAGCTTTGGTGAGAACTAAACAAATATTTAACTACTACACTAGTAATTTCTCGCTAGAAATGACATCAGAAGTGGAAAATGTTGGTTAAAAAAAAAAACGTACATTTACACACAAACTGACCGGCAAACGCAACTTTCGGACGCCATCTTTTTTCCCCAGCTCAACTGTCACAGAATGGAAAGCACGGGATTGTGGGCACGAGCATTTTACGCGGGTTTCGGACGCAGCCAATGATTCAGAATCAGATTTAAATCTAAGCTGTGACATTGATACTCTGGTTTATTTCTGATCATTTTGTTTTGGCTAGTAGAAGTTCTGAATGGCCAGTATAACTTAATTTAGTAGCCAAATTGGATGGCGAGTGGAAAATTTCCTTTCAAAACCTAGAAGCAACGTATGATGCACAGTTTACAAAAAGTTTTAAACCTGGTCTGTTGGTCAACATGGCAAATTCTTTGCAAAATGTGGAGAAATCTTTCACCCGTAATTCCTATTGAAATGTTTTGCCTCTGAAAACTCACCATAAAACTCAAAATTTGACCGTATAGGTCTGCCTATGCCTGTATGGATCAAACACTGGGCTAAAAACAGAAAACACCGCTTTGGGCCACTATGTCTCACAGCACTCTCCGAGGATGTCCCTTTGAATATGCTAAACACAAATGTTGTATGCTAATATTCATGAGGACGCAACAACCAGACTTAGCATTTATTCTATGTAGCCAGTAGCTATAAAACCACATCCTGAAAGCATTTAATTCCCAAAATGCACACTCATTTCAAGGGGACCAGGTACGTAGCCTATCCTCTCTAGACTGAAGAATTCAGATGTCTCGTGCCCAGCCTCCATGATGTGGCCCCGGGTAACAAAGTTAGTCTTGTTTGAAAAACAGACTCTAGCTTGAGCAATACTTGCTTTAATTCTCATTGAGGCAGCAAATTGACAGACCTCCTTTAAGATCTTGGCAGGTAATGAAGATTTAATGTCAGAATTATGATCATTAAAAACAAATGACTGATTCTTAGGGCAGATGATAAGCTATTAATTTAACCTCCTCTTCCTGTAATAATGCTGGACAGTCTGCCAGTTATTAGATCATAATTAGCTTGTGCAATTTGCATGGAACCAGAGAAGCATGTAGCCAGGCTGTTGTGTCTCAATATTTCTCCAGGGCTCTGTAGTAAAATGTGCTCGTATATCATGATCTGTTAAAAACGTATGGCCCAAAAAAAAGCTATAGTTGTGGTTGAGCTGGTCTATGTTGAACAAGATGGTTGACAAATGACAAAACGCTGATTAAGCGTGTTTGTGCGCGCGTGTGTATCTCTGGGTGAGCGCGTGTAGCTCTCCAAGTGGCAGCCAGCCATATGGAAGCATGCTGAAATGAACTGGCCAGCACTTTGTTGTGACAATATGGCCAAGCAAACATCAAAGTTTACACTAACGCTCTGATTAACAGTGATTTTCTACATGGTAAGTGCTTTTATTCTAGATAATTATTTTAGTTAGGAACAAATTTCATGGTTGTGTCCCCAACTGATCTGTTTCTTTTCGCTTGCGTGTTTGGTCAGGGGAGTGATGTTTGTGCCAAAATGTTTCTGTGCGGCCCTGAGATTTTATTATTAATGCATATGCATGCTACTGGTATCCATACGGACATACAGGCATGTTTAGTTAACTAAAACTAAAATGACTAGAGAACACACTATATTAAAAAACATTTTTAAAAAAAGCAAACAAATGCCAAGAAAACTAAGAAACTGACCTAAAATACATTTTATAAGAAAGGTGATTTAAGCAATTATGAGCGTGGCATGGTTGTTGGTGCCAGACGGGCCGGTCTGAGTATTTCACAATCTGCTCAGTTACTGGGATTTTCACACACAACCATTTCTAGGGTTTACAAAGAATGGTGTGAAAAGGGAAAAACATACAGTATGCAGTAGTCCTGTGGGCGAAAATGCCTTGTTGATGCTAGAGGTCAGAGGAGAATGGGCCGACTGATTCAAGCTGATAGAAGAGCAACTTTGACTCTTACAACTGAGGTATGCAGCAAAGCATTTATGAAGCCACAACACGCACAACCTTGAGGCGGATGGGCTACAACATTAGAAGACCCCACCGGGTACCACTCATCTCCACTACAAATAGGAAAAAGAGGCTACAATTTGCACGAGCTCACCAAAATTGGACAGTTGAAGACTGGAAAAATGTTGCCTGGTCTGATGAGTCTCGATTTCTGTTGAGACATTCAGATGGTAGAGTCAGAATTTGGCGTAAACAGATTGAGAACATGGATCCATCATGCCTTGTTACCACTGTGCAGGCTGGTGGTGGTGGTGTAATGGTGTGGGGGATGTTTTCTTGGCACACTTTAGGCCCCTTAGTGCCAATTGGGCATCATTTAAATGCCACGGCCTACCTGAGCATTGTTTCTGACCATGTCCATCCCTTTATGACCACCATGTACCCATCCTCTGATGGCTACTTCCAGCAGGATAATGCACCATGTCACAAAGCTTGAATCATTTCAAATTGGTTTCTTGAACATGACAATGAGTTCACTGTACTAAAATGGCCCCCACAGTCACCAGATCTCAACCCAATAGAGCATCTTTGGGATGTGATGGAACGGGAGCTTCGTGCCCTGGATGTGCATCCCACAAATCTCCATCAACTGCAAGATGCTATCCTATCAATATGGGCCAACATTTCTAAAGAATGCTTTCAGCACCTTGTTGAATCAATGCCACGTAGAATTAAGGCAGTCCTGAAGGCGAAAGGGGGTCAAACACAGTATTAGTATGGTGTTCCTAATAATCCTTTAGGTTAGTGTATATATATATATATATATATATATATATATATATATATATATATATATATATATATATATATATATATATATATATATATATATATATATATATATATATATATATATATATATATAAAATGTATTTATATATAAATTTATATTTACATTATACAAACAGAAAGAAGAGGGCCAGATCCGGCTTTTGTTTCCCTGTCTAGTCTATGGAAATACCAATTCAGGGATTTTTATTTATTTATTAAAATGTCTAATAACTATTAATATTGGAAACTAATCTAAAATTCTTTTTCATAATTTAATAAAATATTTGCCTCAAAGAACTGCATATTATGGAAACATTTTATTTTAACCAGCATTTTTTTAAAATGTGGTATTCCAATATTTGAAAAAAAAAAAAAAAAAACAGGTTAATGATTATTATTACTTTTCCCTTACAAAGACTACAAATGTGCTAGGTAAAATAATTTGGTAACATTTTATTTTACAGTGTCCTTACATATGGTACATGTACTTAGTAATAACAATAAATGAAGCATAATTACATGCAACTAACTCTAAACCTAACCCTATAGTAAGTACATGTTGTTAATTAATATTACTCAGTACTTAAATATATAATTACACTGTAATACGGACACCTTGAAATAAAGTGTAACCAGTATTTATTTTTATTTTTTTAAATATAAAAATGCAGTCTCCTTTAGGACATTAAACTAAAATAAAAAAATAAGTATACAGGACATTTTTAAACAAACTAAAAGTAACATAAATAATGAGAAAATTCAAATGAAATTTAAAATTCAAAACTATAACTTTAGTGTAAAGTATTGGTAAAGTATTCTGACACTTTCTCAGAAATAAATGCAACTTGGTTTGATATTTTGTTATATAATGCAATGGCATTCATGCATTTGTAAGTGCTTTTTTCCCCAAAGCACTTTTAGTGCCACTGTATATATAACTGATCTTTTTGATTGCAGCGTCTGAATGCACGTGTGTATGCAAACGAGTGTGCACATATGTGAGTGTGTCCTGTGCCAGCGCTGTGCTAAGAATCTGCTCCCTCAGCGGTTTTCTCTCCACTCACACACACACCGAAGCGAGCCACACTCCTGGCACTCTCCCCCAGCGCCTCGCGGTTCTGCTCCAGGTTCTACCCGTCCACCAACCTATTAATAGGCAACATATTTACTTTTTGCGGCATGCACTCACTGTGGCATTCTCCAGTATCTTACCCTTCCACTGGAGCGAACAAGTGCACTTCTACAAGAGGAAGTCACCGCTGTTGGCAGAGGTGTTGTGGCACCCAGGCGTGCCCGACCACGTCTCCATCTCCTATGGGTGAGAAATGAGAAGCTGAGAACTCCATACACATACTGGCATGTCATCATAGCCATAACCCCCCCCTGGTTTGAACATGCCACTTCTTGTAATTAAATGCACTTGCTGTTTTTTTTTTTTTTTCTTCCTGTCACAGCAGGAATTATTCTATTGCAACTTCACTAAATATAGCTAATTACAAAGATGATTTTACAGCACTTTATGAGTCATAACAAGGTGATAACCCATCTTTGAAGCTGGAAGTGTACTTTATCACCAAGACTGTCTGTGCATGTGTCGGCTGTATGCTCACTTGGACTGAATAACAGATTTTGTAAACTGGGAAAGCAAGAGGTGATTGGTTTCAAGACTAAATTTGTGCCGACAAAAACTAACTGATGTTTTAAAATAATTACAGAATTCTTGAAGTCATCTGGCCTTTTTCAGAATAACAGTTAAAAATGGAGTTACGGATCTGAAAACTTAATATGGGTTTGGTAATATTTTTATGTTTTTGAAAGAAGACCAAGGCTGCATTTATTCTAACAAAAATGAAGTAAAAACAGCAATGTTATGAAATATCATCATTACTTCAGTCTTGATATGCTGATTTGCTGCTTAAAAAACATTTCTTCTTATTATCAATGTTGGAAACAGTTGCGCTGCTTAATATTTTTATGGAAACCGTGATACTTTCTTTCATTCTGGATTTTTTTGATGAGTAGAAATGAATTACATTATGAAAGTCTTTACTGTCACGTTTTTAACAATTTTATACGTCCTTGCTCAATAAAAGTATTAATTTATTTTAAAAACATAATTTTGTCATTATTTAATCACTTTCATGTCATTCCAAATTGTCATTCCATTGTTGTTTTTGTCATGGAAATCAAAAAGAGATTTTGCGTGTGAGTGTGTGTACAACACTTTTAGATAAACAGTTTGTTGCAACCTTGCAGTCTGTCTCCAAAAAGGACAAAAAACAAACCAAACAAACACTATAACAGAACGATAAAAGTAGCCCATAGAAATCATTTCAACTCTTTTGAAGCTATACGATAGCTATGTTAGAAACAGGCTGAAATGTAGGTTGTTATACACAGACACTCTTCCCTTCTCAAATCTCATGGTCACCAACTGTTGTTGAAATGATCCGCGGAAAGAAATTCCATTATTGTGTTCCATGAATAAAACAGCATACAGTTATGGAAAGACATGAGCGCGAGTCGATAATGGCAATCTTCATTTTGGGGTGAACTATTAATTTCATATTCACCTGCCAAATGCACCAAACTGTTACAGCGCATCTGTATGGCCAAGAAAGATGCAACTGCAAAACTTTCCCACTCCTGCGAACATAATTCCTATGAGTGTTTTCTCAGCAGTGCAGAGAGTCATTGTTTAAAATAGCATTGGTGACAGCACTGCGCGCCATGTCCTGTTGATTGGAGCGCTGATGGCCCACCGTTTGTCAGCGCTCTCTAAAGCCTCATCGGCAAACAGCAGGGCTCCCTGATTATTTAATTGCTTGTAAGAAGCTCATTAAGGCCTCCTATCCATCATAAGTTGTGCAGTGAGGAAGATCTGTGAGAGAAGAGAGAGAGAGAGAGGAAGATTAACACAGCCCACTCCGTCCCTCGTCTAGACTGAGTTTCTTTTCAGCCTGCACATCTTACATGAAGCACTTATAGCATCTTGCAGCATAACATCTTCATAAGTGCGAGCGTAATATTTCACAAATGTCTATATAAGTGCATATTTCAAAAGTAAAAAACACTCATGTTACGGAGACAGAGAGAAAGAGTGCTGGATTTTGAACCGTGAACTGGGAATGCTCAACGCATTTGGCCGATTTCCAGTTGTACAAATGCAAGCGTGTCATTTGAATATTTTCTTTCACCCTCAAATTTTCATTTGCATTGACCACAGTTTTAACTTCCTAAAATGGCTGACTGGAAATATGTAAATCATTTTATAAGCTCGCGCACAGGTGCTCGTGCTTGAATCCCTACTGGTCCCGATTAAACAAGTTCCCAAGATGCCACTAGGCATGCAAGATGATAGATTAAAAATGTATATTATGTTTTGTTTCCATGTCTAGGCTATAGAAACCCCAACTTGGACAGATCGATACAAATCTAAGACATGTGAACCTTCAGTATATGGTGTAATGCATTTCACAAAGTTTAAACTTGCATGTAAACAGGTGCAGAATAAGCTCTGGATGCTTGGCATATTAATTGCCGATCATTTGCAAAACGGGCTGGAAAAAAGTCTTTTGCCAAAAGCACGTCTTGCAAGCTTCCAGCTGGGATCGTCAGGGGCAGGCTTGTTGGCATCGTGGCAGCATATGTTTGGTGCCAAGAACACCAACGATTTGCATTTTCTTTATATCAATTTTACAAAGCCGAAATGCTCTCTCTTGTGTAAAAATGATCGGGATTTGAGTGTTGCAATTAATCACAAGTGAAATATATTTGCCGATGAAAAGCCCTAATTCTAGTCGAGATTTTTTTTTTGTTGCCTATGAGAAAGAGAGAGCAATCAGTTACTTGCATTACATCTGCACTGAGCTCGCAGGCGCACTGTGATGAATGTGCCTTTAAGGCTGTATAGTTTGGCTTCATTTAGACTGGCTTGAAAGATAGAAAGAAAAATAGCACTGTGGTGTATGTGGGGTACTGCAAACACAATCAGTCATTCGTGGGGTAAAGCAAAAAGAAAAAAAGTTCCTTTGTCTCAAAGACTAAAATGCATGTTTTTCCTAAAGCCAGAGCTGAATAGGGGATGGCAAAAGGCCACATTTTGACTATGAAACTTGAGTGCTGCCTACAGAACTTTTGTGGTTTTGAAGCTGAAAACTATTCAGGAGCATCTCTCATTGAATTCAAAGGGCACAGGCATTATTCAGATGGCAGATTTTGTCATTTTTTTTATGTAGTATTTAAGTGACAATCACCAAATGATTTCAGACATATATGTAAATTAACTGATATAGTCAATTGGAATGGTTTTTATACTTAAAAAAAAAGCGTTTATTTCAAGCTAAAGTAAGCAATACTGTGTCAAAATGCACTTAGTCTACGGGAAATGCCACTCAAATTGACTTTTCTGCAAGTTTTTATGATAAAATATATATATAAATATATATTTGCCAGTAAACGTTTTTTTCACTTCATACAGTTTCCTGTTAAAAATTGAGCAATTCTAATAAAAAAACCGAATGCATATTTGTACATACTTGAAACTGTATGTTTAGCTTTCTGTGATGTATTCTACATTGGTGGTGAAAATCAGCAAATTCTGCTGATGGTCAAGATAATGATCTAGTTTGCATAGATGAGGTTTTTATGAATTATAAATTATAAGAATGACTCATGACAGTCTTGAAACCATCATTAATCGTGTTAAAACTACAAAAGAAAAGCGAATTAATGAGTTTCATTACAATATAATTTCCACTTTTGTTGCAAAGAAAAACAATTTGTTTTAAAGAATTTTAGAAGAAACTTTACATTTAATTGGTGTGTGTGTGTATATATCTATCTAAAAATATATAATATATAAAATAAAATCAGCAGAGCAAGACTGAACTACTGGCCCGACTATGCCAACATTACCCTAGTTGGTAACACTTTATAATAACTACACGCTATGAAGCATTAGTAAATAGTTAATTCATCATTTATAAAGCATTAATAGACATTAATAGGCAGTTTATAAAAACAGCTATAAATGCTTTATTCTTGATTTATAAGCATATCTATAATGTGTTTGATAATTGTATTTTCATAAATGATCAATTAATAATTTCTAAATTAAGTATTACATTATTTACAAACCAGTTATTTAGGAGTTATCAGTGGTTCATCAGATAATTTAGAAAGTGTAAGTAAAGGATTAATAAACTATTTAAATATACATTTATACATTGTGTTATTTAGACATATAGTAATAGTTACTCAGTGCTTTATATAAATAAATGCTTGTTAATAAATGCTTTATTAACATGTATTCCTACTGTAATGCATGATTAATTCAGGTAGTTATGAAACATTTAGTAGTTGTCAGTTAACTATTTTTGTGAGCTCATCTAAAGTGGGGACTATTTATGCCTCGTAAAGCTTTTACAAAGGAGATATAAAGGCTCAGTTCTCTGAAATTTATATAGTATGAAAATATAATTATTAAACACAATATAGATATGCTTATAAATCAAGAATAAAGCCTTTATAGCTATATTAATAAACTGCCTATTACATTTACGCATTTGGCAGACGCTTTTATCCAAAGCGACTTACAGTGCACTTATTACAGGGACAATCCCCCTGGAGCAACATGGAGTAAAGTGCCTTGCTCAAGGACACACTGGTGGTGACCGCTGGGATTGAACCAGCAACCTTCTGCATATCAGTTCAGTGGTTTAACCCACTGGACCACCACCTCTCCTCTCCTATTAATTTCTATTAATGCTTTATAAATTATGAATTAACTATTTACTAATGCTTCATAGCGTGTAGTTATTATAAAGTGTTACCAAATAGAGCCTTTTCGTTTAGAGTGCTTAAGGTGGGATGGGGATGTACACTATATTGCCAAAAGTTTTGGGACATCTGCCTTTACATGCACATGAACTTTAGTGACATCCCATTCTTAATCTGTAGTGTTTAATATGGAGTTGGCCCACCCTATGCAGCTATAACAGCTTCAACTCTTCTGGGAAGGCTTTCCACAGGGTTTAGGACTGTGTTTATGGGAATTATTTACCATTCTTCTAGAAGCGCATTTGTGAGGTCAGGCACTGATGTTGGACGAGAAGGCCTGGCTCGCAGTCTCTGCTCTAATTCATCCCAAAGGTGTTCTATCGGGTTGAGGTCAGTCAAGTTCCTCCACACCAAAATCGCTCATCCATGTCTTTATAGACTGCAGTGGTGTGGAGTCATGTTGGAACAGGAAGGGGCCATCCCCAAACTGTTCCCAGAAAGTTGGGAGCATGAAATTGTCCAAAATGTCTTGGTATGTTGAAACATTAAGAGTTCCTTTCACTGGAACTAAAGCCTAGTTCAGACTGCACGATCTCATCGGATCACAGTTCTTTTCACACTGCATGACTATCTGGGGTAGCATTCAGGAACTGCTGTGTTCACACTGCACAATGGATCGGCGACATGGGGGTTTCACACTGCATGACTGTACAAGAGGAAAAATCGCTGACAGCTCTGTCCCGTCCGCTAACTACTTTTCACAAGCAAACACACGCGAGAAGTGAGAAGGAAACCGGAGTTCTCGCGCGAGACTGGAACTGTTATTACAAATATAGACTGCAGTGCAGAAACTTGCTATCCAAATTGTCTGTGCGCTGATTTGCAGCAAAAAAGGAGAAAACGAAAAAAGATTATGGCGGAGGAAATTGTTGGGGAGACACAAGGAGCAATGATTATGTTCTGCAAAGAGAGTTGGAGGTAAATAAATAATTTTACAATGTGCTGCTGTTGCGGCTGGTCGAGCAAATGTTTGTCCTTTGTTTCTGTTTGATATAACTGTAAATATATCTATTAAAAACACAGATATTCTGGTCTATAACGCCTCCCTGAACCTCCCGCTGCCCTGTATCTCACTCTCTCATTGGCTGTCGGTCATCGCTGATGTATTTTCAGTCAGAACACTTTTCACACTAGCCTGGTCTTACCAGACTCTCGTACATTTCATTTGTACATAGAGTCTGGCCACTCTCCATTGACAAGCGTTTACTTCCTTGAAGGCGGGTACTCTGTTGAAGTTTAAAACTATTGGATCTGCCAAGAGTCACTCTGGATCTGCCATAACCAATCGCTAACGTTTGGTCGTGACGTATGTCACGCGCCGTTCGCCTTTGACTCTCACATTAACTGTGCACACCACCTCAGTGTCAGTGATAAAATCTCATGCATTCGGATTGTGATTTACGGTGGAGAGGAGAGTTTTGTGATCGGAACGCACTGCTCTCGTGGTGCATATCTTGTGCAATCATAACATGATAAATAAAATGAAATGTCAAATGCTTGGTATGATAAGAATAAATGCTGCCATAAATAACAGCCCAATTCAAATGTTTATCCTTGTTATTTGCACTACCGACTGTTTATTACAGTAACAACTGTTTACTTATGCATTCTGCACTACCATATCTTAACTGGATTATGCTCATTTGCACTGCCGACTGTATTTATATTACCAACTGTTTACATTTGCCTTTTGCACCATACTTCTAACTGTAATATGCAACCACTTTCCACTGCACTTTTACACTTTTTTTCGGATAGCTCTGTCCATAATTTATTGCACTACCTTAATCCACTGCTATATTCTTCATATTAGCCTAACATATTATTGTATATCTCTATCTGTAAAATTCTGTTTATAGTAATAGCCATCTGTATATTTATTCACTGTACATATTCATCTGTAAATTCAGTTCTGTTTATAGTAATAACCAACTCTCTATTTATACATATTTATATATATTCAGTACATATCCATGTCCTGCACTTACGCAACCATTGTATGTCCTGCACTTGCTGCTATTGCACTTCTGGTTAGACCTAAACTGCATTTCGTTGCCTTGTACTTGTGTAATGACAATAAAGTTGAATCTAATCTAATCTAATCTAAAAATGTTTACGTGCTTTTCTTCTTTTATTTTTTGAGCGGTGATTAAATATTTTGCTCTTGTAAACACTGGCCAGCATTTAAAGAAATACAAGTCTAGAAATGCATCCAAATTATAGCGCACGCAACCATACGGTGCTCTGCAGGGGTCAAAAAAGGATATAAACAGTGAATTTTGAAGTGATATATTCTTGAAAACTCAGAGATGTGGATTCGGAGAGCAATTACATTACCACACGACCTTGGTGTTTGTCAAAAGCAGTCGGTAATTCAGCCTGGGCTTTTCTCACAGGTGGTGGGAGACGGACGGCTTCAGCAAACTCCTTCACCACTAACTGAGCGAGCTGAAAAATACTTTTCCCGGACTACAACATCATGGCCACCAACAAAACTCAGCAGTGATTGTTCTGGCTCCGTGTAACGGAGTTCGTTTGTTCAGGGAAGAAGGAGGCGGGAACTGGCGATTGTTTAACAACTTTGAATCAAATAATAAACACAAAATGAAAGTTAAAAGCGGCAGCCCCTCACGGACGACAGCCGCACACATACATAACAAAGCGTAAACAAAACTCAATTTAAAATCCCGGCCTGGTCCTCTCTCGTCCTTCACCGGTGTCGCTCCTTATATGCCTCCGTGCTCCCTCATGAGAGGACTCGAGACCGGTGTGTCTCATTCTCAATCACGCACACCGATCTCGCTCGCTCGTCCACCTCGCCACACTCCGGCTTTAACTTCTGGACATTCGTCAGCGGTGCCACACACTCACATCTTTCACCGGCGCCATTACTGAACTACAACTCATACTAGCGCACGACATCAACGTCATCGCTCTCAGCCACTCCCCTCTGTTCGCTGATTGGACCGGTAAAAAAAAAAATGTAAAAAAATTTGGACCGGTAAAAAATTGAGCGGAAGTACATAGGAGGGCAGAGCCAGGCTAATTTCACACAGCAGGAGTTTGAATCTCAGACAGGTCCAGATATTTAGCAGGCCAAATATCTCGTGGGCATCGGCGACTCATCGGTGAGTCTCTCTTTGATAATTCACACTGCGTGATTGTCACTCGCGTGAACGAGGATTTGCCTATGATTTCAGGCATTTGTCTGCGATTTCCCAAAACCTGGCTGCGAGTCAAAATCGGGGCTAAAATCGGGCAGTGTGAACTTGGCATAAGGGGCCAAGCCCATTTAGTAGTTAGGAAATTTCACGAATGGACTTATTGCACAGGTGGGAGTCTATCACGGTACCACGCTTGAACTCACTGAGCTCCTGAGAGCGACCCTTTCTTTCACAAATGATTGCTTGATTATACACCTGTGGCCATGGAAGTGATTGGAACATGAATTCAATGATTTAGAGGGGTGTCCCAATACTTTTGGCAATATAGCATATGTCAATCAAGTGTTTGTGGGATGTGGACTTCACATTTTCATTTTCCATTTTTTGATAGTATACATTCTATGAAGTAGGCTACCCAAGTATCCATGTCGATGAGAGGAACCCTCAAACTTCGCCGAAGGTTCAGCGCTGAAGTTCAGAGTTTGTCTAATTAAGCACTTTGTTTGCAATAAGCTGCATAATGTCTCAACGGAACTCCCTTGGTAACATGAAGATACACTCACAATAGACAATAATTAATGTCCCTAAAAAGAAAAACTTTAAATAATGACCCACAACTCAACGCTCAACTTTTTCCCCTTATACCTTGCGTTTTCAAGTTTAATGGGCAAAATCGAGAACATTTTTTCTTCGTCTTCTTCTTAGGATAATGATTTACAAAATGCCTCTCATCAAAGAATTCATTAACAAAGAACATTAATTAAAAAATAAATGAGTAAACATCAATATCAAAACCTCAGCACTGTGGAAGTGAATACATTATGTGTGGTAATGATGTTTGAAAGGGATCCTAACACCTCAGTGGGACTCTTTTAAACCCCTTACCTCTCAGGCAGTTGCTTATTTTGCAATCCTTTGTTGTTAAACAACAAAGAGAATGGGCTCTCATAATGTTATATTAATCAGCGGATTAATATTTCAATTTGATTTTCTTTATAGTTGAGGTGCTGTTGGCATTTCCATTTTCCCTCCATATGTGCAGCGGTGTTAAGTAGTATCATTACCATTTCTACCTGGGGGTCCTGGAGATAACAGGCAGCCGTGATAGCTCTATTCGACGCAGCGAGAGCAGCGCTGGGTAGCACCTCATGCATTTTTAACGGCGCTGTTTGCTGCCGCTCTGCTGCCATTCTTTTATAACGCGCTGCACAAACAGCTGAGTCACAGACTTTGTGCTTTGCGCAACATCTAATTGGAACCGAGAGCCTCGATAAAGACGCTGGGCCTCCACACTTAAACTATGACGACCATAGTTTGAACATAGACGATCGAGACCAGGGAAAAGTACCACAACAATAATAATGATGTTTACCAATGACGTGACATTAAAGGTATAGTTCGGCCAAAATTTTTAATTCATCCTCATGTTAATAGCAGAAAGTCGCAGCTGCTTTTTTGCCCAGTGAGCAATGATTTAAGGCAGGATTTACAGTGAATAATGACTTGAATTTCTCAGAAACTTTACACAAAGCTATCATCTCATATGGCTTCGGGAAACTGCTTTTATCATGCTTTTCTGAAGCTTGACTGTCCTGGTCCTATTCGTTTTCATTGCATGGAAAGAGCAGCTCAAACATTTTGCTAACCATCTTATTCGATAAGTAATACAGGCGTGTATGGAAGCTTGCTTCTGCCACATAGACTAATACAAAAATAAAAACAAACTCACAATTCTGACTTTTTTCCCCTTAAAATTGCAAGTTTATGTTTTCATAATTCTGACATTTAGATGTAAACTCAGAATTGCGACATATAAACTCGGAAATGCGAGAAATAAAGTCTTGCGATTTTGAGGAAAAAAAGAGAATGGTGGCTAGATATAAACTCGCAATTACTATTTTAATTATTTGATTTACCTATTCTTTATTCTATGATGGAAACAAGCTTCCATGGGTAACCTGCAATTACAGAAATGATGACAATTATTGTTTTTGGTTTAACTATTCCTTTAAAAGGTTTTGTAATTAATCTCACAAACAGATCCTAGACTGCTGAGTCACAATGGCATAGCTGTTTTGGTAACATTTTGCTTCTCAGTGTTACACACATTAATGGAAGTGACTACAATATTAAGGTATTGTTAAAAGCGGTGTCTTAGTTGCATACAGTATAAACATGGTATTCATTTATCCTGTTATTTCCATGATCCTGGGAGTTCAGGAGTCAGTCGGTTCTCAATCACACTGGTGGCTAATTAGACAGAACTCCTCTCAGGTAACTCTCACGGCAATTACATAAGACCGCATTTCTCATAAACATCAGCCAGTTCAGAATAAAAATAGCATAATTGCAAAACACTTTTTTGACTGACAGCTTTTGATTGACAAGTCATTAGGTAATTGTTCACGACAGCTGATTAGTCTATGACAAGTATTATTCAAATATCACAGCATCTCCCAGGAAACCAAAGCAAAGCAAGTTCTTGTCGGCATGCAAAGTGATACCTCTGTGTGACAAATATATGATTAGATTCATTACATGAAGTATTGACAAGTATGAAAATGATTTAACACTTTTTCCACAAATTACACAATGTGTAAATATTTTCCCTGTGGATTACAGGGGTTTGAGTACAAATTCTGCCAATATCAGTGAAAGATGACTGAATCGACTCTGGAGAAATGAAACCGGGAAGTCCTGAAATGAATTTTCCTTGCGTCTATAAATGTGGAGTGTGTAACACAACCAGTCAAAAGTTTGGAAACACTTGAGGTATTCTTATGTTTCTCATGAACTTAAAAACGTTATGCCTATGCTCAAATACTTGAAATTAGTTTTGAAGACAAATATAAAATGTGTAAAATAAATAAAATAAAACAAAATTAAATTCATTTCAAGGTCCAGCATTCATTTGAAATCCTTGAAATCCAATAAAATAAACATGAGGTGAAATCTATAAACAAAGATGGCAGCTTGTAAAGATGGCAGCTTTTACCTCCCAAATAAGTGTCACTAAATAATTACCATACTCCACTTGTTTTGATTACGATATTTAGCCTAATTATTATTAATAAAGAATGTCAGTAATAATAAAGACTGAGTAAGTGTGCACAACATTTTGTTGCTGTTGGTGTACTTCAACTATATAAAAATTGTCTGCATTCTTCAAAGTATTATGATTTCCACAATTGTCTCTACATTTTACAGTTCACAAACTCATTTTCAAATGAATTCAAATAGATCAGTGGAGCCACTAAAGTGAAATACAAAAAATGACAATGACAGTTTCAGTTATCCAAACAGCAGTTAGCACCTAAATGTTATCAAATCAAATTCAAATCACTCGCTGACCAAGAGTCCACACAAATAATTAGCCTCCAGTGGGACAGTTAGAGCTCTGTACTATCAGTGACCTGCAGCACACTTGCACGCGGTTCACCCTTTAACAAACACACACACACTTACACACTGATAATGCACCCGTGATAAAGACCCATCAGGCTGAATTGCCCACAGCTGCAGGGCCCCTTGTTGCGCTGGCAGCATTGCCCCTGTCATCGAGAGTGTGCGCCTATCTGACCTGCTAATTTGGAGCATATGTAAGTGCTCTTAAAGTGCCGGGCCTTTTGACATGCCACAAACAGCAGCTGCCACAGCTGCCCTCCAGAAGCTTCATTTAATTCAATTACATCTCTGGGAGATATGTAAGAGCCCAGGCTCGGAAAGAGGGTGCAGCCGTTAGGGGCAAAAAAACCCTCCCCGAGCCGATCCACCGGAGTCATTCACCCCGATGCTCACCCGTGTTCGCAACCGTGCGCACCCAACCCCCATCCGAGGTGTCAATGCCCAGGTGGCTTGCTAGGCAAATGACTGGGTGAGGCGGTCGCACCAACCCCCCTCAGAACGTCTCTGCCACCTTTGCAGGGGAGGCCTGGCACCGGGGCCGGGGGGGGTGTTTGGATGCGGGTGGGGGGGTTTAATCAGGGTCATGGCGTCTCCTATCACTCTGATCAGTGCGACTCAGCCCCCGGGCAGCCCTGCAATTAATGCAACTTTCAAGAGAAGAAGGGGGAGATGAATATCCACCATCTGGCAATTAGGGTTCACAGGGCTGAACAACCGATTGTGAGACAATTCTTCATGACACTAGCAAGAAACGGTGCTTGATACTGGCCTGAAGCCCACAAACAGCTTTTGAAAGTGGCGTCCTGTAAAAGCTGGGGCTATTGAGGCGCATCTCTCATTCTTTCAATAGAGGTTTGATCATGGTTCTTCTGTAGCATCTTTTTGGCTGCGTTCGGGGCACGGACCCCCTCCAGCTGTTGGCTGTGGTGGCGCGTGGCTGAAAGAAGCCCAGATCGCAGTGATCAAATTAGCTCCCCCTCCTCACGAGGGCACAAAGGTTGTCAATGTGCTCTGCGTCGCATTTCAGCGGCTCATTGATGTTATGATTACTCATTTAACCAAACAATGAGTGCCAAGCAGCCCTCGTTGAATGCCCTCTCGCGTGAATAGAGAGAGCTGCTTGTTGAAAGATAGTGATTTAATAGGAGAACTGATTCTTTTCAGCTGTTTTTTCTCCTTCTCCTCCCCACGTATTGTGAAACACAAATGGAGGGAGAACAAATACAGTGATTAGCGAGACGATTAATCCCAATTATTTGAGTTGCAAATTCAAGACCTTTGGCAACACCAAAATGTGGGAAACAAGAGGTCTGGGCAAAGTCAAGGGTGGCACGAAAAAAAGAAAGAAAAAAAAACGGAAATAAGAGGACCCTGAGGTTGAGGTCAGATGAAATAAAGCAGCGAAACCTATATTTCTTTACAAACACATTCCATTACAAGATGATTTTTTTCACAGCCAAAAGTAGGTAACTGTACTGCTACTCCATGAAGAGGCAACCATATTAAACCTGACCTCAAGATGATAAAAACAGCAATTATTCAAAGACCCCTTGTGGAGAAAATCCTGTCAATGTGGTGTTTTTAATATGCTTTAAGACAAACTATGTGCAGATTTATAAGTCAACACCATTGTGGAGTATTTTGTCCTTAAAACTGCAGTGAAAAAAAGACTCTTCTGGGTTTCTTACGTCGCAAACTACCTTGAACCAATCACGTTAATGTGTTGGCGGGCTTTAGCAAATCATTAACTGGGGAGCAGGGGAGGCTCAAGAAGTGAGGCTACCAGGTTATCCCGGTATGTTTTTCTGTTTGAGAATCTGTGGTTATTTTTTGATTTATCAAGATATTTTACATAAAAGATGTTTACATGTAGTCCACAAAACCAAAAAATAGCAGAATTTCTAAAAATGTCCCCTTTCAAAGTTTACATACCCCTGATTCTTAATACTATGTGCCGTTCCCTGGATGATCCACGGCTGTTTTTTGTTTTGTGATGGTTGTTCATGAGTCTCTTGTTTGTCCTGTGAGGTTAAACTGTCCAATGTTCTTCAGAAAAATCCTCCAGCTCCTGCACATTCTTCAGTTTTCCAGCATCTTTTGCATATTTGAACCCTTTCCAGCAGTGATTGTATGGTTTTGAGATCCATCTTTTCACACTGAGGACAATTGAGGGACTCAAACGCAACTGTTCAAAAAGGTTGAAACATCATGCATTAGGGGCTGGGGGGTGAAAACTTTTGAACAGGTCAACATTTTTCTTATTTTGTTTAAATATCTAATTTCTTTAATTTAGTACTGCCCTTCGGAAGCAAAAGAATACACTTACATGTTTCCTGGAAGACCAATTAAGTACAATTGACATTGATCAAATTCAAAAAAAGTTTAATTGCTCAGGACAAACAGGAGACTCATGAACAACCATCACGAAACAAATAAATAGCCATGGATCATCTAGGTAACAATACACAGAATTAAGAATCATTTTGTATAAATTAGCTCTTTTTTTTTCTTGTGGACTATATGTAAACATCTTTCATGGAAAATATCTTATTCCGGACAGTACTGAATAAAACATAACATGCATTTTGTATGATTCAGTGTTCATTTCATTGACAAAAATTTTTCGTCAACAACCTTTTTTCACTGACGAAACGAGACGAAAACTAAATAAAAACTAGTGTTGATTATCAAAAACTATAACAAAAATCAACTGTCATTTTCGTCAACAAATAAAAACGAGACGAAAATGTTAGGGAGGGACGATTAGGGAAGAGATCCAGTCAGAACTGATATATCCTGTGTAACAGATGCGCACATTTGATTTGGACGTGTTGATCTAACCGCTGGACAACACGCTCTGTTGTGCATCTACAGGCTCACGCATCCCCAATACAGCGCTCCAGAGCGGCTCACAATCAATGAATAACACACATTTATGCCAGGCAATTGTTTATGAACTAATGCTGATGAATAATGACAATGTTTACTTTACGATGTTTATAATATATAGTAATGTGTTTTAATGTGTTTTGTAACAATGCTTATTTTTATCTCCTCATCTGAACTTGAATGAGCAGCTACAACTGGCTTTATGCACAGCTGCACTACTTCCTGAACTTCAGCCAGCTCCTTTGTTTCCTGACTGCCATTATTGGGCAAACTGATTAATCCAGGTGTGTCTGATTATTGTTGTTGTGACTACAGAGGTCAGGCACACCTGGATTAATCAGTTTGTCCAATAATGGCAGACAGGAAACAAAGGAGCTGGCTGAAGTTCAGGAAGTAGTGCAGCTGTGCATAAAGCCAAGGCGAGATTTCAAAATAAGAGTCCCGGTGTATTTCCAGCTGGTTTATAATTAAAAGTCACGCATTATATACCGTATTCAGTTTTGCTTACACAATAAACTGTATTTAATTTAATTCCCATTTAATTCATACACTCTCAGAAAAAAAGGTACAGTGCTGTCACTGGGGTGGTACCCTAAGGTACAAAAGTGAAAAGGTACATCTTTGTACTTTTTCCCACCCCTAAATGGTACATAATAGTACCTTAAAAGGTACATATCAGTACTTTAAGAGTGCAAATTAATACTTTAAAGGTACATATTTGTACCTTTTCAGATTTGTACCTTAGGGTACCACCCCAGTGACAGCACTGTACCTTTTTTTCTGACAGTGTAGTCAGGAGGAAAGACCAGTATTTGACACATATTAAATAAAGTATCAGGGTTTTAATAGTTCACTAAAACCATTAAAAGAAATCTTTGTTACTTGAAAATAAATAAACAAACTTATTTGAAACTTTAGCTTAACATGATATACTAACAGAAAATATACTATATAAATATACTAAAACAGAAATACAAAGTTATAAAAACGATATAGTTCGTTTTAAAAACAAACAAAAAAGTGAATTGAGCTCTCTTTAGTGCATTTTTAATGTCAAAAACAAAATGATGTCAAAATGTCAGTTCAAGTGACAAGTGATGCTTAATGTATTACAATTGAACTAAACTCATTAGATTTTAGGAGACTAAATGTACTGTAGATTTAGTCGACTAAAACTAGACTAAAAACAATTCAGGTGACTAAAATATGACTTAAACTAAATGGCATTTTAGTCAAAAGACTATGACAAAAACTAAATCAAAATATGCTGTCAAAATTAACACTGGTATGATTTCTCTTATTTTGTAAAAAACCTTCTGCAAGGGGTGTGTAAACTTTTGAGCAAGCCAGTATATGATGTTATGATCAACTATCTTTCTCCACTGACGGTATAAGTTGTTTAAAGCGTTTCTAATGGTACTGATTTTTAAAAGGCAGCTGTCTGACTTTGAGATGGCGAACGGGAACATGGTTTGTATAACATTAGAAACACATTATTAGCCGTTTGATAACGTAGTCAAGCAAAACGCTAATTATATACATATAATATTAATTACCATTATGGTGTCCGATATTGTAGAGAACAATTACCATTCCGATTCATGGACTTGTATACGAGCCTGTATGAATTTGCATATTCATGTAACCGCATATAGTACATGAGGAAAGGATATAGAATTACATTCAGGCTATTTTAAGGCATGAATTAAAATAAATAAATAATCGGTAACACTTTACATTAAGGTTCCCTTTGTAAAGGGTTTATAAAGGTTGATAAGCAGTTATAACAGCATGAATAAAAAGAGTGGCTTTAACGCAATGCCTGCCGAATAGTGAGCCATTTTTAACTCACATGTTATAAATGCTTAATAAATGTATTTATTCACACTTATTTAACTCAATACCAAATTCCTGATTTATTTCATGATGCAGCAAAAATAGACTATCACAGTGAGACTGAAGGGTGTTGTATTTGTGGTTCTCATTAATATCTCATGACTGCCACTTTTCTTAAAATGTTCCTTACCAGAGGATACTGTTCTTACCCATGATATCCCACAAAAAGCTCATGATACCAATCCACAGCAGTGTATAAAAACTGATTTATTTTTTATCAAGATGAAATCATCAAACTTTATAAAAAACAAAAAACCAAGAAAAAAAACAAGAGCACAATGATAACTTGATGAGATATTAATAATGGATATTTTAAATCCAATATTAGTTCATTGTGAGCCTTAATGTAGGGTGGACACTTGTGAACCATTTATTAATGCATTAATAAACATGTATAATCTGTGAAAGTGAACCTTAATGTAAAGGGGAAACCTGTGAACCTGTTCACTTCATGAATCAGGAATCTGGTAATTGAGTTAAATAAGTGTGAATAAATACATTTATTAAGCATTTATAACATGCGAGTTAAAAATGGCTCACTATTTGGCAGGTATTGCGTTAAAGTCACTCTTTTTATTTATGCAGTTATAACTGCTTATCAACGATTTACAATGCATTTATAAATGAGTAATTAGTCATTGACAAACACCTTTATAAACCCTTTAGAAAGGGAACCTTAATGTAAAGTGTTACCAAAAATTCACAGGAAAAACTTTAAATGTCATTTTGGTGATCAAAGATGAGTTTTAAGGGATAAACTGATTGACTACAAGGGGACTACAGCAGCTTAAACAAAAACAAAAAAAGAGAAAATAACCCTGAGCTCAAGGTCAGACAAAATAAAGCAGCTAAACTTATAGCATTACTTTACATTCCAAATTAGATCAAGACAAAATTAGGTAGTACCGTCTCTCCATGAAGAGGTAACGTCTTGATTTTAAATATCTTGGGTATTAATAAAAATTAAATTCTTAAAATTGAAAAAACGTGAACAAAATGTAATCTTTAACAATATTTTTTTTAATTCATTGGAAGATTTTAGCAACAATGAATAAAATAAAACGAAGGCCATCCGGAATCCAGCATACATCTGAACTCCCTAGTTTAAATGCACTTCATAATTGGTTGAATTAACACATTTTGCAGCTGAAAAAAAAAAAGGAAAAACATTAACTGTACTTTTTACAGGACAAGATTGAAATGTATTCTTCTTAAATGGTCACCCCCTCACCCCTAACGTCCAGGTCTGATCTGTTGACCTCGATCTTGCTCTAATTGCCAACGTGCCTTCAGCATCCCGCCGCTGTTGTGCTTCCCCATAAAGGGATAATTACACACTTTGAATTATTAAGCATCATTATCAAAACTCGCGCTTAACTTGTTTTGCTCTACTGTACGGTTCCTCTGATCTTCGGCAATCATTACTTATTAAAGGGACTGGATGCTTTTCCCCAGCTGGAATATGTCGAATCGTGGCTTAATAAAGCAGCTATACCGCAAGCCCTCGGATCTAAACTTCAGTTAAGCGACAAGAAAATATTAGGGTTACTCGCCGCCACTGCCGCCCTGAATAACGAGCAAAAGTCTAGTTATTGGTTCAACTGGATTCATTATCATAGTGGCAGATTAATTAAACTAGTATTTTGAATTGGGTGTGTATTTAACGGAGAAGCCCACTGTTTATAAAGTCTGTTTCTCCAGGGCTCTGCGACAACGGGGGCTGCTGAAGCGATCTCTTGTGTATTCATTCATTTATCATGCCGTCAGAAGGAAAACACTCCATGAAAAGTTTCAGTCGACATTTGACAGGTCTTATTTTTAAAACATAATTTCTGAAAAGCTATAAACTGTAACTACAACAAACAAGTAATTGAACTAAAGTCAAGCTACCCTTGTAAGTAGATAACGATACGCTAGATTAGAAGTGATTACCACTGAAACTAATATCGTTCTAGCACGAAAGGGTTTTGCATGAATAAACTCATTTGTGTGATGCTGTCAGCTTAATTTTCCAAATACGATGAATAAAAGTCAAATCAGATGGATTATTTGATTGAATCCACACAAAATGTCCACACACAAAAAAAATCTCTAAAATTAATCAGATTTCCAAACATGAGAGCAGCAATTCAGTTCTTACAATTAATGAATTTGAATTGAATTAGCCACACCCCACAGGAAATTGAATTGGAATGACAGGAAGAGTCATAAGTCATCTTTTACAAGTTTAAAAAAATCAACACTGGTAATTCATTCTGGCAAAATAAAGTGCTCTTTTTTTGGTCTACAAAAAATTATTTATTAAATATAATGAAATATACAAAATACTAATATCTATCTATCTATCTATCTATCTATCTATCTATCTATCTATCTATCTATCTATCTATCTATCTATCTATCTGTCTGTCTGTCTGTCTGTCTGTCTGTCTGTCTGTCTGTCTGTCTGTCTGTCTGTCTGTCTGTCTGTCTGTCTGTCTGTCTGTCTGTCTGTCTGTCTGTCTGTCTGTCTGTCTGTCTGTCTGTCTGTCTGTCTGTCTGTCTGTCTGTCTATCTATCTATCTATCTATCTATCTATCTATCTATCTATCTATCTATCTATCTATCTATCTATCTATCTATCTATCTATCTATCTATCTATCTATCTATCTATCTATCTGCCATAGCTCAACCTCTTACTATCATATACACTATCTGGTTTCAACCATGCAGGGGAGGGAGAAAAATCAACTTTACAAGGCCAAAACACATTTCACACACTTTTCTTCCTAATTGAATTGTCGCTCTCATGATAAAATCGTACTCGGATACTCACGTAACCTCGGTTCCCTGAGAGAGGTCTCTCGTATTGCGTTATGGGAAAACTCCTTTTCTCGAGAATATGAAGCAAAAACTTTATTCTATAAAGTGTCTATGTAAAACGCAGTGCGGCTGCAAAAGCAGGTAGAACAGCGCGAGCTGCGCACTGATTGGCTGTGCTGCGGCAACTGCAGGAACCTATGGTGAGGCGGCTGAGAGAGCGAACCAGTAGGGGTCGCTAGAATTCCCGCCGAACAAGGTCGTTAGAATTTGCATATTTGAGGCTATAAAAGACCGTGTTTTGTCATAGGAATTCAGGTTAAAAATCGACTGAAGCGATACCCTGAGAAGCACAAGCACGGCACGTTACCAATACTCGTTCCCTCTCTCAGGGAACCGAGGTTATGCGAGTAACCGAGTACGTTCCCTTTCGAGAGGTCTCTCGTATTGCGTTATGGGAACCCAATTTGAAACACTGTGCGTGCTTAACTGACCCACACTGTGGCCTGAGGAGAACCAGAGGCACGTAAAATGGGTAACAGTGAGGCCCAGGAAGGCCAACAAAGTGGGCCTCCAATAAGGGCATGATGAGTATTTATATATAGGCCGGATAGAATCGAGCCATATGATTATAGAAAACTATGACCGGACATAGTCGGGCCTTATAGTTATGTAGTGTAATGCATGCTTGTGGGTACTGTTCATATATAAAAACTGGGAGACCGGAAGAATCGGGTCTGGTTAATAATGACAGGCAATACCTATTAAATGGAAAGAATCCCAGCTTGTAGAGCCATGCCATGGTATAATGGCCTTTAATGCCTATAGGGCAAATGAGGTCTTTAGACTTATAAGCCATTGAGATAGTGTCTACTATCCAGTGTGAGAGTCTCTGCTTCGTGACAGCATGTCTTTTAGTGCGGCCACTGAAGCATACAAAGAGCTGTTCCGACTGCCTGAAGGGGGCGGAGCGCTCTAGATACAGTATCAGTGCTCTAACAGGGCAGAGCAGCGTCCTTTTCGTCTTGCGATGCGGGCAGGGCCAAAAGAGAAATGACCTGCAGGACTTTAGGAACATAACCATGTCTAGGCTTGAGGACAATCCTGGAGTTGTTAGGCCCAAACTCAAGACAGGAAGCACTTGTGGAGAGTGCGTGTAAATCCCCCACTCGCTTGACTGAGGCCAGTGCCAGCAGAAAAGCGGTTTTGAGTGAGAGGTGCTTAATACTCACAGACGCGGTTCAAAGGTGGAGCCCTTCATAGCTTCTAACACTGTAGCAAGGTTCCATATCGGGACTGAGGGGGGGCGAGGCGGGTTCAGCCTTCTGGCCCCTTTAAGAAAGCGTACGATAAGCTTGCTTTTCCCCAGTGATTGTCCTGCGATCTGAGCGTGATAAGCTGCTATGGCGGCAACATATACTTTGAGCGTGGAGGGGGAACGACCCGCGTCCACTTCTGCTACCTCGCACGGGTGTGCGTCAAGGTTTCGTGCTGTACACCAGTTAAAGAATACCAACCATTTCAGTGCATAGAGCCGCCTGGTTGTGGGGGTTCAGAAATAGCTTCAGAAATAGTGTTCAGAACTCTTTCAGAGAGGTTTGCGGGTATCCGTTGATGAGCCATACGTGGAGAGCACACAGCTCGGGACGGGAACACCAGATTTTCCCTCTCGCCTGCGTGAGGAGGTCTTTCCTCAGCGGAATCGGCCATGGGGCTGTGTCTGACATGAGAGTCAGTTCGGAGACCCATATTTGGTTCTTCCACAACGGGGCTATTAAAAGCACTGTGGATTCGGTTTCCCTGATCTTTTTGATGGCCTGTGGCAACATCGCGATCAGAGGAAAAGCATACAGAAGGAGTCTGGGCCAGGCATTGGCCAGCGCATCCCTGCGTTTGGAGAAAAATATTGGGCAGTGAACATTGTCTTCTGAGGCGAAAAGATCTACTTTCGCTTCGCCGAAGGTGCTCCAAATCAACTGAATTGTCTGAATTGTCCCCCCACTCCCCGGGGGGAATGCCGCCTCTGGATAACATATCCGAACCCTGATTCAGGATACCTGGCACGTGAGCCGCTCTCAGGGAGCTCAGGTAGTGCTCTGCCCATATAAGGAGGTGTTTCGCCATGGAATGTAGAGAGCCTGATTTCAGGCCGCCCTGGCGATTTATATAGGATACCACTGACATGTTGCAGAGGTGCGCAGCGACGGCCTCTTCAAGGGGAGGAAAACCTTCGTATCCTTTCTCCTTAGTGCCGTAGACAGAAGAGAGCGCTGGGGAAAACGAGGATCTTGCACAAGTTGAGAAGGGAGCTTTCCAAACCTTCGTCAGCTCGTCATGTACCTCCGGGAAGAAGGGGGCGGGCTTTTGAGGGGAGGAAAGGCGACGGCTTTGCAGGAAACATTCGTCCAGCCTACTTCGCGTTGTCTCCTGAGGGTGGGACCACTCAAGCCTGAGGTCTTCCACGGCCTTAGTGAGCACACGGATAAGTTCCGTATCAACGCTGGTTTTAGAACTTGTGGCGGTCTGCGTCGAAGCGGAGGGCTCCGAGACAGAGTCTGACCACCCGCTGCCAGACGCGGCCAAAGAAAGGCTGTCCTCCTCCTCCTCTTCTTCTTCCGCTGCTGGTCCACCGAAGGAGGCAGAACAGGCCGCTGCGAGGGAGGGGAGCTGTTCCTCTTGGGTGAACTTCACCGGCGAGAGCGAGGCACATGGAGAGTTACTCGGCGTGCAGTCGCTTGAACGCTCGGGTGGCCTCCGGTCGCGGCGCTTCTTTTTGCGTGCTCCGAGAGGCGTGGGCGGGAATGTCGAAGCTGGCGAGGCGAGCCCTCAGGGTCTGCAGCGCCATCTCGTCGCACTCGGGGCAGCCGCCCTTGGAGAGTGCAAAGTCGGCGTGGTCCCGTCCAAGGCATGCCACACAGAGGATGAGAGGTGCTCTGCACGAGGCACAGGAAGGGTGAGGCATTTGAAACAACGCTTCGCTGCTCTTTTATGAAAGTGGGGTTGCGGCGGCAACATGCACACTTAACACAGACAAACAGAATAAAGGATATAACGGCGGATGGCGAAGCTGGAACGGCAGGTGGCTGAAGGCGGATACCAGGCGGGAATCCGGCATCCTCAGAGCTGCAGGAGTTCCGCTTAGTGCTTTTCGACGGCGGGGCTTCAAATCTGAAGGTCAACAAAGGTATCGCTGAAGGAGATTAAATCTGAATTCCTATGGCAAAACACGGTCTTTTATAGCCTCAAATATGCTAATTCTAACTACCTTGTTTGGCGGAAATTCTAGCGACCCCTACTGGTTCGCTCTCTCAGCCGCCTCGCCATAGGTTCCTGCAGTTGCCGCAGCACAGCCAATCAGCGCGCAGCTACCGCTGTTCTACCTGCTGTGCAGCCGCATTGCGTTTTACATAGACATATTGATTTATAGAATAAAGTTTTTGCTTCATATTCTCGAGAAAAGGAGTTGTCCAAATCTTGTCCAAATGGAAACCACAACACGTGCATCTGTTTTTCTAAACCCACAGGTGGTCATATGTGGATATATCTGGACCGTATGCTATAACAGACACCTGGGCCTAAATTTAGAAACACTTAAAATGCAATTAGTTCTACAAATACCAAAAAATCTGCCAGCATCAAAACCTGGAGGGAGAGGAGTCTATTTATGGCTCTTCTTGTGCGTTTTAGCAATGAGAATAACAAGGCCAAACTCTTAAAAATGATGTTGAAAACAACACAAACCTGTGTTGTTTTTTAACACATCTTTGTGTCTAGATAAGGACAACACATTCTGTGTTACTTTTAACTCAACCAATGTGTTATTCCTCTTAACACAATACGTATATTCTATTCTTTTACACACTAAAGGCCCCAATATACTTCAAGCGAAATCGAAGAACGAACTGGTGTGACGTGATTTCAAACAAAATTAGGCCAAGACAACGTTCGTTTTGGGAGTTCGAAACAGCTTTCCAGAAGTTTGCTATGGCTGGTAAACACCTTTGTACTATCATTGGTCCCTGGTGATTACGTAATAGGTGTGTGCAGAGGTTCACGCTTCTTTCACGAGGAAATCTTTTCCAGTTAATTTCTCCTGCTCAGTCCATGGAGGTCAGACGTCTGTGAGTGAAAACCTGAACAGACTGGAGAGCTGCTTTATAGTAGAAAATTAAGTTGTACTTTTGATGAATTGAGTCAATGATTATGTTTCCATCACCCCGTTTTTATGCGCATCTTGAAGTATTGCATCAAAAAAATAATCCCTTAATTTGCCTGAACGTTTTTACGCTTGCTTGAGGTAGTTTTTGACTTGTGCGAAAAAGAGTTAATGCGAATAGTGGGAGATGGAAACGCATTTGCGGAATAAATTCTGACATAATGAACATTAAACCCATGTGACTAATCGGCTGTTTCCGCTGATGATATTTTATTTACTGTTGGTTACTAGGTTACCAATACCACTATCATCTATCACTTGATGGAAAAGCACCTAATTCACTTTTTGTTTTTTTCTGTTTTTGCTAACTTTGCGTCCCAATTTGCATACTTATGCACTATTCAATGCCGTTTTGTAAGATAAATAGTTAGAGTAGTGTGTTTACACTGACAATTCCAAAAAGAAAAAAGTACACATTAAATACACTTAATTAACTGTCAATGTACGGTACACACATTATATGATTTTGGGCTGTCCCAGACATGGCAATTTCTGTGGTCGTGGCTCCAAAACGGTGGTTCTATGTCGTACAGTGAGAGAGGTTCAAAGACAGTCTTGGGATCATCTCACAGTGTGTTTGCTGCTACATCCATGTCTACTGACTAGCCAATTCAAATCCAACATGAAATGGCATATTGATCAACGCGACATGGCGCTTAATCTTAAAACTACTCACCTTAAGCTCCAATTGCATAATTGCCATGACCGCTAGGGTGACCATATTCTCCTCTTTCACTTCCTCCTTTTTTTTTTGAATGACAAAATAATAAAATACACTACACAGTTGAGTACATAGTGTATACATGTATAGCGTATAGTGCATCAATAGGTACACAACTAATCATTTACATATTTGTTCAAGTTCATAGCATACAAGTGATGGAGAGGGTCGGTGAGATGAAGCCTCTCGTGTATCTTCCTGACTCCGTCATGACTGCTTCAGGGGTGTCTTCCATTCAAAGCTGCAAGGGTTCAAATAAAGACACTTTTTTTAATACACATAACGAATATAGCAAGCTAACGTTAGCTAGAAAGCCAAGAAAAATGTAAGCGTCAGAGAGCGTTCTTAAGGCATTTTACACGATGCGTGACAATCGTGAGCTCAGGTCATTTTCAATGAGAGAGACGTGAAATTCCCTCATGCGAATCACGGCACGGCTACAAGGTGTCATTGATTAATTAGAAGTGATCCCACAATAAATTGAACAAAAGAAACCATAAAGCTCTTTAAAATGAGTTCCTCACACTGCAACGATGCCTTAGAAGAACAATTTTTGGTCCCCCAAAGAAACTTTCAGTGATCAGTTCTTAAAAGAACCATTCTTTCTTAGTGTAAAGAAGATTTTAATAACATAAAGAACTTTCTGTGCAGAGGAAAGGTTTGATGTTAAACGGGCGGACTGGCCATTGGGAGAACCAGGAGAATTCCTGGTGTCCTGGCAGCTGATTTGGCCCGCTGCTCTGTATTTTCCCCTGTATTCTGATGTTAAAGGTTCTTCAAGTAACCATAAACGCCAGTAAATAACCTATTTTTAAGAGTGTACAGCTTCTTTGGCCTCTTGGCCTAATATTACGACCTATGTAAAGAACAGAATTCAGTGTGCCATGCTTGTGAACAATGTGCTTGTGTACTTGTCCATCTCTGAGCCACAGCAAAAGCAAAGGAGGCCCGTGCCATAAACGTGCACTTGCCTACTCACACGTCTCCTTCGGCACGCACCCGTAGCCAAACTAAACACTGTGCTATCCTCAGCCAACACGTGTCAGTCTCCTCACCTGTAGATCAGCGCTTCCATCCGACAAGTAAAAAAAAACACCACCACCACTTTGTCCCTCTCTGTCCCTTCCCCTTAAGGAGCGGTGCGTGAGTCAGATTAAATAATCATTGGGACCGGGGTGCGTTTCACCTTGGGGACATATTGTCCCCTGTCAGTGGAACCTTCGGGGACAGAAGGCGGCTCGGCGGGGGAGCGTGGTGGGGAGCGCTCCGCTCTGATGAAATGGAGCTGGCTTAATGAAGGCATGGCCCGTGGCTTCCGCAGCTCTGCCATATGCTTCGCCAAATGCAAATGGCCCCCCAATTCAAACAACTTTTTCATCTTGATCTATGCAAATGTGTTTATAAATACAGGCTTATAAATATGGCATTTCACGTTTTAAAGAGTGAACTAAAAACTTGGATACCCCCCTCTCCCTCACCCAATGAAGATGGCCGACGGACGTGGGATGGATTAATGGCGTCCTGGGGGATGGTATGGACACGTGAGCGCATGTTCAAAAGAAATGACAATTCGTTAAAATAAGTTTACACAGAAATAATAGCTTGATAGTTTTCTGCCACACTTACATTTGTTTTGCTTTAGTTTTGAGCAAATATTCATAAAATAAAAATCAATTTCATAGTCTACAATTTAATAACCATTGTGACAACATGCCCGCTATTGTCGACAGGTTAACGTGTTTAATGAATCTTATTTCCTGGCCAACAATGATGGGAATGTTCACTAGCCCTTTAGAGCCTATACAGTAGGCTAATTGACTTTCAAAAATAAACCGGAGCGCGAGTGTGACAAGTAGCCTCGGACTGACCTATTTAATTATCAAGCAGCCTACCATTATGACAACTTTTGCGTACAACTTCTGCATGATGAGCTCCAGTCCGATGCGCAGTGCCTGTGCTTGGTCTGATGGAGTTATTATAACCTACAGGATCACAGTGAGCTCATTAGCCCGTGTGCTCCGGCGCTAATTTGGGGGGTTACGAACTGGATGTTAATTAATCACAAGGCTGGCAGAAAGCGATGGCCTAGCGTGCGGCTGTGAGCGTGCATATCAAGCAGGCTGCCGCGCGCCCGAACAAGTGTTGTTGTTTGCGCTGAGCCTGAGAGTGCGCGCGCGCTGCAAGCTGCGAAGTGTTATTTGTGTAGAGCCAGACAGAGAGAGTGTGAGAGGAAAACAAATTGCAGGCTGAGATTATTTGCCATGTTATCTCATGACATGTTGCCCTGTAATTATTTTTAAAGTTGTTTGGTCACTATTCAGATTTGGTATCATTGTAGGCCAATATAGGCTAACGAATGAATACAATTATATCAAAACGCATTTTCTTTCAGTAATCAGCATCAAATCAAGAAGGCACATGTAATGTTTTAAGATGTATATAGATACACAAACTACTTTTGCTCGAGTCTGGATTATGTTGTTGATGGACTACACTTTTGACTCATTTTTTCTCAGTTGACATGACGCTTCATTTATATACGAGACGCAAGGGCGCCATCTAGCGAATGAAATTGTGCAGACGCACTATGGACATGTATTATTTCCTGGTAGGATACATGCATCTATCATATTATTTTTGTATCATTATTTGGTTGCAACACACCAGCTTTATTAGAAGTTGTGAAAACCCTGATTAATATGTGTAAGGGTCTTAATTATAACTAAGGATTTTAATAACTTAAGAGTTTTTTTCATCTGGACAGTTTGGTAGTGACATAATTAGTAGTACTTTATGAACGGCAACCTATTCAGAATTTAAAAGAAAAGAAAAAAACTATTTCTCACCTGATTTGAGGAAGTGATGCATTGAGAGATTAACACTTGCTGCTTACAAATGTACGCTATTTCTGCTCTTTGCATGTCTTTTTTTTAAATAAAAGTGGAGAACAATATTAAACATGATGAGGAATATTGTTTTTTTGCCCCCATCTGTCACAAGAAAAAATATTGCTGGTCACAGTTTATGTCAACGCAGTATTAAGTCATTCTTATGTGAGGCAAACAAATTTCAAATAGGATTTACATTTTTGTTTTTTAAATAACAAAAGGTTATGGTCTTGAGAATTAAATGAAAAATAAAAGGGGCTTAATTGATACGTATTCATCCCGCTGTGTTTTAGCAACCTAAACTGGGTGAGGAAATCAATTATCATGGGAAGTCACACTAGAAGTTAACAAGACACACCTGGGTGTTCATTTCAAGATCCAGCAATGCTCAATTCATGACTGCACAGTAAATATCACAGTCTCATAACTAAAACAGCGGTTGTTAGAAAGAGAAAGTTGGAGAGAGAAAAAAACAGGCACTACAAAGATCAGGCCATATCAGCTGTAATGGGAGAATCTGACACCAGTGGTCACTTCAGAACTTCACAGATTCACCTTCTTTGGAGAGCTAAAAGAAAGCCGCTGAAGCCATGTGGCACAAATGAAACCATTTGGAAGACAACTGTAGTTTCACGAGACTAAAGTTGAGCTCATTGGCTAGAAGGCAATTGGATTCGCCACAAACTAATTATAGCACAACACTAAGGTAACACCATCCCTGTTAAACGTAGTGTTGCATGTTGATTTTCAGGAGAGCATGTTACATTTGCATTTATTCATTTAGCAGATGCTTATCCAAAGCGACTTTCAAATGAGGAATACAGGAAGAGATCCGTCATGAAGAGGCGAAAAATTACAAAAAGTGCCTTAAATACTACGTTTTGTACAAAGCTTAGAGTATAGCATAAGCAAGAATAGGGAGGCAATAGAGGGGGAAAAAATTATTTCATTTTATTTATTTAAGTGCTCTCGAAAGAGATGAGTTTTCAGCTGTCTTTTGAATGTTGTCAGTGATTCTGCATTTCGGATGGAGGTGGGGAGATTGTTCCACCAGCAAGAAACAGTGAACGAAAATGTTCTGGAAAGGGATTTCATGCTTGTCTGTAGTGGTACCACAAGCCGTCGGTAAAGCTTATTGCATCAAGATGAATACAGGAAAATCCTTGGGAACCTTTCGCAATGCTGTTTTGTATGTAGGCCTATACATATATACACTCACCTAAAGGATTATTAGGAACACCATACTAATACTGTGTTTGACCCCCTTTCGCCTTCAGAACTGCCTTAATTCTACATGGCATTGATTCAACAAGGTGCTGAAAGCATTCTTTAGAAATGTTGGCCCATATTGATAGGATAGCATCTTGCAGTTGATGGAGATTTGTGGGATGCAAATCCAGGGCACGAAGCTCCCGTTCCACCACATCCCAAAGATGCTCTATTGGGTTGAGATCTGGTGACTGTGGGGGCCATTTTAGTACAGTGAACTCATTGTCATGTTCAAGAAACCAATTTGAAATGATTCGAGCTTTGTGACATGGTGCATTATCCTGCTGGAAGTAGTCATCAGAGGATGGGTACATGGTGGTCATAAAGGGATGGACATGGTCAGAAACAATGCTCAGGTAGGCCGTGGCATTTAAACGATGCCCAATTGGCACTAAGGGGCCTAAAGTGTGCCAAGAAAACATCCCCCACACCATTACACCACCACCAGCCTGCACAGTGGTAACAAGGCATGATGGATCCATGTTCTCATTCTGTTTACGCCAAATTCTGACTCTACCATCTGAATGTCTCAACAGAAATCGAGACTCATCAGACCAGGCAACATTTTTCCAGTCTTCAACTGTCCAATTTTGGTGAGCTCGTGCAAATTGTAGCCTCTTTTTCCTATTTGTAGTGGAGATGAGTGGTACCCGGTGGGGTCTTCTGCTGTTGTAGCCCATCCGCCTCAAGGTTGTGCGCGCGTGTTGTGGCTTCACAAATGCTTTGCTGCATACCTCGGTTGTAAGAGTGGTTATTTCAGTCAAAGTTGCTCTTCTATCAGCTTGAATCAGTCGGCCCATTCTCCTCTGACCTCTAGCATCAACAAGGCATTTTCGCCCACAGGACTGCCGCATACTGGATGTTTTTCCCTTTTCACACCATTCTTTGTAAACCCTAGAAATGGTTGTGCGAGAAAATCCCAGTAACTGAGCAGATTGTGAAATACTACTGGCACCAACAAACATGCCACACTCAAAATTGCTTAAATCACCTTTCTTTCCCATTCTGACATTCAGTTTGGAGTTCAGGAGATTGTTTTGACCAGGACCACACCCCTAAATGCATTGAAGCAACTGCCATGTGATTGGTTGATTAGATAATTGCATTAATGAGAAATTGAACAGGTGTTCCTAATAATCCTTTAGGTGAGTGTATGTATGTGTATACATTGATAGGCATAACATTATGACAGGTGAAGTGAATAACACTGATTATCTCTTGATCACAGCACCTGTTAGTGGGTGGGATATATTAGGCAGCAAGTGAACATTTTGTCATCAAAGCTGATCTGTTAGAAGCAGGAAAAATGGGCAAGCATAAGGATTTGAGCGAGTTTGACAAGGGCCAAATTGTGATGGCTAGACAACTGGGTCAGAGCATCTCCAAAGCTGCAGCTCTTGTGGGGTGTTCCCGGTCTGCAGTGGTCATTATCTGTCAAAAGTGCTCCAAGGAAGGAACAGTGGTGAACTGGCGACAGGGTCATGGGCGGCCAAGGCTCATTGATGCACGCAGGGAGCGAAGGCTGGCCCGTGTGGTCCGATCAAACAGACGAGCTACTGTAGCTCAAATCGCTCAAGAAGTTAATGCTGATTCTGATAGAAAGCTGTCAGAATACATAGTGCATCACAGTTTGTTGCATATGGGGCTAAATAGCCGCAGACCAGTCAGGGTGCCCATGCTAACACCTGCCCACCTCCGAAAACGCCAACAGTGGGCATGTGAGCATCAGAACTGGACCACGGAGCAATGGAAGAAGGTGGCCTGGTCTGACGAATCGCGTTTTCTTTTTATGTCACGTGGATGGCCGGGTGCGTGCGTCGCTTACCTAGGGAACACATGGCACACAGGATGCACTATGGGAAGAAGGCAAGCCGGCGGAGGCAGTGTGATGCTTTGGGCAATGTTCTGCTGGGAAAACTTGGGTCCTGCCATCCATGTGGATGTTACTTTGACACGTACCACCTACCTAAGCATCGTTGCAGACCATGTACATCCTTTCATGGAAACGGTATTCCCTGGTGGCTGTGGCCTCTTTCAGCAGATAATGCACCGCCACAAAGCAAAAATGGTTCATGAATGATTTGAGGAGCAACGAGTTTGAGGTGTTGACTTGACCTCCAAATTCCACAGATCTTAATCCAATCGGGCATCTGTGGGATGTGCTGCACAAACAAGTCCAATCCATGGAGGCCCCATAACTTACAGGACTTAAATGATCTGCTGCTAACATCTTGGTGCCAGATACCACAGCACACCTCCAGGGGTCTAGTGGAGTCCATGCCTCAGGGGGAGAAAAGGGGGACCGACACAATGACACATTACAATTTAAATTGTAATGTAGACGCATTAACTTTCTGTGAAGCTGCTTTGAAACAATATGCATTGTGAAAAGCGCTATACAAATAAATGTGAATTGAATTTTTAAAATGTTTTTACTCCAAAACAATAACCCACATGTCCCATTTGAAACTGCTGCTTCATACTGTTTGTGCATGTCTTTATTTGAGGTCTAAATAGGTTGTAAGGATTTGAATGCAGTAAATAATTAAGTTTACAGCAATTTGAAGAAAGTATAATGACAACTTATCACCATTAGAGGGCAATGCAGCTTTCTACAGCAACATATATTTGTGTTGTGTATGATTATATCTAACATCACATATGTGTATAGATTCAGTTAAAATGGTCTTATTCAGAACATGTTACAGGAGAATAACAATTAAATAATAGGGAATAATCCCACAAAAGCAAGACTAATGGCAGATCAAAGGCCTCAATAGAGATACAAGGTGGACAGACAGACAGATACATTTATTATAATAAATCAAGAAATGTGTTGGTATAAATAAAGGCACTACCTATTAAAACTCCCATTTAAAGTTCTTTCTGTCTACTGTTTTGCATTTAGTTTGTGTACTATAGTTTACACAAAGGACTGCAAATATGATAAATAACTTAGTGTTTCTCATAAGCTGCTTTGGATAAAAGCATGTCAGGATTCTGGGATCTGTTGGAACATTATATATGGTCTTACACAAAAAAGCTAATTTTGTTAACACTTCGGCTAAACTACAATGTAATGAATGATTAATAATGTTAAACCTGAATTAACTGTGTCCCTTGTGAAATATTATTATTTATTTTTTTACATTTATCAGCTGCATCATAAAATCAAGCAATATTCTTGTTAGAGCAAGGGTCACTTTTGTCTTTTTATCACAGCATGTATATACCTATATATACACAATTAAATAGTTCTCGTATTCACATGAAAATAACAATTAAATATGTAATCTGCAATGGTCCTGTGAAAGCAAGACTAATGGCAGATGAAAACAGTCTCGAGTACAATTTGTTTTATAGAAAAGAGTCTTTTGAAAGGTAAAAGTTAAAAGACAAAAGCCTCTACTTTGTGAGGAGGCTGTGAGTGTGGGTTTAGCAGTAATGCAGCAATGACGTTGACAGTCTAATCAGCCAAATTAAGAGGCAAAAGAAGCAGAGAGATGTAATCATTATTAGCATATAGCATAATTGCTGTGCTGTAGGGACTCTGCGGTAACTTTAATCTCTGGAGAACGTCACAGCGCACTGTTGAGACTGGTGAAAATGTTTGCCCACGCTCATGGTTTCAAAGCGCATAGCACTAATTACGTCCTGAACAAAATCAACATTTATTACACCAAAACTGCTCACTGTAAACAGGAGACTCTGGTCTCTGGGGGGTCTTTATCAGAGCTGAGGATATGTAGTTATGTCTGGCTCCTGGTATGGTGCTCGGCGATCAGGCTTTACACTGATTCTGCAGGAAAAAGATCATGTATTTAATTGTTCAGTAAATCTAGAAAACTTTTTGATGCCAAATCATCTATGAAATAAAGCCGTAGCTACAGCTATAACATAGATATGCACATAGATCCATATGAGTTTACATGCAGCTAGTGACATGAATAACAACATTCCACTGCATTCTGTGGGAAAGTTTAAGCTTAAGAGATCCCATTTCAGAAAATATGGAATTCTTAGTGTGACAAAGTTATGCCATATGATACATAAGCTGCTTAGGAGTTATGTGCTTACTGATACAAGATAAACAGGCCTAATCGGTCACTTGAAAATATATTCTTTCCTGTGCTTTTATTTTGCTTTATATGTTAACATTTGTGAACTATAATTATAAACACATTTTACAGAATTGGTTAATGTTCATTTATAAATATATACCATTGCATAGTGTTATTTCATGTTTATAATGCAATTAATATTAATACAACTTTAAATATTATAAATGCATTAAAAAACATTAACCAATAATACCTTTTTAGTTTATATTAACTGTTGTATTCACCGAAGAAAAAAAAAATCAGTCCTCAAAATCCCTCAGTATTTTTGTCTTGTTTTCCAGTATAAATATCTACAATGTTCTTAAATCAAGATACATTTACTTGAGAAGCAAAATTACTTAAGATATTATATCTTGTTTTCTGAAAAAAAGACATGTATTTATTTTTCTTAACCCATTGGTACACATTTTGTTCTTGTTTGAAGCATACATTTATACTACTTTTTTGAAAAGAACTTGCCATCTCATTGTAGTTATACTATATGTTTAACCAATGGAGATGTCCACAATGTGGACAGACATATACATTTGTTTTTATAAAACAAGAAATGTGGTTGGTATAAATAAAGGCACTTCCTATCAAAACTCCTAATTAAAAAAAGAATCTTACATGTACTTTGAGCAGATAGTGTTTCTCATTGTAAGCTGCTCGGATAAAAGCATAGTGTATACGTCAGTATTCTGGGATCTGTTGAAACAATATGGCCTTACATTAAAAAAAAGCATTATTTTAAAAGAATGCTAAACGATCCTTTTGAATATTTTGAGATTAACTTAATGTTAAACTGGAATGTCCCCTCTTTTTTTTTGATTTGGCAGCTGCATCCTCTCCAGCAAGGGGAAAGTATACTGCAGTCACTGTGTACACTGTGGGGCGTCTGACAGAACATCATGTCAGAAGTCTCTTTCCCTTAATTGTATCAGAGTGTGTGCATGTGTGTGGCGCTAATCAAGTCATGTTCACCACGTGTAACATCCTCAAAGGAAATGAGTCACTGGTAATGAAGACCTGTTAACATGGCAGGATGTTTTCAGAAACGGAGGATCAGAGCCATTAAGTAAAACTGACTGATAGGGATGTTTTCTCTCTTTCTGTTTGTCATTTAGAAAATAGAATTGTGTCACATCTACAGATGTTAATGGTCACTGTTATTTTGTTCACATGTCTGTCACACTGGATTTTGTGAGAGTGTCAGACTGTAGAAAATATGTTTGTGGGGTGCAAACTGCTTTCAATATAGATTTTAAAAACTAACAATTTAAGTTCACCCAAAAATTTAAATTCTGTCCCTTTAAGGGGATAAGCATACTTTTTACATTTATATTTCCTTCATTTAGCAAATGATTTTATCCAAAGCCTCTTGCCCTTACATGCACATGAACTTTAATGACGTCCCTTTCTTAATCCGTAGGGTTTAATATGGAGTTGTCCCACCCTTTGCAGCTATAACAGCTTCAACTCTTCTGGGAAGGCTTTCCACAGGGTTTAGGAGTGTGTTTACGGGAATTTTTGACCATTCCACTAGAAGCGCATTTGTGAGGTCAGGTACTGATGTTGGACGAGAAGGCCTGGCTTCCAGTCTCTGCTCTAATTCATCCTTAATTCATGCTGAAGCATTAAGAGTTCCTTTCACTGGAACTAAGGGGCCAACCTCAACCCTTGAAAAAACTCCACCAAACTTCACACTTGGCACAATGCAGTCAGGCAAGTACTGTTTTCCTGGCAGCTGCCAAACTCAGACTCGTCCATCAGATTGCCAGACAGAGAAAAGTGTGATTGGTCACTCCAGAGAACACGTCTCCACTGCTCTGGAGTCCAGTGGTGGCGTGCTTTACACCACTGCATCCAACGCTTTGCATTGCACTTGATGATGTAAGGCTTGGATGAGCTGCTCGGCCATGGAAACCCATTCCATGAAGCTCTCCACGCACTGTTCTTGAGCTAATCTGAAGGCCACGCGAAGTTCGGAGATCTGTAGCTATTAACGCTGCAGAAAGTTGGCGACTTCTGTACACCTCAGCATGCGCTGACCCCGCTCTGTGATTTTACGTGGCCTACGACTTCGTGGCTGAGTTGCTGTTGTTCCCAATTGCGTCTAATTTGTTATAATACCACTAACAGTTGATATTGGAATATTTAGTAGTGAGGAAATTTCACAAATGAACTTATTACACAGGTAGCAACCTATCACAGTATCAGACTTGAATTCACTGAGCTCCTGAGAGCGACCCATTCTTTCTGCATGTCTAGGTGCTTGACTTTATACACCTGTGGCCATGGAAGTGATTGGAACACCTGAATTCAGTGATTTGTAAGGGCTGTCCCAATATTTTTGGCAATATATATATATATATATAGGCCCTTGATAAGCAAAAAAAAAAAAACCTTCCTTTAGTGTTATCAAGAGACCATGAGAACTGGAAGTCATGCAGTTGTAACGATTATTATTTTACAAGACAGATCATTTGAAAGTGATATGCATGTATTTATTTACACAGCCCATGCGACCATATTGCAATGAACATGACTTCATCCCTGTAACTAGGCAGTTTTAGATAACTTGCCCCAAAGTGCTGATGCAATTTAATATTCTGATATGATATTGAAACTTTGAATCCAGGTATGGGTGAACTTACCCGTTTAGGGGAAGTGTGCATCCGACAGAGCAAGATTCCCGTTATCCATGTGATGGCTGTTTATTCTTCAGAGAGAGTTGCTGATAACACAATGTTGTTCGGGACACCTCCGATTTCCTCAGAAGGAAGCACCTGTACCCTGTGGAAAAAAGGTTTTGCCACAGCACACAGAAAATCACAACAGTGCCCACGTCACTGCGTCCCCCAAAGGACTCTTGGATTTTGTTTGCACAGGCGAACAAGCTCAAGTAACTCACAGCTCCAGAGGCGAGAACGGCAGTCTGTTGGAAAACACCTGCAAACAGCTGCTGTTTAGAAAGTGACAAAGAAAACATTGGTGTTCACCAACTGAGTGGTCTAGTTAGAAGATGGCACCCTTTGAGAATAGTATAACAAACAAAGACACATTACACATTTGGCTATACTAGGACGATTGAGTTCCTGCCTTTCCTGTACAAGTACACACTCTACTGTAAGCGCACAAAACCTGTGTTATGATTTTATACAGGCATCTGCATTAAAATGGTATGATAAAGCTACATTATTTACTAAAAAAGAAAATTAATTCATACTCAACCTCATGTCATTCCAAACTTTCTCTCTTCCACTTAACACAAAAGATGAATTTCTGGAGAATATCTGCTCTTTTTCTATTTTCCATTAAAAAGCTTTTATCCAAAAACGCTTATTCCATATAATCAAGGGGAACTACGGCTGTGAAACTCCAAATGTGGCAGTTAATACATGCATGTTACAAAAGTAACATAAAAAAAGAAACTGAAAAAAAGTATCATGGTTTACACAAAAATATTAGGCAGCTCAACTGTTTTCAACATTGATAATAATAATAAATGTTTATTGAGCACCAAATCATATTACAATGATTTTTGAAGGATCGTGTGACACTGACGACTGGAGTAATGATGCAGAAAATTCAGCTTTGACATCACAGGATTAAATTATATTTGAAAATGTATTAAAATAGGAAACATATATTTGAATTGTAATAATATTTCACAGTATTTTATCAAATAAATACAGCCTTGATGAACATAAGATATACTTCTTTCAAAAACATTGAAATATCTTACTGATGGTAAGTGTACATATAAATGTATTATTCTTATTTTTAATCCACCTGGTGTTCCACAAAGCAGGAGTAAACATGGGGTATAATCTCATTCATGAATGTTATCTCAGATGAAAAAAAAAAAATTGTACAGGCATTCAAAACCTTTTGATGCATACTGTACCTGTAGATTTTTTTGACACCACGTTGTGTGAAAAAAGCTGATTGTGTATCAGCATGTTTCAACATGCATGCTGACTCATTCTTAAAGTGAATTTCTATTGCAATATATTGTAAAATACTTGGTATTGCTGAGATCTGTAGAGACCTGTCTATTGAGCAGTTAACAGTTCTTTTGTACTTTTAAAACTGTGGGGAAAACAGGCTGTTTTCCATGGCAAAAGTCCTGAAGTCATTCATCTGTAACTCGCTTTTTTTCTTTTCAACAAAACTTCCTGACTTCCCCTGAACTAAAGGTTCAAAACCTGCATTTTTAAAGACTGTCGCTTATCAGCTAAACTAATTTTAGCAAAGCATTCTACATAAACAGAGAGGAGGAAACTCGCACTACAAAAAGCACATTCCTCTGAAAAACAAAACTAGTCTAACTTGACCGAGTTGTTCTTTTAGTAGGTTCTGTTTGCTTAGCTATACTCTTTCCCTGACATGCACTATAGTGTACACGAACACATTTCCTCATATTACAGCTTTAATTAATCAGTTAAATTCTTTTAAGCATTTATGTTGCATGACAGACAAAATAACTCACAGAACCATCCATTATTATTTAGAAACACTTTAGATGTAGCACTGTAAACTACAGAAAAAGCTTGTGACAATGGAAATACTGCAAATCACAGGAAATACTACTATCACTACACACTGAGCGAGGTGGAAGAGATTGGACTTGAAATGTTTATGCCATATATTTTTGCCATAAGTGAAAGGGGACTTGAGGCTGTCAAACTAAAAAAAAGTTTGGTCTGAAGCCATATGGTGGATAAAGTTATTATTTACAATAAAAGAAAAAAACCTTGCCATCCACTGCGTTCATTAATTAACTCCGAATAAGCAAAAGGTTTGGGGTCATTAGGATAAAAAACATTTTATTCAGCAAGGATGCAAATGATCGAAAGTGATAGTAAAGACTTTTAAACTGTTCGAAAAATCCCCAAAAATGTATCATGGTTTCCACAGAAATATTAAGTGCGACAACTATTTATAATAAGAAAATGTCTCTTGAGCAGCAAATCCGTAAATTGATTTCTGAAGGATCATGTGACACTGAAGATTGGAGTAATAATGCTGAAAATTCAGCTTTCATCACAGAAATGAATTACAAGTACACTGTAAAAAAAAAAAATGTTGGTTTAACTTAAAGTAAGTAACCCGGTTGCCTTAAAATTTTGAGTTCATTGAAATTAAATTCAAGGAAATTGGTTTAATATATAGAAACTCTAAATATGATTGTATCTGAACCACATAAGTTTTAAAAAAAAATGTAATAAATCATGAAAATAGCACAATTTGGCATGTTTCACTGCATTATTACAAATAAAACACAATTACGCAACATGCTTACAAAATCTTTTAATAATATTTGAATAAAGGGTGATGTCGATTCTCAAAAATGTTCATTGTATTAACTCAAATTTTTAATTTCAATTAACTCAAAATTTTAAGGAAGCCAGGTAACTTACTTTTAAAATATTTTTTACAGTGTACATTATATTAATTCAAGTATATTAAATAGGAAATTATAATTTTAAATTGTAATAATATTTTACTGGCAAAGCATGCTGGAAAATAGAAATCCCAGCCCAGTTTTGGTTAAATGTAAGTTAGTCTAAACTAGTTAATGAAACTCAAAACACTGAAACAATTCGATTACTGAAAATGTGTCAGAAGAAGAAAGTTCTAAAGACTTCTAAAAGTTCATTTGTTTGAACTAATTTGTTTATTTTGAGTTGGCTCTACTCAAACCAATTAATTATTTTGAGCGTTAGGGTTTACAGTGCAGGTCTTCCATGACCGTGGGAACACAGATACAATGTATCGTTGAAACAAGCACCAGCTAGTTCTCAATGCAGTAATTTATTGCCGAGACTGGATCAGACATCGCTGGACCATCAAGCATCAGAATGAATGCAGACTTTATGACAACTAAAGCCATAAGGATTAAATGCAAACAGTATTTACCACACTTAACAAGATTAAGATCTTTCTGGTGATCGCATTATCTGTGGCAGCACACACTGATATAAACCAGACATTTGAAATTACAGAACATGATGTTTACTTAGTTCTAAAAGACCAAAACATTACTTATTTAGCCCATAAAGCCTCTTAATCTCATGATGTTTGTCAGAATGAACCCTTGGTCTAATATGAGTGCAACACATTTAAACCCACTGAGAATTATTTTTCAGACAAAAGAACCAGGAAAAACAGCTACTGGACCCCCATCTACCCCCGAGCTCATCCTTCAAGCTGGAATGAGATGAGAGCAGAGCTGAACAAAAGCAGTCTGCCAACACGCTGTCATCAGATACAGACGGAGGGAGTGAAGGGGGGGCTGCATGGAGAGCCAGGTCGCTACACCTCTCTCTTTCCCACAAAATCTCATAGACTGCACTGCAGGGTTTCTGAGATAACTGAACACAAGCTCACAGTTGTCCTTGAGACAATGTCTAAAACTGCTTTTAAAAGCAACATAAAGCATTTATATTTCAAGAAAAGTGCCATTACAACAAAAAAGACTCCTCTTTGCTCTTTCTCTGTTACACTCTTTTTTTTTTACAAGCAGTCACATGGTAATCTACTCTTTTTTTTGTCCCTTCCAAACAAGTTTGCAGAAAAAAAGGTTTCGCACAATGAACCTAGAGCTAGATAAAGTATAAAAATGTGTGAGTGAGTGAACAAACACAGAAGCAAAATATTAAAGTTTGTTAGGTTTTAAAATTTTAATTATATGGTCGAAAATAAGATTCAAGGCTCTATCATATACACCTTTCACGTCCAGCGCCACATTGTTAAAATAGCAAATGCACTCGTGCCCGTCTATTCGCTCATGGGCGTGCTAGTCTGAAAACGAAGTGTGTTCAGGCACATTGCTATTTTGAGGCAAATGAAAACGACTGCGCCATTGACCAACAAAAACCTGGTCTGAAGTCAATAGTATTTTGTGTGTTATTTAAAGGGTGCGTTAGTAATATGTGCTTATAGGCGGGAGAAGCGTTTAGCTTTTCTGCTCACAAATTCCGCCATATAAATAGCCAATCCGCCATGGTGCAAGCGCAACTGGCTTTTAAAGGGAATGGGAGATGAGGCTCTGATTGTTTTATTGCACGTTACGCCCAAAACACACCCATGACTCATTAAGAGACGAGGTGCCACACTTTTTTTCCGTCGTTAAACTAGCAAAAGTGGATTCCGACACGCCCTAAGTGCACCTGCACCATTCGCTTCAGACCATGCGTTCAGATCGTTAAAATAGGGCCCTCAGTGTTTTTTGTGACACTTTGTGGTTGTCAACTGTTAGTGGAACTACACCTGTGTGAAGATTACTGTAAAATGCCTGTTACCATCTATGTGCAGATGCCATTTGGTTTGATGTTTTATCTAATGCAATGAAATTCATACCTTTTAGGTGGAAGTGTACAAAAGTGTTTTTGGGGCCACTACTGGAGAACCAACAGGTTTCCAAAACCTGCAGGTGTGATACTGACCTGACATTCCATATTAGTCTAGCGAAAGTGTGGGAAAGAAAACTGAAGTGCAGATTTTTTCCTGTCGGTCACCATCCCAGCTCAGCATTGCTGACATCAATGGAATTGGGGGGAAGAGGCTCTGGATTTATGAGGCAGGACTGGAATTTAGGGAAGCATGTGATACACAGCAGACAAATCCTATAAATCCCCTCCAGTTGGGTTATTTCTGTGTTTCTGAAACCTGCAAAGGTGAATGCATCATACAGTAGATAAGGGCTCGTTTCTAATCTGAAAACAGATAGAGGGGCCCATGGTCTTATAATTTACGATGTATGGGCATTTGCTTCCCATTCTCACCTTAGTGTTACTGAAAGAAGAATGTGGTGGTGCAAGGCTCCAAGTACTCATGCTTTTTAAAGGGATGAGTTAAAGGGATAGTTCACCCAAAAATAACAATTTTGTAATTTACTCACCATCATGTTGTTCCAAACCTGTATGACTTTCTTTCTGGCGTGAAACACAACAATTCTGAAAGACCATGCAATTACTGTACAATAAACAAGGACAGAAGTTTTCATGCTTTAAAAGTGACACGAAAGCACCATGAAAGTATCATAAAAGCTGTCTATATAAATCATGCAGTGCACTGCAAGTTTTCTAAAGCTGTACAATAAGAAATGCACTAATATTACAATTCTGGCCCATACTTATAAGCCAATAACCAGTCAATGTTGAAATTCTTCTATATCTATATCTATCTAGGCATCTCTTTATAATGTGTCGTATGAAAAGTGGATATTAATTTTGAGATTTGTTGAAGATTACATTTAACAGTGTTATTAAATTAATTGTTTTTAAAGATTATTTTAAATAAGCACAATATAATGGTCATACAATGTAAATAAAGGAAAAGCAATGTACAATTAACTATCCAATATTGATACTAATAAGTTAGATAATTGATATGGTACTGATTACTGCTGTCAAAACAATTAATCGCATTCAAAATAAAAAGTGTTTACATAATGTGTGTGTGTGTACGGTGGGTTTATAATTAATGTGTTCATATAAATACACACACATGCATGTAGCCTATATATTTAAGAAAAATTTATTTTATATATATATATATATATATATATATATATATATATATATATATATATATATACACACATACATACATACACACACACGCAAATATTTCTTAAATATATACATGTATGCGTGTGTAATGTATTCAAATATACATCATATTTATACACAGTACACACATATATTATGTAAACACAAACTTTTATTTTGGATGCGATTAATGGATTTGACAGTACTGATATATTGTGCATCCCTTCCTACAATAGCTTTTTGTGAGGAACAGACTGAAATTTAAATCATTATTCAGTTAAAAACAACACGTTACATGAACATGAGTAAATGACAGATGTTTCATTGTTAGGTAAACTATTCCTTGAACATGATAGTATGATCTGAAAAATGAGCCGACCCTAAAATGACAAAAGACTTGACAGACAATAAAGTCTCAGTATGTGCAAGTATTACATGTGACAATTTAGAATAAACATAGAAAGCCCTTTTATTGCAAATAAAAATTCTACATAAAACCTACACAACATGAATCATCCTTCAGTGGGATAATTAATAAAACCTTTATATTAAATGTATATATTTCTAAGTGATCGTAAACAACCAGAGAAGTAAACAACTAAAGTGCATGTTGGCTCTAACCAATTCTGGGCACATAAAAATCAACTGGCATTGTTCTTTGCCCACCCATTTATATAATACATTTATGGTCTATTTTTCTGTTTTTGCTCTTTGAGCATCTTTCTTCGTTTTAGGATCATGTCATGAAGTCTTTCGAGTCCTTCTTTCAGACCATCACCAATGATGGCGCAGGTGGACTGCAGGTGCCATGGCGTAGAGGGTCCCAGTTCATTGAGCGCCAGCATGGTCTCTATCTGTGACAGTGACAGAGCCTGTCTCAAGTCCTGCTTGTTAGCAATAATCAGCACAGGCACACCTTGATTTTCAGAGGAGCGGGCGATTTTGTAAAGCTCCGTCTTAGCCTCTTCCATCCTCTCCCTGTCCAGAGAGTCCACAACAAACATGATGCCATCCGCGCATCGCGTATAGGACTTCCAGAGAGGGCGCAGTTTCTCATGGCCGCCAGCGTCCCAAAAGTGAAACGTCACTGTCCGTGAGTCCCCGACAGCTATTCGGACTTTCTCTGCATTGAAACCTCTGGTGGGGACGGTGTTGACAAACTCATTGAACTGCAGACGGTACAGCACCGTTGTTTTGCCTGCAGAGTCCAGACCCAGAATAGAGATGTGAAGAGAAGTACAGAACGGAAGCTCTGATATTCCGTTCCCCATTTCCCTCAGGAGTGTGAGAACAAAAGTTTAGGATGATGTTCCATAGGTCCAAAATCCAAGTTGCACATCCAATGCGTGCCTAGAAGTTCATAGATAGGCACATGGTGGTTTTAAATGGTGATTAAAGGATCTAATACAATGTGCATGGTTGTATAATGACAATTAATTATTTGTGATGATCTGTTTTAAATATGGTCACACTTTATCTTTACAAGTCAAACAAAATGAGACTTTCAGGTAAAGTGGGTTACTTTAAAAAAAAAAATTGTGGACATCCTAAATCATTATATTGTTATGAGCTTTCCTGGTATAGTAGACCATATCAAACAATGGTTTCAATGTAGTTTGTCCAAACAGATCTAAATTAAGACTGGACTACCAGCGGGTCAGGGTCAAACTAACATGGTAGACCTTGCTCAAGATGGTTAGTGCTGGGAAACCATTTTACACAACTAAATTACCAGCATTTATGTTTCATACACCAACTTGACCACCTAAAAAGGCACAATATGAAATTGTCGCCGCTAGAGGTCGCTTCAAAACAAAGGCGTAGCTTGATGACGCCTTGATTTCTGGAAATCATGGGAGTTGTTGTCTTCACCTCTTGCCGGTGGAAAAGTATCTGATGGGACTCGGGCAGAAATCATATTCGTGGATGAGCTCATGTATATAAGATTTATTAATGTTACTGTAGTATAAAGCAGGGTGGGGCTGAGAGCCGCTGGAGCGGAACGAGGCCGCTGGAGCGATTGCTAATGAGAGACAAGCGGCTCGAGAGCAGTGGAGCTTTACCGTTTCCGCTTATGTGTATGTGGGGTAATGCAGAGCTGTTATCATATTAGATACATTTGAGTGTGTTGAAAGTTATAATGCAACTATGAGACACTTGTTGCACACTGCAGTAGGCAGTAATCTCCCAGTCGATTAGTCGATACGTTCTGGATCGATCAAAATTCTGATTGGTCGATTTTTTTTTTTCGCATTAATTTCATCAGGTGGAAAGCACTAATTGCTAATGCGGATGTTTTCAGTGCACCCCTGTTTCACAGGTAACAGTCTGTCTTCAGAACACCCCTTGTTTTCACTTATTTTGGATTAGCCCAACCCACTGGTGAAGAGAGACAGATTGAAGTATGATACTTTGCTGTATAGGTCTATTATTTATTTAATTGTGAGAGTGTTTTCCTAGTCAGTCCTCTTTTACCATGTCAAAAAGTCGAATGCAAATTTTGCAAGCAACAGTTTGCATATCACAGCTCGACAACAAACATGTCATATCACCTAAAAGCGGTAAGCTAACTTGTCTGAGTTAGGTTGCCCCGTCTGTTTTGAGTTGCCCCGTCCCTTTTATTATTGTGCAAACTGCTAATTTATTTCTAGAATTATTTATTGGATTTGGGCACTTTATTATTTTTTATTTCGAGCCTAATGCGCGGGTGCGTTGTGCCCAGCCCACTGTTTGTATTAGTTCTGAGCCTATGCTTTATTTTTCAGTTATGCACTTAATTTCGTTTCTGCTCTTGATCTGGCTTGTTTAATAAATATTCCTTTTTTATTAAAGTGGACGTGACTTTTGTGTTTAAGAGTAAAAGCTTTAAGTTAATAGTCTATTCGTGTCTCAGCCGCGAAGCTGAGCTCCTATATGTTCGAGCTGCACAGAGCGGCTGAAATGAAATGTCTGTCAGTTATTAAAATAGCCTACATATGACAAAAACAATTGTCTAAATTATGTTGAATATTCCTTAAAAGTTCTTGTGATGATATCACTAGTTGACAACATAGTAGCCTATTATATTTTGGGAAGTCATAGGCTATGATATTGCACAGATGCACGTGATGCATCGCTGTCAGAGCCGACAGACTCGTGTGTCAGACTCATTCCAGTGCAAAATAATTAGGTCAAAAAACTATTTAATATACTGCAAATAGCCTACTAGTTTTTAGGTTTATTTATAATTAATTTAGGCAGACAACAAGGCTACCAAGTAGGTAGACCTACTGCGCACAGTGCGCAGCTAATTAATTTAAAGTTTTTTTTCCTAACGTCATTTTTAGTCGATCATTACAGGACTTCAGTCCTTTGGTTGATTACAGCCCTACACTGCAGTGAGCTAGATCGATATTACCCATGGTAAAACATGGAAGTCGCAGTAAATCAAGAAAACATGATTTAAACAATAAGATTAACTTTGTTGAGCTGTATAATGATTCGTTTTCTCGATTCCCGTATCTAAACAGTTGCTCACCTGTCTAATAATAAAACATCATATATTAAAGCATCCTTTAGCATGTTTCTATGGTTTCTACGAAACAAAACCGGAAATTGAGGGTAACGTGGATATGATGTCATTGATAGGCGACGCGCAGACATGGTCTGGATATTTTAATCCAAAAATCTTACATATTGTGCCTTAAAGCTGATATGACATGGCTTTTCGTTGAAATGCAACTCGAATGCTTACCACTTTCACTGCAAAATATTGTTCTAAAAAAATGTAGAATTTCAATAGCAGCTAACATATGTTTAACATTATCTATATATTATAAACTTCTGTCCCACTTTATGTGAAAGAAAGGGTTAACAGCAGCGTCTAGATGTGTACATTGAAATTACATTGAATATTATTTTGTATACATGTACAGTACATTTAGGAGAGTAAAGTATAATAAACAAACTTAAAGTCTTTATAAAAGTACATGTAAAATATATCAATACTGCATTACGACAAAAATCGCGCACATTTCAGTTCGCCTAACTAGTACACATTTCATTAATGTAAAACTAATATGAACATGAGTGTGTAAACCGACAAGATCTCAGTAAGCAATTTCATCATCATCACATGACGCAATATTTCCGTAGTAACTGATAAATAGGGTGGTCCAACAATGAACGAGGGCGCGATAAGAGAGTTCAGCTGAGCTCGTCTGTTCTCCACCTGTCGAATCGAAACTTTTCTGAATGCAACCAAAGTCCACTCAGACGTCCTATTTATTCATCCTAAACAGTGAACACATTCGTATATAATGCAAATGTAACCTTAATCGAAGTGACAGCAGCTCTGGAGAAAATGTGTGTATGTTTAAAACGCATGAATCGCAGCTCTGGGGCCAGTATAATGAAATAATCATGACGCGTTGACAAAATTAGCTTGTATAGAAAATACACATGAATCCGTATCCGTATATCTTTAGTTAAACGTTTAGAAACTAAGCTCACAGTCGCCCATTCAACTTACCTTTCAGACTTCATAGTTCGCAAGACAGCGTCATTCATTAACGCCCTAGTAGCTCTGCTCTCAGTGCTGACTGACGACGCAGCGCGCGCCTGCACTCGCGTGCACACGTAGTAGCTCGTTTGTTTACCTTTAAAATGATTGGTCAACGGAGGTCATGCGGCCATAATGGATACAAAGAGATGGATGAGAAAAATGAGAAAGCTACAATTGCTGGAACTCTTTATAGTTTAAATGTATCATACTATATATATATATATATATATATATATATATATATATATATATATATATATATATATATATATATATATATATATATATAGACATAGATATATAGACATAGATATATAGACATAGATATATATATATATAGACATAGATATATAGACATAGATATATATATATAGACATAGATATATAGACATAGATATATATATATAGACATAGATATATAGACATATATATATATATATATAGACATAGATATATAGACATAGATATATAGACATAGATATATATATATAGACATAGATATATAGACATAGATATATATATATATATATATATATATATATATATATATATATATAGACATAGATATATAGACATATATATATATATATATATATATATATATATAGACATAGATATATAGACATAGATATATATATATATAGACATAGATATATAGACATATATATAGACATAGATATATAGACATATATATATATATATATATATATATATATACACATAGATATATAGACATAGATATATAGACATATATATATATATATAGACATAGATATATAGACATAGATATATATATATAGACATAGATATATAGACATATATATATATATATAGACATAGATATATAGACATATATATATATATATATATATATATATATATATATATAGACATAGATATATAGACATAGATATATAGACATAGATATATATATAGACATAGATATATAGACATAGATATATATATATAGACATATATATATAGACATAGATATATAGACATAGATAGATATATATATAGATAGACATAGATATATAGATATATAAGACATTTAACAATAGGCTATTAAAACAAAATTTGTTTGTAACATTTTATTTTTATTTCTGCAGTGTTTACATTTTGTTTGTGCAATAAACACAAACATCTTTGCCTGTTTGTACAGTTTTATTTATCAAGAAAGAAAGAAAGAAAGAAAGAAAGAAAGAAAGAAAGAAAGAAAGAAAGAAAGAAAGAAAGAAAGAAAGAAAGAAAGAAAGAAAGAAAGAAAGAAAGAAAGAAAGAAAGAAAGAAAGAAAGAAAGAAAGAAAGAAAGAAAGAAAGAAACAAAGTGTGTAATAATCATAATAATATGAGTGACAATAAACAGCAAACTGGTTAGAAAAAAACAGCAACCCTCTTTCTTTACTCTTAAAGGTATAGTTCGCCCAAAAGGAAAATGTGGTCATTGTGTAGTCACCCTTAAGTTGTTCCAAACTTTCTTTCTTCTGTTGAACACAAAAGAAGATATTTTAAAGAATGATGGTAATCAAACAGTTGATTGTAGCTAGCCACTGACTATCATATTAGGGAAACTATGGAAGTCAATGTCATCTGTTTGGTTACCAACATTTTTTTTTAAATATCTTCTTTTGTGTTCGACAGAAGAAAGAAGCTCATACAGGTTTGGAACATCATGAAGGTGAGTAAATGACTAAATGTTAATTTTAGGGTGAACTGCCCCTTTAAAAGTTTCATTTCCTCCAAGAGTTGGTCAACTTTTCTTCAATTCGGTCCATTAAGGCACTATATACACCTCTTCTGCGGCGATATCTCTGTAACACAGAAAGTAAAATGTTTCCAAAAAAGTTAATAAATCTGTTGAATGGTAGAAGATAATTATGGGTGTTCTCTGCATGCTCACTGTATAAGATGCAGATTTTGGAGGCCATGGCGTCTTTGGTAGTATGAGCCTTGGGTCCCATTTAAGCTCCGGTGGTTTGAAAGTGTCTATTTTGCTCACTGAGTCTCTGTGAGAAAGGTTCAGGTCATGATGGCTGTCAGTGACTGTTGAGACATTGCAATAAAATGCAAAGCTTATCAGTACATGGGTGGTTTCAAAGACCTTTGTTCTATACAATGGTTTTTATTAGATAAGTAATACAAGATTGCTTGTTCAGTGGAAACACAAGAGCAATAATATGCAACACAGTTTATACCAACCCAATGTTCAATGTTGGGAAAAACATCCATATTTCTCTCTGTTTTCAGTCATGATGTCTTAATGAAAAGAATTCACCTGCTTTTAGGCATTGAGACTTTAAGAACAAGCAGTCTGGATCCTTTTCTATAGAAGTCACCATGTCTGGCATTCCCTCAGCACACTGCAATCGGATAATGAGTGTTTAAATGTCTTATAAAGACTGTCATCTAGTGTTGATACAGTGCAGTGCAGATAATGTGGACAATAATCGTTTTAAAAACGTACAGGTCTGAAGTTGTGAGGTTTTGGATTTTTGTAAGGCCCGACAGGATTCGTCCCTGCTCTCACAAACAGCAGTTTTGTCTCTAGCGAGTCTGGTGGTTTGTAGCATGTGATAAATGGTTGTTCTTTATGTCGAGATAATATTGAAGGAGTACCATCCTTAATCTTTTCCAAAACAAAAGATTTTAGATCCACGCTATCATTTGATTTAACCAGGTGAACGGTTTTGTTCTTGATTGGTGGTAAGCCGACAGATCTGTATAGTTTTGGAGTGAAGTCAGGGGCTTTCTTGTTCCATGGATGAAGGGGAACTACTGGGTGTGGTGGGACGGGTCCACAGCTCCGGCTTGAGATCAAGTTTTGACTCACAGAAAAGAGCAGCTTTCTTCGGAGGTCAACAGACGTGGTATCAAAAGGCTCAGGAAAATTCATTGTGAATCGGCCACATCCTTATGTTCAGAGCAATGATCTGAAACCAAACACGTAGAATGCATAAAACTGCTCAAATGCATGCACACATCTTTTCAGTGCACCAACTATTTCATGAATTACATTTAATATTATTTACAGTTTTTCTCAATCGCTTTGGCTCAGTTATCAAGCTCTGAGACTTTTTTTCCTCGAAACAATAAGCAACAAGTTTCTTGTTCACATCGGCAGAAATTCTTATTGATTTAAGCAAAGTACATTTGTTTTGGCATATGTGTGCAATAGAGTTGTCTACAATTTGCACAATAACTAAATGCATGGTTTGTTGATTCTTGGTGAAACTGTCAAATTCTTCACAACTTCTAAACATGCTTTTCATCGTGTGAGCCATGTGATCGAAATGATATGTTCAGTGATCAAAATCGGTTAGAAATGTAATGTTACGTTGTAGTGTACATTGGCAAATGGCCTGCCGTTGTAATAAGTGAAGTTACTAAACGTAATTTCGTGAGGAAGTACGCCCATCTAATCTTCCAATTAATTCCAAGGTATAAAACCAGCAGCTTACCTCTTCCCATTGTTAGTTCTTGCAGCATCCCTCCTCCTCCCCGGCTCCTCCCTTTTGAACAATTTTTCCTGTTATAGGGGGGCAATCGGAGCTCGGGTAGAATATCCTCTCCGAGCCCCTCTATAGCAGACAGCACGCCAAATCCGTTTACCACTTTTACCAAGATTATATGGGCACACAAACTCATGAAAATAGGAATCACAGTCTTATCAATCAACCAATCAAGTTATATATATGGAGTTTGCTGTCAGCACAATCACCGCCATTTTTGAACATGGAGGAACGTCACAACCATGAACAGCAGCTACATCATTACTGTAGCCATACATACATTTGTATTTATACAGTAACAGTATTTTTTTTTTTTTGGAAGAGCAATAGGAATGTAAGAAGATATGTTAGAGAAAAACAATAGAATATGTAAAAATGAACAAGCAGATGTTTACATGTTACATACATACAAAAATAATACAATGGTTTATTTTCTTTTTGTGTACTATACACTATACAGTGGTTATTTGGCTTGTAATCATAGGGGAACCACTTTAAGTGCTGTAAAGCACCAAATCTTGGTGCTTCAGTGGTTCTTCACCGTTTTTTTGGGATGACTGAGGTGCTATAGCACTGCTACCATATACAGAACCTGTTAAGATATGGTGCTATATAGCACTTAAAGTGGTTCCCCTATGATTACGAGCCAAGAACCACTTTTAGTGCAATATCACCATTTTTTTTAGAGTGTACAGTATTGACTTTTCCCAGTCAATACTGTCTGAATCTGTAAAATCTCAGTTTGATCTAAGAGCATTCAGTTAGACAAAACTCATTCTTATGTAGAATAGCAGTTAGTGTCAACAACAGAAAAGTAATGGTGGAAAAACATCTAAACATGCCAGCAAACAGTTGTGACAATTGCACTTACAGTTTAGAGAATGTTAAGAAAAATGTGCCAAAGTGATTGAGAAAAACTGTAAGATAGATAAATGCCATTATATATGCAAAAGCAGGAGCAAGATGGTTCAGGTCTCTGAACAATTCATTTCTTGTTCACATCAGAGTTGGATGAGCAATAGCAAGAGGACATGTAAGAATGTGAGGTGGTGGTGTTAGGGGAAGACAGTAGCCTATAGAGAGAGAGGTAGAATTAGAAGAGTTAGAGTCTCTGAAGTAATCAGAGCCACACTTGTGGACCACGTCATCAACCATAGTCAATGGAAGAGGCTGGTCGAAGAGTACAGCCTAATGTGAACAGGTCCACAGTTTCATCAATTGCAAAAACGTTTCGTAGGGAAAACAGGTAAATATGTACTCATTGTTTTATACATAACAATATTGTGAAGGTAAATCTGAAAAGCACAACATACCATAGATATGTATAAATACATAATCAAATAAAAAACGTGGATTATGTAACAATCTATCTGTACATTCTACAGGACTGCACATCAACCTCATGCTGGCGGCAGAGCAGCAGTATTTAACCCACAGCAAGAACAAGAAATATGCAACATGGTCATTGCCAACAATTAAGAGAGATCAAAAGTGCAGTCATAAATGACAATGATGTCTTTGCAAACACATTTCCACTACAGAAAAGACATCAACTGACTATGAAACAACTCTACAAAGTGCCATTTGAGAGGAATAGTCAAAGAGTGAAGGAGCTTTGCTACCAGTTTATGTCCAGGTAAACCATTGGTGTGAACTTAGTATGTTGTACAGGAAGTTTACTGTACTTTCTTGAAGTTTTACATAACCATAAAAAGAGAAACCATGTACAAAACTGTCTAGAATAAGCTATATAAAATGATTTTGATTATGTGTTACTTCATAGAGAATAATGGAGCCCGAAGGACATGAAACTACCGACAATCTTGTTTTTGTGGACGAGGCTGGGTTTCATCTGACCGAAGTCAGGAGACGTGGTTGCAACTTCAACGGGCAAGGAGCCACAATTGGCACACCAGGTCAACATGGGGGCAATATTATAATGTGTGCTGCCATTTCAGAGAATGGAACATTCCACACTTTGGGACCTATAACACCCAACTTTTTTGGCCTTCCTAAACACAGAGACCAAATACTAGAAGAAGAAAGAGGTTTAGTTAGACCAGATTTGCCAGTTTATGTTATTGTCTGGGATAATGTCAAAACATTGTTAGGGAATGGTTTGCTGCACATGAAAGGATAATAATGGAGTTACTCCATTATTCCCCATACTCCCCATTCCTGAATCCGATAGAAGAGTTTTTTCAGCATGGAGGTGAAAGTATATGACCATCAACCACAAAATCAGATGTCTCTGTTAGATGCCATGAATGCTGCTTGCGAGGACATCACAATTGATCATTGCAGGGGATGGATAGTTTTCAGTTTACATGTTACACATTTCTATAAAATAAATGTATAAATCTTTTTCTGATTATCTACAGATTTAAAATGTACTAACTCTTTGCAGTAAATCTTCACCAACTGTAAGCTTTGTAATATATTTGTATTGTACAATAAACACGCAATGTCATCAACAATGTAGAAAATCCATTAAATTTGTATATAAAAATAATTTCCACGCTTGACTGCCATGATGAAAAAACATCTAAACATTTTGACCAGTGTGGCTCACACGATGACAAAAACACTTTCTATTTTGATGGCATTGGCCAAGTTTCAAGAAATGTGCCAAAGTGATTAAGAAAAACTGTAATAATAAGACATTATGTAGTGTCTGTTTGTCTATCTATGATAGATAGATAGATAGATAGATAGATAGATAGATAGATAGATAGATAGATAGATAGATAGATAGATAGATAGATAGATAGATAGATAGATAGATAGATAGATAGATAGATAGATAGATAGATAGATAGATAGATATATCAACCTGACATTTCAAAGGAAAGAATTCTTAAATTCAAGGTCTACTTACTTTACAGCAGAGTGCTGTCATTCAGCAATGACTAAGTAGACAGTGAAGAATTCGAATTGCTGTGCTTGAACAAAAAAATTAAGCAAGCTCAGCATGGAGCATTGGATACAACAAAAAGAGGTTGCCAGGCAGCAAAAGTTTCAAGTTCTCATTCAGAGACTGCATGTGGACAGAGCACAGTGGGGACATTGTTGAGGAAACAAAGAGACGCCTTAGTAACCAACAAACTATGAAACAAAGTCACTTTGAGTATGAAAGACTTGAGAAACATTATATTGCAAGGAATAGCCTACCTATGAGTTATATATTCAGTCATGAATTAATAAAAAATAATCCTGACAATAATAATGTGTGTATGCGGAAAAAATAGCAGGTTTATATTTATTATTTTTAAAGTTTTTAGCAATTGCAAGAAATTGCAAATATTTATATTATATTTCTTTCATGTTCATTTGGGCTTTTGGGCCTAAACTACTCTCATTTCATTCGTGTTAAATGATTTGGACGTTGCTTGTGTGTTTTGTTAGCCTGGCTCCGCCCTCCTACGTATTTTTACCGGTCCAATCAGCGAACAGATGGAGTGGCTGAGAGCGATGACATTGATGTCGTGCGCTAGTATGAGTTGTAGTTCAGTAATGGCGGCGGTGAAAGATGTGAGTGTGTGGCACCGCTGACGAATGTCCAGAAGTTAAAGCCGGAGTGTGGCGAGGTGGACGAGCGAGCGAGATCGGTGTGCGTGATTGAGAATGAGACACACCGGTCTCGAGTCCTCTCATGAGGGAGCACGGAGGCATTTAAGGAGCGACCACAGTGAAGGACGAGAGATTTTAAATTGAGTTTTGTTTACGCTTTGTTATGTATGTGTGCGGCAGTCGTCAGTGAGGAGCTGCCGCTTTTACTTTCATTTTGTGTTTATTATTTGATTAAAAGTTGTTAAACGATCGCCGATTCCCGCCTCCTTCTTCCCTGAACAAACGAACTCCGTTACACGGAACCAGCATACACCGCACTACTGCAAGTCGGATCATCTCCACATGGACGCATTTTTTGTACTGCCTGTTGGGAAGCCAGCGCCTTTGGATTCCTCCAGAGATAGTGAGAGCTCACCTGCCAGTTGAGTTTGCAGCTTTTTCTGACACACAGGTGGTCCTTGATTGTACAGAGATATTCTGTCAGACACCATCTTCTCTGCTGCTTCAGAGTGAGGTTTTCTCTAACTATAAATCTCACACTACATTCAAGGCCTTGATTGGCATGGCACCCCACGGTGCTGTCACCTTTGTGTCTGGACTGTATGCAGGCTCTATGAGTGATCGCGAGATCTTTAAGCAGTCCGGGATTGTAAAGCTGCTGAAACCAGGTATGGCGATCATGGTGGACAAAGGATTTGTTGTGGACAACCTTGCTCCTTGTAAGGTGTATCGGCCTGCCTTTCTCAGCAACAAACAGCAAATGAGTCGAGAGGATGTCAGACAGACACAGTCAATTGCACGTCTGAGAGTGCATGTGGAGAGGTGCATAAGGAGAGTGAAAGAGAACAAACTGTTCGACAAGGAGATACCACTGTCTATATGCGGGAACATTGACGAATTGTTCAGTGTGGCCTGCTTCCTGGTCAATTATCAGAATGGGCCATTAGTGAAGGCATGGGCAACTCAGCAATAAATTAACCCGTTTACTGCCAAAGGTATGATAGTAGACACAGTCTTCTAGGAGCACTTTCAATCAGTTAAATCCGCAGTTCTTTCAATCAGTTAAATCCGCAGTTCTTTCAATCAGTTTAAATGATCAGTTCTTACAATCAGTTATTGTTAATTTTTAGAAATCTATACAAAACTTGAACTGATTGTTATTGTTTGTTTGTTTGTTCAAATCTCTATCAGTGTAGAGGTTTTATTGTTCATTTTTAGAAATCTATACAAAACTTGAACTGATATTTATTGTTTGTTTGTTCAAATCTCTATCAGTGTAGAGGTTTTATTGTTCATTTTTAGAAATCTATACAAAACTTGAACTGATATTTATTGTTTGTTTGTTCAAATCTCTATCAGTGTAGAGGTTTCATTGTTCATTTTTGGAAATCTATACAAAACTTGAACTGATATTTATTGTTTGTTTGTTCAAATCTCTATCAGTGTAGAGGTTTCATTGTTCATTTTTGGAAATCTATACAAAACTTGAACTGATATTTATTGTTTGTTTGTTCAAATCTCTATCAGTGTAGAGGTTTCATTGTTCATTTTTGGAAATCTATACAAAACTTGAACTGATATTTATTGTTTGTTTGTTCAAATCTCTATCAGTGTAGAGGTTTCATTGTTCATTTTTGGAAATCTATACAAAACTTGAACTGATATTTATTGTTTGTTTGTTCAAATCTCTATCAGTGTAGAGGTTTCATTGTTCATTTTTAGAAATCTATACAAAACTTGAACTGGAAAGTAGCTGGCTAGTAGTAGACTAATATTTTCCCAAAGATGTTCAAAGAGTTCTTTTTTTGTTCTCTTCTCTCATCAATTTCAGTACTGCTATCAGTGAGTGCATCGACTCTGCTATCAGTCCGTCATTATGTCATTGTACTGCAAATTATGTAATGAGATGTGTGCATATTTTGAGTATGTAAAATATTATTAATTTATTAAATTACATATCTTCCTATGAATATTACCTATTTTGTGTGTTTTTGAGAATTCATTAGTACCTATTACAAATTGTATTGTGAAACTGCTGTTTTTAATGACCACAATGACATACACAATGTATTTGGGAGCCCTAAATACAGGCAGTGGTGTAAGATCCTTTGTTAAAGACCTATCTTACTTCTTAAAAAACAGTCTTTGTGTCATTGTAATCGTTACATTAACTTTGGGTTTTTACTGACTTGAAATTAAAATGAAAACATAGAGCTGACATTACAACATGTAGAATTTAATACATTTATTCATTATTCAATAATCCAATATCAACAATCCACACAGATTTTTACACTCAGGCTCTCATTTCAATCAGTAGAACAGGTATGGTCTCAGGTAAATAACAGAGCTGACATTACAACATGTAGAATTGAATACATTTATTTATTATTCAATAACCCAATATCAACAATCCACACAGATTTTTACACTCAGGCTCTCATTTCAATCAGTAGAACAGGTATGGTCTCAGGTAAATAAATTTACCTGAAGTAAATTGTAGGCCTTCATTAGTGACAATTATTACTTCAGGTTTTGTATAGATTTGTAAAGATGAACACCACCACAACCAAATAAAAATAAACAATAAAACCATACAGGCTTACTTATTGAGCTTAATATTAGTTCAGGCTTTGTATAGATTTGTAAAGATGAACAATAAAACCAGAACAAGAACATTTATCAACTGATTGAAAAAGAACTGATTGAATGAACCATTAATTTTAAAAGATCAGATCAAGTAATGATAAAAAAAGAAATAATCTCCCCTCTCCCTAATGACCCTAGCGACCTCAGCATCCTTATAAATTCTCTGTACAAGAATGTCCTCCTCTGCAAAGACCACAAAATCACACCACTGCATCCCGGTGATAAGCAGCTGGCCTTGCACCTGCCAATAGTAGCTGTGGCCTGGCTTCAGGCGCAAGGCGCCACTGTGCATGTGCAGATATCCGCAGTCCACATAACTTTTAATGTTGGGGCACTTCACCTCCACCAGCCCAAATGGTGGTGCCTCCGTTGGGTCAAAAACGAGACCGTCTGGAGAGGATCCGAGCCAGGGAGCATCAGGATGGATGACAAATCCTGATGGCCAGTAGTTGACATTTTTTATGCGTGCATATTCTTGAATAGCAACTGGCTCCAGTGCCAGCCCCCTCTTCATTAAGGCCGTCTGGGCCCCACCTTTGCGGATACGAGCTGCTAGGTTCACTGCAGAGCTATGGCCTCGGACATGGCACACCTCCCGGAACCTGGAGGAGGTGAGCCTCAACTTTCTCAGGTTGTGCCACTCTGCACTGCCACTCTGTTCTCTCGTGGCCACCTCGATGGATCTTGCCATGTCGAAAGTGATGTTAAGCGACATTACATTTAGGTGTTGTTGGTGAGTGCACACAAAGGAACATGTGGTTGGTTCCAGCCTGTGCCCATCTAACGGCAGGGGGGGTGGAGGGGGTGCGTCTGGGTGTTTTATGATTACCCTACTCACTGGCACTGGGTGCTGGTATGAAATAGGGCTGCCTTCTTGAACGGTCCCAAAGGCTGAATCTACAAGGGGGACATCACTACTTATGGAGAGTGTGGTAATTAGTGGAGCAAGGTCTGCAGTGAAGTCCTGGTATGCCTCGTCGACCTTCAGGACATCTGGGTCTGGCAAGTCCCCCCGCACTGCTTTGTAGCGCTTGCTCCTTTAAAAAAACAGTTATGTCATAATTAGAAAAAAAGAAACTATAACTCTCAAAACAAAAAGAATCTGACAATGTTTGCAGAATATATTATAACTTGGCAGTGAATATTACCTTACACCATCAGCAGCTGTGTACTGTCTTGACTTGGGTTTTGTTGAGATGAAGACCATGCTACCCACTCTGCCTGGTTTCACACCCTATCACAGTAAACAAACAAATACACAATGAGCTACCTTAGCTAACTGTAATAGATGTGGTAATGATGTTGTATTGTTTTGTCTGTATTACACTTTTTAAAACAAGGTGGATAGAGTTTATACCCAATTTCAAAAATAAATGAAACATCAATAATTGGTGATTAGCCTAAGTTCTTTTGTACTTACCAGTCTTCGTGGTTTATGCCATCGCTGCTCGGTTTCTGTGCAGCTCAGGACAGGCGGTACTGCTTTCAGCTGAAGTGTAGAGTACTTTGTGGTCTGGTACAGTAGTGCAACACTGTGGTTGCAGAGAGCGGTTCCAGCCACACAGGAGCACTCAGCCATAGCAATTTCAATGGGTGAGCTGCCCTCAAAAGTAATCTATGAATAAAACACATACAAAGTCAGCTCTTACCTCATACTGACTAATGTTCCCATCATGAATAGGCTTACTTAAACTTATGCTCCAAAGAACGGGAGCAGTAGAGAATTGAACAGGCTAGTATAGCCTAGACTGAGGGTACAAAATCAGCGCTTACCTCACACTGACTAATGTTCCCACCATGAATAGGCTTACTTAAATTTATGCTCCAAAGAACGGGAGCAGTAATAACCAGTTTCTGGAGTGTCCATGAAAGTATAGATCAGGTTTAAGTAGGCTTTCTTAATGTCAAATACAGACTTAAGTTATTATTGTTATTCTACCCACATGAAAAAATACTATAGTATATTATAGTAAAATTACTCTAGTAAATACTATAGTTTTTTTAACCGTACTATAGTAAATATACAACAGTAAATTAACAAAGTGTAGTAAATACTATAATATACTACAATTTACTGTAGTATCTTTACTATAGTGTGGTTCAAAAACACTATAGTATTTACTAGAGTAATTTTACTGTACTTTTACTATAATATACTATAGTATTTTTTCATGTGGGTAACTACGTGACCAACTATAGGCACATGAATACCCCAGAATCTGATTTAAACTGATAACTGTTTAACTGAACTGATCTTGAACCGAAGTGGTTAAACACATGTTTTCCACCCTACTCTGAGGTCGTGAGGCTTCTCGTGCTTCCTCATGGACCTATAACAAACAGCCCTGACGGTCACCCTCCCTGCAGGGTCTTTGTTTGACACTGTGGGAATTCAACATCATTCATGTAATGTTAGACAAAACACGCTGGACTTCTTTTCAACACGGTACCGTCGATCAAACAACCTGATGCACCGACAAGGGTGGTAAATAATCTTGATTGGGGCCACCTCTGAAAATCTCATACTAATCCTAACTTGACAGCTGTCTAAACTTAGTGTCCGATAGCGATAGGTTATGTTCTCTCAGCGCCTGATTGAATCGTTTCCTCTAGTTCTGAAAAGTTCGTGCTTTTCAGGGTGCTGCGTTTTTGTTTAGGTCACCTCAACTAAAAAACGTTAAGAACAATTTATAATTCTACAAATCTAAAATCTCTACAGGACAACTGACCTAAATGTTAGCTACATACATAGCTACTGCCAGAGCCGTAATCTATCTATAAATATCAGAGAGAGATCTATATCTAGCTATACGGGTCTGACTACTGCTAGCTAGTTAGCGATAGCACTATGTGAATGTGTTTTGCTGTCAATTTCAAACTCACCTTCATAGTTGTCAATGAAACTTGACAGGTACATCTTGTACCCCTTTTCCCGTTTACTACGGGGGGCAGGGCATCCATTACGGACGAGCCTGTGGACATCCGAAATGGTAATCTTGGGCAGGTCTTGTAAACACCTAGTGTAAAACAGCGCCATTTTACCGGAAGGACTGGATCACACACTCGAGAGAGCGGAAGTAGAACGGAAGTAGAGTCTTGCACAGAGCCAATCACTGCTGAGTTTTGTTGGTGGCCATGATGTTGTGGTCCGGGAAAAGTCTTTGGCTGCGTCCGAAATCGCGTACTATGTGAGTATGTACTACATTTGAATTAGAACGTACTTCACGACCGTTAAAAAAGTACGTTCTATATAGTATGAATACGGGTAGTATGAATGGAGTCCGGACGTACTACATGCGCCATGATGGAATTGTGACGTGCCGTAACAGCGCATGTCACGTGACAGACGCTGTCATAACAGCGCGAAAATTTAAAGAGCCCATTCCACTGACTGCACTAACTAGCAATGTTTTTAATTCTGCTTTCCGCTTTCATCGGCGTTTTTACGTCGTTCGAGCTCACAATCCAGAGGAGGCGTCGGTCAGCTACTCGCAGATCACGTTTACGTCGAGAGCTTTTGAGGAATTTCTCAAATAACGTAAGTATTATAATTTATTTAGCTATTAAATTTTACCTCAGCAAAAAACAAACCCCACATACATGTGAACAATGACAGATGTTGATTTTTGGCAAAGAAAACGTACTTTATTTTCTTGTGATATTATCATTGATGAATAAACATGAGTTAATCAATAGAGATAAATATATGTGCGTCTCTATTGATTCATTCAGCCTGTCAGATACAATACACATGTATACATGTGTACATATGAAGACTTCAGATGTAAAAGCCTCTAAATGCCGTATTAAATTTTCTTCTAAAATGAAAATTTTATCAAGCACGTATGTTTAGGTTCAGTAATTTAATTTTAATGGTAATAGGTCCTTTTCATTGTCATTACATGATATGGACATATCTTCAAGTAAAGTGAGTCCTCATAACTCTTGATTTATATATAATAACTCTATATATATATAAAATTGTGTGTGTGTGTGTATATATATATATATATATATATACACACACACACACATATATATATATGTGTAATGTGTATATATATATATATATATATGTATGTGTAATGTGTGTGTATATATATATATATGTGTGTGTATGTGTATATGTGTAATGTGTGTATAAATATATATATAAAAAATACACAAATATATAAATACACATATATACATAAGAAATTGTATCATATACATATAAATTATATTTATAAATAAGTCAACACAGGAAACAAGTGTCTTCAAGTGTATTAAAACTGTATTCTAAAATAAAAACTATATACACGTTTACAGATTGTGAGCCCTACAACCTACTGCCACCTGAATGCTGCGGTGCCAATTCTTCGGCTATATTTTGAAGATGGAGCTGACCTCCGCCCCAACCTCCGACTTTCACGGCAGTCCATCCAGTCCCTGATTGCTGCGGTGAAACCGGATTGCGACCATGGTTGGGAAAAGGCTGCACATGGTAACTGGGGATATTGCAGACCCAGGCTAATCAACAGGGGATCTCGGAGCTACAGTGGTCCCTAGAGGTGACACCCACCAACCACTGGCACACTGCCTTAGGCTGTGTTAATTTGTGTACCAATTCTTTGAAATTCTAGCTACATATCACATATTCGAGGTTCATGTTTTACAAATGATTTACTGTGGAAATCCAAAAATTACCCAAGCCGTAAAGTCCTCATCTTGTACAAATGCTTTGAAAGAAACATATATTGAATTATTTTAAACTGATGCCCTATAAATGAGATTGCTAGTATCAAAGTCTGTTTAGATATTTTTGAAACCTATGAAAGTTACCTTACTTAAGTTAATTTTCTTTCCTCATGATGACACTATAATAAAAAGTTTTAATACTTTTCTTTTGGTGGTGTTGTAAGCTCTATTATACTACTTTATGCCAATGTTATGTGATTTTGTTTTAAGCTTTGTATCCTGTATCCATTTGAAAGTTAAATACACAAAAATAAAGCAAATAGATTTGAATGGTGTCTGGATTTTTCTCTACAGTGCGGCACTCATATTCAGAGTCAGACAGCATATTTTTCAGATATACCTGCAGTTTGCTGGTTTCAAAAAACATCTGGAATCTGCTACAAAATAAGGACATACACAAAACACTTCAAAAATATTAATTGCTCAATGCCACATATTAAGCACTTTACAACTGACAATCTAGATACTGTAAATCCCTGGGAATTAAGTGTTTTGTAATAACTGGCTAAAACAGCATGACAGTGAACTTAAACAAATAAATGAAAAGAGAGTGTGTATCATTTGATTTCTTTATTAACATTATTTTTTAGCAATTATTTCTAGTAGCTGAAGGAATCTTTCCTCTCTCTCTTTTGTCTCCCTTTCTCTCTCTCTCACTTCTCGGCCTCTTCTTTCATCTCTTTCTCTGGCCTCCTGTTCTAGTCTCTTCTCATGCTCTCGTCGCTCTCTTTCTTTTCTTTCCTCCTTCTCCTCCATCTCTATCCATCGCCTCTCCTCCCTTTCAATGGCATCTCTTTCTCTTTCAGCTTCCCTCTCCTCCATCTCTCGGATCAGCTCCTCAAAATCTTTTCTTTTCCTCCCTACTCTTTCACGCTCTGACCTCACTGAGGATGGAGAGGTAACAGCAGCATCCGGGCCAGATGAGGCAATAAGGGTGGGTGGTGTGATGGAGGGTCTGCCCCCTATTGCCTCATCCATGGCAGAATACCATTTCCAGGATGCTGCAGTAACATCCCCATCCTCAGTGCTCACCCCAGTCTGTGGACATTTCAGATCCTACAAATATTTGAAAACAGAATATCAAGACAGTGAAGTATATTGTAAAACATATGCCCCCAGTTTCACAGACAAGGCTTAAGCTAGTCCTAGACTAAAATGCATTTTTGAGTTGTGTTAACTGAAAGAAACTTGCACTGATGTATCTTAAAATATGTCAGTGCCATTGTTTTGTCTTAAGATACACACCGGAAATGTTTTTTTTTAGGGCACATTTATAAAAGTTACTTAAATGTACTAATTGAACTAATGCCTAATCCTAGTTTAGCCTAAGTCCTGTTTGTGAAACCGGGCCATGATTTATTAAATTACTACATTACAGGGCCAAACATAGGCATGATTAAATCATGACAGAATTCTCATTTTGGGGTGAACAACAATAATTAAAAAAAAAAATCTTACTTTGTATTTTTGTTTAAGGTTTTCCCATTTTTTTTTAATCTGAACAGCAGACATTTTGCCCTCTAGCCTCTGCTCTGTGATAAAAACTCTGCAATAAATGCACAGAAATCAAGCATATAATGAATGCAGTAAGAGCTAGAGTAGAAATGTTTACATCTAACGTTACAACTAACTTACCATTGAATCTACAGCACTTGAATAAAATTACATTTGTCTTGTATACTTACTCAAAACCTTTTTTTGCTGCGTTCCTTTTCCCAGTGAAGAGGGCTTCATTAGCCACTCTCCACTCAATTAAAACACGGGTGTGTTCATCACCCCCTGCAAAATCAACACAGATTTTAACATGTAATGAACCATGGTCAATCTATTAATGTTACATGGACAAGCTGCCTGAGGTACACTTGTTAACAGTAGCTTGCTATGTAGCCAACAAATATTTGATAATATCAACACTGGTAAAGGAGAAATAAAATCGTTTTAATTTACTGAAGTTGTGTAACTATCTCATTAAACTGCTAAACAACGAACGTCGTTGTTTAATGAAAACAGTGTTAGCTAGCTGATTTACATTAGCTCGGTCTAATAATGATAAAACTACAATTTTTCTAAATTGGCTGGAAAAGGACACCCTCAATTTACATTATTTAAACGTTTAACAATCAATCGTTTACTTATATGATGTTAAACAAATACAATTTAACCACAAATAAACAAAAAAAGTTTCTAAAGTACTTACACTTGAAAACAGCCGCATCCCCGTTTTCCGCCATTTTCAAATATAACGACAACTCCGCTCTCCCGTGGCATCATGGGATAGTAAAGTGTCCATCGTATGCGCACTTCAGAATCTCGCCGGAAGTAGTAGGCCATCCGGGTACTTTTCGCATACTGTTTTTCGAATTCTATGAATTCGGACATACTACTCTGCTCGCGTACTGTTTTTCGCATACTATATAGTATGGAAGTACGCGATTTCGGACGCAGCCTTTATCAGCTCGCTCAGTTAGTGGTAGGGCTGCACGTTTTCAAGTTTTTCATTAACCGTTAACCGAGGCCCTTAGCGGTTAATACTCGGTTAACCTAGCCGGATCTCACGAAAAATGCGTATAAATAGTACGAGTGTGCAATGTCGTGGAATGTATATGATACGCACTTTATGGCGTATTACCGTATTTCCTCAAATAAAAGCCTGTATTCAATTAAACGCCGGGCCTCTGAAAGTGGCCGGGGACGTGGCCAGCACGAACAAATAAAGGCCGGTCTCAAATTAAGGCTGGGGAAAAAATATTTCCTTTCATTTCATGTGCATTCAAGTTCAGTGTAACGTACAGTAGGGTTATGCCGAAGGAGCGAAACCATCGTGGCCATCGCCCCCCGCTGTAAGTCTTGCGAGTGCGACGCACATCCTGGTCTCTTCTATACTTAACCTAAACACTTTGCAGGGATTGCTCTGTAAATTAAATAGAGAATATAACTGATGCATATCTGCTATTTTAAATACTGTAGTCTATGAGAGATGTGACGTGTGTTAGTCTGTGAAAGCTACACAAATGATCTTGACAATCTCTAAGTCTCTCGTCTTTTTACACATCTTATACTCTGCATTTAACTTAAAATATTTTATTTTGTACAAGAAAACAGCATAGGCTTCAAAATAAATTATGTTATTGAAATATTGTAAAGAGGTCATTTGAACTACTCGTATTGTAAAAAACAATATGCAAAATCAAAATGGAATAGCTCCATAACGGATTGAGACAAGTGCGCGCATTAGTTGGGTTAGAAAATTAAAAAAATAAAAATAAAGTAGAAAATAATATTTATGTAAAGAGATATATATTAAAATTAAAAGTGCTTAAAGGAACACAACTCTTCTTAAGTGGAAGGAAGCTTTTTTCCCTCACGTGGAATATAGAAAGCACAGTTGGGTTGAGTCTATAAAACACGAAAGAACAACAAATATATCACAAAAAAACCTTTCTTTAAAATGAATTTCGTTTTGTATAAATTGTATCTTAATTTTAATCTCTGTTTTATCAACCAAATTGCCCGGATTTAATAAATAACAAGCCATTAGCTATAACAGACAATGACATGAGGTGGATGCGCAGGGCGATCAACGGCTTAAATGAACAACTAGGCTACTAGAAAAGAAAAAAACTTTAGTTAGGGACAGCCCTTACTATTTATTTCAGATAGGCCTATATTTTGTCCAGCATGTCACAAAGGGAGTTCTGGGTTGAACGGCGGTGCTGAGCGGAATGAGCTTCAGAAATGAGCGGAATCTCCAGAAAGACGCTCTCACTCTGGAGGAAATATTACCGCTCTTTCAACGCACATACCGCAGAAGTCACAATTTGACCTCATGTAATTTGACCTCTTCAACTTTACTTATTGAGGCGATAGTTGACCGGCATAGCCTATCATCAAAATGTCTGGAAAACGAAATCTCTGCCGGTCACTTTGACCGGCACCCTTTTTTTCTAACTGAAACTCTGGTGTGCGCGCCGCAACCCCGAGATACAGACACACACAAAAAAAGGGTAGTTCATTTTTGCACTGCATTGCAATACTTGCATTTTGCCCCGTCACTCTCAATTTTAAAGTGCTCCCACGCTGTAGCCTACTTTTCTTTGCCCGCTTCATGTTAGAAAACTCATGACTTCTTCTTGTGGATATTACAAATGTCTGGGAGCGTTCTGGCGGTCTCTAGTGGTGCAAAAATATATTACAACTAAATTCAAAGCACGCCATTGACGCCACTTAACCGAGCAAAATGTTTCACTCGGTTACGCAATTTTTAACGGTTAATCGGTTAATCGGTTAACCATGGACACCCCTAGTTAGTGGTGAAGGAGTTGGCTGAAGCCGTCCGTCTCCCACCACCTGTGAGAAAAACCCAGGCTGAATTACCGACTGCTTTTGACAAACACCAAGGTCGTGTGGTAATGTAATTGCTCTCCGAATCCACATCTCTGAGTTTTCAAGAATATATCACTTCAAAATTCACTGTTTATATCCTTTTTTGACCCCTGCAGAGCACCGTACGGTTGCGTGCGCTGTAATTTGGATGCATTTCTAGACTTGTATTTCTTTAAATGCTGGCAAGTGTTTACAAGAGCAAAATATTTCATCACCGCTCAAAAAATAAAAGAAGAAAAGCACGTAAACATTTGAATTGGGCTGTTATTTATGGCAGCATTTATTCTTATCATATCAAGCATATGACATTTTATTTACAGTATATACAATCATGTTATGATTGCACGAGATATGCACCACGAGAGCAGCGCGTTCCGATCACAAAACTCTCCTCTCCACCGTAAATCACAATCCGAATGCATGAGATTTTATCACTGACACTGAGGTGGTGTGCACAGTTAATGTGAGAGTCAAAGGCGAACGGCGCGTGACATACGTCACGACCAAACGTTAGCGATTGGTTATGGCAGATCCAGAGTGACTCTTGGCAGATCCAATAGTTTTAAACTTCAACAGAGTACCCGCCTTCAAGGAAGTAAACGCTTGTCAAAGGAGAGTGGCCAGATTAAGACTCTATGTACAAATTAAATGTATGAGAGTCTGGTAAGACCAGGCTAGTGTTTTGTAGCAAGTTGATGCAAAAGTTCAAATTGTACTTTCAAATCAAAACCAGCAGAGGGTAGCAATCTCTCTCTCTCTCTCTCTCTCTCTCTCTCTCTCTCTCTCTCTCTCTCTCTCTCTCTCTCTCTCTCTCTCTCTCTCTCTCTCTCTCTCTCTCTCTCTCTCAAACCATATTTCCATTTTTAAATATATCTAGTTTGTCCTCTTAAACATCTAAACTTAAATATCACATAATTTATGGAATGGTAAAGCACAGTCAGCCTATAATGTTCTGTCATAAAAGTAGCAGGAAAGTAATTCTCTGTAATAGTATCTTTCCCCTCTCAAGATTTTAGGATGGGGGATAGATGAAGAAAACAGAGGACGCTAAGATATTATGAATACAATGAGAGCATATCAAATTTAATTAACAACAATAAAAGGATTCTTAAAGATTGAGCACTTAAAAGGCTTCAGGAAACTGTACCATTAAGGGTATTGACTTGGCCTTGACTATAATTCCTTCTCCATATGAACTACATGAACGTTTCAGGCCAGAAGAAGGTTAACAGAGCCAAACACAAGACTGTTAGTAGTTGAGTCAGTGGGTCAAATGGCACAGCTGGGTTTTACTGGGGTTATGTTTTAAAAGAGCAGAAGCCCCTAAAACAAACTGTCTATTGCTCATATAACAAGTCAGATGTCCAGCGCTAAATTGGTCAAGCGTTTATAAACAGCTGATTCGCCCTGATTCGCAAGAACCTGTTGAACAATGGAAATGAGCATAGCTTAAGAGCATGTGACCTCAAAACCCTTGTAAAAGTTCAGACAAATCTATCATTGCTTTTAGTCACATACAAAAAAGCACAGATCATTTCAATTGACATAGGTGATTAGATAGACTATTTATTCTTTTAAAGAAAAACTTCCAAAATAATCTTTACATTTGTGTTTCAAGATTCTTCAAACATGCTAATTTTATTTTCCAGAACACAAAATAACAGTATACAGATTTAGAATAACTTGAAATTGCATACAATCATCTCAAAATTCTCATTTTTGGGCAAACTATCCATTTAAAGCATCTACTTTCAAGTTAAACAACACTTTAGTTCAATTTTATACATTTGCAGATTTTAGACTTTGTGTTATTTTTGTGTTAATTGCTAATCACACCTTTAGATCATGGAAAAGGTTTTTATTTTTTTATTTTAAGTACAATATTTACAAATGAGAAATTAGATGAAAATTATATAGACCAACAAAACATACATTATGGTCAGTACGATTTGGGTGTGTGTGTGTGTGTGTGTGTGTGTGTGTGTGTGTGTGTGTGTGTGTGTGTGTGTGTGTGTGTGTGTGTGTGTGTGTGTGTGTGTGTGTGTGTGTGTGTGTGTGTGTGTGTGTGTGTGTGTGTGTGTGTGTGTGTGTGTGTGTGTGTGTGTGTGTGTGTGTGTGTGTGTGTGTGTGTGTGTGTAACTGTAAGTGTAACTGGGAAAAGTCTTTTGATTGTTTAACAATCTGCTTTTCTCATTAGGCGTGACAGCTGTTGCACTGCATTAACCCCTTTTATCCAAATCAAAGTGAAAACACTGGGAATATGTTGTGGTTTTGCTCTGCCTAATGAGTATCATTCAGTAAAAATATACAGTGTGGAGGAAGAATTTAATTATTTCATACAGTGTCTCAACACCCCTCATAACAGATGGTGTTATACCAGTGCTCAATCTTCATCCCGTGAATGTTATTCACATCTTCTTTGAGAAGGAGTGACACGCCCTTGATAAAAACAGTTTAACAGATGGCCTCTGGTTATGCGATTCCTTCACAAAGTCTCGCAGGCATCACACAACAGATTGTGTTTAACTTTCTCAGACCAGAACTTTGGCTGATTATGGTCATGTTGATATAAGAAATGGACAGTCAGTGAAGAATATAATTCTTATTAATGCTCAGTATGTCAGTGTTAAATTAGAAAGCTGTTGCTCATAAGCAACGCCATATTGTGGATTCTGGTAGCTTGCAACAAGTCTAATTAATCCAACTAACAACAGGTATTTCATGACATTTCTAATTTTGAAGGATAACTTACTATTGCGTTTAAATGTACCACTGTAGACGCACACCTGTGCATGATGGACATTCTCTTTTCATTACACCACATGTTGATAAAAGATGTAAAAGAAACAAAGAATAGCAAAAACAGCCGTATTTCTTGAAAAGATGTAGAATATCTGGTTCTCTGTTCTGACTGGAAAGAAGATACACTTTGCAAAACACAATAATAAAATAAATTTTTATTGGAATTATCTTCATCTGTGTGCACTTCTGACCCTGTGGACATTTTGAAAACACAATTTTCACACACATAGTCACTAACATTTGCACTTTTTGTAGGCCTATGTTTATATGTTTAGCTATTTTGCGGTGAAGATTACATTTTTAACATTTTTATAAGTGGCTACAAACTTATTTGTCTTGCTACGTTTTAATTTAGGCTATTTTGTGATTTTTATGAAATGACTGCTTGATTGAAAATGAAGAAAATGTACGTAGGCTAAAGGTAAGTGATGAATATATCAAGTAGCCTAGGCTACTTTAATTAATTTTTCTTTATTTTCATCACACATCACACAATGTCTCATTTCATCACGAGTATAGCCTACTTCTTCTTACTGACTAGTAGCTACACTTCCTTGGTAGCCTACACACTAACTTTTTTTTGGGTGGTGGGGTTGGTCGCTGTGGTGGAAATGACGCCACCACTGTGGGACGTTGTTTACAAATGTGAATAAAGTATTAGTAGATTAACTGAAAAGGTTAGGGTTAAAATATGTAGTGGATTAAACGAGCTGAACTGGAGAATGGGACAGTTGTAGCTCGAGATGCTCCAGCGGGAGGAGGTGTGTGTGGTCTGGACAGCAGCCCATGAAACACTCGCTGTTCGCCTCAAAGACCGCTGAAGACACATCGGATATTTCTTTGCCAACTTTCATTTTGGGACTTATCGGTCAGGATATTAACCTGAATAGTGTTATCGGTTTGAACACGCTCTTACGGTTTTTCTAAAGAGCATTAAAGACGGAAATGCGTTTGAACATCTGTGTGGGGTGCCTTGCTATTATATTTATTATGTTAAACAACACTGTCAGTTGTCAAAAAGGTAAGTGGATCGATACTTTGGACTGAATGCTATACAGAAGGCTACATTCTTGTCACATATAGAGAATGTTGGGCAACAGATTTGATTGCTTTATATATATATATATATATATATATATATATATATATATATATATATATATATATATATATATATATATATATATATTATAGCAGTTTGTATTTTTTAGAGCAGTTTGCAATTTATTCGATCACTTTATTATGCAATTCATTATTAATAATTGTATATCAATGTATTAATTTCCTTGATGTAGCTATGGTCATCACACTTAAAAGTGCCCTAGGTATTTTTTTTATTATTATTTTTTTTTATTAAAACGTTTTACTCTTAAATAAATGTACGGTCATTTTGTCAAACAACAATAAAAAGTTTTAATTCCATATGAGAGATATCCTGACCCAGCCTTCCCAAGGGCGCCTTGACATCACATGACGTGACGTGACTTGCACTACACTTTCTACTATCAATTATATGTTTACTTTATGTGGCTTTTTCACCATGCATAATTTGTTCATCTGAATTTGGTCCTTTCATCGAGTACGCGGTACAGTCAATATCCATCTTAGATAATCGAGCAGCATGTCATCTTGCCACTGTGCCTTTTTTTTCTTCCATTTATGCCAGCAAAAGATACAGTATATGTGACCCTGGACCACAAAACCAGTCATAAGTCGCACGGGTATATTTGTGGCAATAGCCAACAATACGGGTCAATAATACGTGTCAAAATTATCGCTTTTTCTTTTATGCCAAAAATCATTAGGATATTTAGTAAAGATTATGTTCCATGAAGATATTTTGTAAATTTCCTACTGTAAATATATATATATAAAAAAATGTATTATTAGTAGTAATAATATGCATTGTTAAGCTTCATATGGACAGCTTTAAAGGCGATTTTCACAATATTTAGATTTTTTTGCACCCTTAGATTCCAGATTTTCAAATAGTTGACAACATATTGTCATATCCTAACAAACCATATATCAATGGAAAGCTTATTTATTTATCAGCTTTCAGATGATGTAGTAATCTCAATTTTTTTTTTTAAATGTACCCTTATGACTGATTTTGTCACATTAGGCCATCAAGTGCTTGAATTACTCTCAAATTATTGTTGCTTCTTGTCAGAGACATGTTTTCATTCCTTTGGATGTCAAAGGGTGATTTCATAAGGAAAGAGACACTTAGTGAATTCTTAGTAAATGGCATCTTTAATTTTCAGATGCCACTTGGTTTGAATTTTTGTATTTCATGAAATTCATATTTTCATTTTATTATTACAGTAATAAAAAAGAGTTTGTTTATTCAGAAAAATGCATTAAATTGATCCACAGTGACAGATTATTACAATGTTAAAAATATTTATTTTTAAAAACAAATGCTGTTCTTTTGAACTTTCTATTCCTCATAGAACCCTGAACTGTTTTCAACATTGATAATAAGAGATGTTCCTTGAGCACAAGATCAGCATATTAGAATGATTTCTGAAGGATAAAGGAAAATTCAGCTTTGCAATCACAGGAATAAATTACATTTTAAATATAAAGAATTATAATAATATTGCACAATTTTACCGTTTTAACTGTATTATAAGAGACTTCCATCAAAGCCTTTAAAAAATCTTACTGACCCCACACTTTTGAATGGTAGTGTAAATAAAAGACCTGATTTCATACTTGTCTCAGTGATGTGGTATTGTATTCCTCTGTGAGTGAAAGTGTGCGTTTGTGTGTATTATTACAGTGGAGCCCCCTGAATGCAGTCGTGGGGGTTATACTGTTCTTCAGAGCCCGTACCGAAGCACCAGGTTCAGCTCACAGCAGCTGCTCCAGTCTGCCCTGCAGGACCTTGTTTGTGATCATTCACTCTCTCCTGGATGGTATCAGTTCCAGATCTTTGATAAGCCGGCCCGTATGCCCACCAAATGTGTGGAGGTACAGTACAGTACATCTATGTAATAGGTCCAGCTTGCTGAACAATGGTTCCTTTATGTTATGTTTCTATATGACGGTAACCTCTGCAGGTGAATCAGTGTGGAACACAAGCCCCAGTGTGGCTCTCCCTGGCCGAGGGAGAGACTCTCCCACGCCCTCTAGAGGTCAAGCAGATGACGGCCTGTGCTACCTGGCAGTTCCTCGGAAGCGGCAGTAAAGACTGCTGTCTTTTTCGCCTGCCTGTCGCCGTACGCAATTGCGGGGACTTTTATGTGTACTTGCTCCAACCGACGCAAGGATGCATGGGATATTGCGCTGAAGGCAAGTCAATGAACCTCACTGGCCTATTTGACATGTTAGCATGATTATCCACTGGTTCTGCATCATGCATCCCAAAGGTTTTGAAAAATAAGACAGAAATCATCCTATTCAAAGTGTGGTGTTTGAAAAGCAATGGAGGATATGCATTGACGTCACTTTCTTGCCAGAACACTTCCCCTCAGCTGGACTGAGTGGCAAAAGAGCTGCTGCATGACTGGATTTAATAGGGGAAACTGCGAAAATCACACATACCAAAAATCCAGTTATCCATTGATATTCACTCTAAAAAAAACAAAGAGTACAAAATTGTGCAGTGGCTGTCACTGGGATGGTAACCTTAAAGGAACACTCCACTTTTTTTTTAATATAAGCTCATTTTCCAACTCCCCTAGAGTTAAACAGTAGAGTTTTACCGTTTTTCGAATCCATTCAGCTGATCTCCAGGTCTGGCGGTAGCACTTTTAGCATAGCTTAGCATAGGTCATTGAATCTGATTAGATCGTTAGCATCTCGCAAAAACAATGACCAAAGTTTCAATATTTTTCCTATTTAAAACGTGACTTTCTGTAGTTACATCATGTACTAAGACAGACGGAAAATGAAAAGTTCTAGGCCGATATGGCTAGGAACTATACTCTCATTCCTGCGTAATAATCAAGGAACTTTATGCCGTACCATGGGTGCAGCGGTGCAATGATATTACATAGCGCCTGAAAATAGTCCCCAGCATGCTCTCTGTGTAAGCAGGTTGTCACGTTGGTTATGGTGACGGAAGTTAGCCTATTTTCAGGCGCTGCGTAAAATCGCAATTTTTCTTAGTACACGATGTAACTACAGAAGAGTCAAGTTTTAAAAAGGAAAAATAACGAAACTTTGGTCTTTTTTTTTTTTTTGCGAGATGCTAACAGTCTAATCAGATTCAATGATCTATGCGCTAAGGTATGCTAATAGTGCTAGCGCCAGACCCGGAGATCGGCTGAATTGATTCGAAAACGGTAAAACTCGTTAGGGGAGTTGGAAAATGAGCCTATTTTCAAAAAAAAAAAAGTGGTGTTCCTTAAGGGTACATTTTTGTACCCCTAAGTAGAGGAAAACAATGGTATGATATTACCCTAAGGACCAATTGTGTACTTTTAAAAGTACAGTTATACATTTTGTTCCCCAAGGAATGTCAACACTCAGCCAGGAATTGAAGAGTTTGGTTGCAAAACGGTTTGGTTTGGTTGGTTGCCATTTTTTGACATTTGCATTTTATTATTGGAAATCAATGTTCAGATGTACCTTAATCTATGTGTGAATTGCTGCCATTAATAAGATTTAAAAATGTAAATTTTAAGCCTACTACAAAATGTATTTTTTCACAAAACGCGATATCCGCCAGCCCAGTTTCTTTACAAAGTGCGATATAACGGTTAGGCTATAGAACGTTCTGGATGCTGCGCGTCGTGCGCGAGCTCAGGATGTCACGCGAGGAGAGAGTCACCGCCGGTGAAGTGCTCCGAGTTTGCTCAGTGATTTAACGATAATATCAAAACAAATAACATATTTTTAAAAAGAGGATTCAATAGGCTAACTAAAAAACGTTTATCATTTAATTGTTTATACTGTAGGCGAGCTGTCAGTCACGTAGGTTACGTCACTGATCAACAGACACACACACACACACATTGATTCACTAGCTTTTCTTAATGGTATTACAGTAGTAGAATATAGCCAAAGGTGGATATATAGCGTTTTGCAAAAAAAAAAAAAAAAAGTGGTTCTGTTCTGGCCAAAACTAACTCAGAATCTTATTATTATTAATCAATCTTTGTATATACTATTCCATATATTTATGATGTATTGTTTTTTTAACCAATTTAAGATGTTTGACAATGTTAAGATAAATATGTTGCATTTTGGCATGGTTTTTGACTTATTTATGAACTATTTATGGACATAAAATTAAATAAAAAATATCCTGGATTTGAAGAATATTGTGTCCCTGGCCTTCACTGAGCTAAAGTAATAGTTTAATGTACAAAAAAAATGTGAATGAACTTGACTGTTGATGTCAAATAATAATGGCAAATAACCAATTTTCTCAAAATGGATATATCGCGTTTTGCAACCAAACTCTTCAATTGTTTCCTGACATTTATATGAGCCTGATTTCGATGCCGGGAAAATACATAAAGCAAATTTGCCTGTGAACACTTTATAAATACAATATAGGTAGGTCTAAAACCGGGTGATCACTAATATCAATGTTTTATATATAATACCATATCGTCCAGCCCCAAAACTTGTATAGTTTTTTCCAATTATGCTGAATATAAAATGGGAATTATTTAATTGATGAGTTGTCAATACATTATATAACAATACAATATATAGGGTATGATTTTAGCCCAAAATTCAACATATTGACACAAACCGATAACTGCAAATCCATTTTTCGCTGCCTGGAGTCCAATTGTTTCTGTGAACTGCAGCAATCCATTTGCTTCTCTATTCTGTAGCTTTCGACAGTCTGTAAAAATATACCCCAGATTTCTTGTCAAATCTATTTGTACAGTAAATCTCAAAGTTCTTTCCCATTTTAAATGCATGTGTGTGTTTTTCACAGCATTCACGCTGAAAACCAATTCTGCCACTCAGTCTTTTTGCCATTCAGTAGGCGTAAGGTGCATACCCTCTGAGTTAAAAAAAAGACTCATCATTACATTTTATTATATTCGCAGAGATTTCGGAATCCAATCAAACCAGCTGTGATGGGAGACAAAGGAATAGCGATGGAACCTGCAGTGGTGAGTAGTCCATACTTGTCCACCAATATTTTAAAACTACATCTTTAAAACTAAATAATCTAAACAAAATAATTTAAACGTGATAGATTTAACACATTCATTTTTAATCACTTTTTTCACCAAAGGGTTTTTCAGAGCTTGTGAAATGTAGTAAAATGAACTGCTGCATATTATCTGAAAGGTTCCCCAGATTTCTTTGTCACGCAGGCAGTTTAGAGTTGGCAATCATATGATTGGAATGTTCCTGCCCCCATGTTATCCTGCTAATGAATCTAGCAGAAGTTCATGTATTTGTGTTGTTTTTGTGTTTCAACTGTGGCATGGAGCGTCGCCTTGGCAGCTGATCACAAGTGATCCTTCTCCTGGTCTTAGGCACCCCAACAGAGGCTCTTACCCACTTTTCTTTCTAGTGGAATCCTTCAACACACTTACTTTAGAAGTGTCCTTCGTCAGGCATCATAAAGCATGTCTTGGAAGTGAAATAGACATGATAATTAAGAGTTTGGCCTGAAATCCCTGTCCCCCCCTCTATTTCACACAAAATGGCTTTAATATTCTCCAAATTCACTATAGTAATGCATAAACCCCTCTGTTTCATACTCTAGAAAACATTTTGGTTTTATAAACAGCAATAGACATACAGCAGGGTCACCAAATCTGACAAGAGAGCATTAGAGTTTACAAAAATCTGTTACCTTCTGGCTTTAATGACTTAACCCTTTATGGTACAGAGTTGCAATCTAATCATTTTCTTGCTATTCAGGAACATATACAATATATTGCACTATGGGAATTAAAAGGGCAGGCCTTAAGGTAGCCAATTATGTGCTGTTTTTAAGTAAAATTACATTTGAATGTCCCTCCAAAACTATATTTACCCCTATCTTTCCCCCTACCTCATTTCTTTGGAATGTAAATTAGATATTTGTATTCACAAATCATCTTTGTTTAACATAGTAAAACTGTAAAAAGAAGACAATTGTTGTAAATTGAGAAAATATGAATGTTTCCATATGACAATGCACACTGTACCACTACGGAAAAATAGGTATGTTGCCATATGGCAATGCTGTACCACAGGGGAATTGTAGTAGTGTATTCCCCCACTGGGAGTTTTTATACATAGTAGCATCAATAATATAATTGCAGTTTACTGTAGTATATTTGTATTTATGTATAAATAAATAACAAAATTATTTATTCTTTTCAGACAATTAATACAGCAATACAGATATATATATTTAGATATGCACAGTATAGGGTTTAAAGTATATATTATTTGTGATCACATTTTAGATAATAGTCCAATTCTCACTGTTAACTATTACTTTTTATTGGGTATTATATTGGGAGGGGTGTATATATGGTAATGCAGAATAAGGCATTAATGTGTGCTTTATAAGTACTAATGAACAGCCAATATCTAAGTAATATGCATGCTATTAAGCAACTGGTTAATAGTGTGAATTGGATCCTAAACTAAATGTCTATGTATATATGCAGTATTTGTAATTTATCTCTCAGAACTACAGCCTCCCTCTTCTGCAGTACCACTGATTGTTGCTGAGCTCTCCGACAACAGTGTGTACCTGAAATGCACGTTTGATGACCGTAGTGGGAACAGCTCTCTGGGATATGTAGTGACATGGTGGCGACTCTCACCCGAGAGCAACAGAGAAGAGCTCAGGAAAGACACCACAATAGAGACTTTTGCTCTCATCGAGCTGGATGGGATCAACCTGCGACTGGGAGACAGGGTAGTCACTTTGTATTCAGTATTCACATGAATTTAAATTCATATTTTTGAATCTTAACCTATATATCTATGTCTCAGATCCATTGCAGTTGCACTAGTTTTTTTCTGGAGTCTCCTAATATACAAAGCCTTCCTGTGGAGAGTGAAGAGTTTTATGCAGGGATCCAAGTATGTCTCTATTCTCGTCCTGTGAAATACAGTTTGTTTGTGTTAGTTAAGAGTTGTTTTCTGCTAGACTTATAGTTTATGCATATTTTCCAGATGAAACCCCAAGCTGTGTCTATTTCAGAAGACGGGCGAGAGTATAAACTGACAGTGGAGAGCACTGTACCTTTACCATGTTTCTCAGAGAGATGCACTTTGCCTTTGCATCTTACTACCAGTAGTCAAGGTGGAGTCAAAAATTAAAACAAAACAAAACAAAACGTATAAAGAAAATATAAGTCATATGTTGAAATATATTTTTAGACTTTTATGTGATTCATCCTTTAGCTCCAACTTGTAATATTTTATCCTAAATATTAATGTCAGAAATTTCCCTCATGTAAACTTTAATAAACAAATGCACCATGTCACCCATAACTGAAAATTTTACTTAAAAGGTTTGTCTCCAGTGGCAGGTGAGAAGGACCTGGGTGTTGATTTAGTCCTGTCCTCCTGTGAGGTCGAGCTGTTTCAAATCCCTTGTCATAATGGATTCTGTAGCCAAGCATCTGTTCACTACAGCGCAGTGACTGATATATGGAAAGATGGAGACAGAAGCACAGAAATACAAATCAAACCCATATTCAGCACCAACTTCCTGTGGAATGGGTACGCTCCTCAAAGTGTGCAGGTGGGCCTTATTTGATTATATATGCTATTTATTATATGTGGTTTAGGAATATATATACAGTCAAACCAAAATGTATTCAGACACCATCAACATTTTCTCACATTATCACAGTTTATTCGCTACATTTTTGAAAATGGTAATAAAATATGACAAGAACTCAGAGTTAAACTGTGTCAGAACAAATACATCTTGATAATGTCAGATAACTTTGATAGAAAGGTGTGTAATGGATTACAATCAACCAATCAGCTGTCAGCTGTTAAATTTAAGTACACAATTTGATAATACAAATTTAGCAATGCTTAATTTTGTTCAGTCTGTGGTGTAAAAGGTTGCTTTAGCAATTAAAGAAAAAAAAAAACCTTAAGCAAAACATGGTCAGGTCAAATTTTGGTCCCAAATTTTTACTGTTAGTCCACTGTATGAAGAATTTGTGGTATAATATGTCACAGTTTACTTTATTTTGCTATCCTCACTTACATACATTAACTATAGTGTCCTGCATCCACTAGTAAAAAATGATATCTGGTGTCTGAATAATTTTTGGTTTGACTCACCGATTAACATTATGACCCCTGACAGGTGAAGTGAATAACATTAATTATCTCTTCATCACAGCACCTGTTAGTGGGTGGGATATATTAGGCAGCAAGTGAACATTTTGACCTCAAAGTTAATGTCTTATAAGCAGGACAAATGGGCAAGTGTAAGGATTTGAGCGAGTTTGACAAGGGCCAATTTGTGATGTCTAGACGACTGGGTCAGAGCATCTCCAAAACTGCAGCTCTTGTGGGATGTTCCCGGTCTGCAGTGGTCAGTATCTGTCAAAAGTGAAGGAACAGTGGTGAACCGGCGACAGGGTCATGGGTGGCCAAGTCTCATTGATGCACTTGGGGAGCGAAGGTTGGCCCGTGTGGTCCAATCAATCAGACGAGCTACTGTAGCTCAAATTGCTCAAGAAGTTAATGCTGGTTCTGATAGAAAGCTGTCAGAATACATAGTGCATCACAATTTGTTGCGTATGGGGCTAAAGAACTGGACCACGGAGCAATGGAAAAAGGTGGCCTGGTCTGATGAATCACATTTTCTTTTACATCATGTGGATGGCCGGGTGCGTGTGCGTGTGCGTCGCTTACCTGGGGAACACATGGCACACAGGATGCACTATGGCAAGAAGGCAAGCCGGCGGAGGCAGTGTGATGCTTTGGGCAATGTTCTGCTGGGAACTGGGTAGTACATGTTCTGCTTTGACATGTACCACCTGCTTAAGCATTGTTGCAGACCATGTACACCCTTTCAGGAAACGGTGATGAAGAAGGTTCCCTGGTGGCTGTGGTCTCTTTCAGCAGGATAATGCGCCTGCCGCAAAGCAAAAATGGTTCAGGAATGTTTTGAGGAGCACAACGAGTTTGAGGTGTTGACTTGGCCTCCAAATTCCCCAGATCTCAATCCAGTCGAGCATCTGTGGGATGTGCTGAACAAACAACTCCGATCCATGGAGGCCCCACCTCGCAAATTACAGGACTTAAAGGATCTGCTGCTAACATCTTGGTGCCTGATACCACAGCACACCTTCAGGGGTCTAGTGGAGTCCATGCGATGGGTCAGAGCTGTTTTTGGTAGCAAAAGGTGGATCACCACAATATTAGTCATAATGTTATGCCTGATCAGTATATATATAATATATATATAATATATATGTATATGCTTGTTCTTTCTCTCAGATTCTTGTGAAGGACGTTCCATCAGCTCACTGTTACACTTTTACGGACCCTCACATCATCACATTTGATGGCAGGTAAAAACTCTACACTCAAACTATAGTCCAATAATAAAAGATGATGTATTGAATGTATTGTTTTTTGTATTTGAAAAAAAAAAAAAGTTATATAATATATATAATTATTATTATAAATATAATTATTACAATTTTTTATATATATATATATATATATATATATATATATATATATATATATATATTCTAGTTTCTTTAGTGTGTTATGTTGCTGTTTGACCATAAAAAGGTCTGCACAGTTACAAATTTAACAATAAAGGGAGTTATTTTCTATATCAGTAATCGCTGTTTCTGAAATCCCTGAAAATGCTCAGATTATAGTCTTGAGTTTTCTTCCAGAAATGTTCACGTCACAATATTCCTCGTGTAAATAATTTCCGCCCAACGCAAAATAAAAGTTGCGAGGCCTGTTTGATTTGCATTATAGAGTATTGAAACATGAAGGGCTGTGACATTTCCAAAACATGCTCGAAGCGGTTGTCAATCACAACACACTGGTCCAGCCGACCAATCAGATCACATTGAGTTTTTCAGAAGGAGGGGCATTTCTAAATAAGTGTTCAGAGTGTTACTCACAGACTGTGAAGAGAGGTGCTGCAACAATGTAAAATATGTGAAAAATAATGTTTTTGAACATTCAGGCATGAAACGGTATTCTAGTACACACAAAATCAAGACTTTGTAAAAGGGCATAGTAGGTCCTAAAGGGTCATCCAAAAAATGAAATTCTGTCATCATTTACTCACACTCATGTTGTTACTAACCTGTAATACTTTCATTCTTCTTTGAAACACAAATTAAGTTATTTTAATGAAATCCGAGAGATTTCTGTCCTTCCACATCAGTTGGGGTAAATGGGCGCTTGCATGCCACGCAAGAACCAATGAGGTTTGTTCTCGCACACCAAGCATGTTCGGTTGAGCTTCTGTTTGTGTTCACTGATTTATAGGTAAATAAAAGCCTAAATTAAATCTGTTCATTATATAAAGCGACGAAATCTCTTCAGAAACAAAATATTCGATTAGGTTCGTTTTACGAACTCTTTATGAACTATTTGAAGCATCAAAGTGGGAGTTGGGTGAACTGTCAATGGAGGGACAGAAATCTCTCAGATTTAATTTAAAGATGTATGAAAGTCTTACGGGTAATTGATCACATTTTTTTTTTTTTTTTAGGGTGAACTAACCCTTTAAAACCACTTTTTGTTTTTTTTATTCACAGGAGGTATGATAACTACCAGATAGGCACCTTTGTACTGTACAGGAGCACTGCTCGACCATTTGAGGTGCATGTGCGACAGTGGGAATGTGCCAGCATGACCGCCCATCCCACCTCGTGTGTCTGTGGCTTTGCAGCCAGGGACGATAGTTATGTGGTCACTTATGACATGTGTAACGGGCTGTTGGGAGAGACAAAGCCACGTCTCTCTGTGAAGAACGGAGATCTGGTAAAGAGTGGCATCCGTGTTACTGAGTCCTACCAGGGCCGCAAAGTCACTGTGAGTGGTATTGGGTGTATATTCATTTTTGATTATTTCTTGAAAGTTTGATGAACATGATGACTAGAACAGAGTTGCATTATACATACTGCTTAATCCATATAAAGTGATAAATATAAGCATTTTCTGTCCAGATTATGTTCTTGTCTGGGGCATTTGTGCGTGCGGATGTTGCTGACTGGGGAATGAGTCTGACTGTAAGGGCTCCAGGCTCTGATCAAGGCCACACTGAAGGCCTGTGTGGAACCTTTGATGGACAGCCAATGAATGACTACCACAAAGAGGGTGGAGAGACTGTAGAGAACAGCACCTCCTTTATAAATGCGTGGAGGTGAGACTCACCCTGTTGAATTTGATCAATATTCAAATTGTAATGCTTTTGTGCATGGTCGGCGTGCCAGGCGCATGGTCCAAAAGGGTACCTAGTCTCTTAATGAGTTAGGGGTGTGTTTTAGGCATAACGTGCAATAAACCAACCAGAGTCACATCTCCCATTCCCTTTAAAAGCCAGTTGCTATTTACATGGACGAATTTGCGAGTGGAAAGACTGAATGCTTCTCTAGAGAGGAATCCTTTTATTTGTAATATTTCAAAATGTTTGCGTGCTTATCCCTGTGTGTAATAAGCAGAGTGTACACGCGTTGTGAACCCGCTTATAGGCGCATATTACTATCGCGCCCTATAAATAACAAAAAATACTGCGCTATTGACTTTAGACCAGGTTTTTGTTGTTCAATGGTGCAGTTGATTTCAGTTGCCTCAAAATAGCAACACGCCAACAATGCGCCTGAACACACCTCGTTTTCAGACCAGCACGCGGGCGAACAGATGGGTGCGCGTACATTTGCTATTTAAACAACACCGGGCTGAAACTGGCAAAAAACACTTGTGTTGCGCCTGGCGTCGCATTGCGCCAGGTGTATGATAGGGCCCTTAGTGAGTGAGGAAATTAGTGTGCACTATTAAATATACAATATGTCAAAATATAGACTGATGATTAAAAGTTTGGAGTGTCACGCATAGCTAAGTGTGGTGTAGGTAATCCAACACGACGAATAAGATAAATGCAATAGACTTTATTAACAAATAAACAGAAGATAAACCTTAACTAAACTTAGATAGTGCTTTAACGAGAACCGACAATGGAGAGATATTAGGTTTAAAATATGTATCTGCCATGTAATAGCCGGTGATGCTGAAATGGCAATAAACTCAAATACTACTACTTCCACTGACAATGGAGAAATGAAGCACAGCCATATACATACTAAGAGCAAACAAAGATGATTGGATAAACACAGGTGGAGCAAACGAGGGAACTGATGAGTAACTGTAGTAACAAACAAAAGGGTACCAAAGTAACCAAAGACACTGATAAGAACACATGCAAAAGGGAGCTTAGCAGACAGAGTGAAAACTAAACTAAAAAATGAGCGTAACTGTGATAGTAAGATTTTTTTGGTTTAAAAGAAGTATTTCATGCTCACCCAGGCTGCATTAATTTGAGCCAAATTACAGTAAAAATGATAATATTGTGAAATATTATTACAATTCCAGTTTTCTATGTTTCTAAATTTTCAGAAGCCATTTCTTCAGTGTCACATGATCCGCCAGAAATCATTCTAATATGCTGATTTGGTGCTCAAGAAACTTTTCCTTATTAATAAACCATGTTGAAAAAAGTGCTGCATAATATTTTTGTAGAAACCATGATAATTATTTTCAGAATTATTTAATGAATAAAGTTCAAAAGAACAACATTTATTTAAAATCTAAATCTTTTGTAAAGATGCAAAAGTCTTTACTGTCACTTTTAATTAATTTAATGCTGAATAAAAGTATTTATTTAAAAAAAATACTGACCCCAAACTTTTTTACAGTAGTGTATGCAGTATATATCGATAAATAAAAAATATGTTTTAACCGATATGCTGCTGATTTGTTGTGCATCCCTCCTTAATATGGATTATTATGCTTCCTTAAAACCAGGTTGGCACCCAGTACCAGCTTGTTTGACAAGATCCCCATTTTTGAAAGCAACTCCAGTCTCCACGAGTACTGCCAGTGTCAACAAGAGAAACACCAGTCAGCCAGCAGAGCATCGCACCAGTCTACTATTTCCTCCAGGTGTTCTTCCTCTATCCGCGTCCAATCTCCCTCCATCATCCCTACGTTGGATGTAACTGCTGAGTATATCAGGTCTATCCCACTTCATAGAGAGACGTCCATTCCTCCCGGCAGGCCCACCCAACACCGTCCAGCTCAGGGAAGCAGAACAAATGCTCAGAGATCCCAAATTCAGAGACGCGTTATGAATCCCCAAAGATCCCAAAGTCAAAGACGTATTCTAAACCCACAGAGATCCCAAACTCAGAGGCGTGTCACAAGCCGAAGCAGACGTCAAGGTGGATATTACAACTCCAGAACATCTTCACAGCAGTCAAACCTGGAGGAGTCAACGTATAATTTCCCCGAGGACCATTCTTCATCTAATTCACCTGAACCGCTGGTACCATCCTGGCCTACTGAGTCAGGCCTGATGGAATCCGAGGTCCGGCGGCTCTGCGAGGGAACCCTGAGGAACTCCACGGTGGGGTTGGGTTGTGGCCGTCTCCTGAGCGAGATGCTGGAGCAGGCATTGGACATGTGTGTGATGGACCAACAACTGAAGGACGACCAGGCCTGGATAAGAGCCACCGTGCCCCTTCTGGAGAATGAGTGTGAGAGGAGGGTGGTAGAGGACGTTGGCAGGAGGATGGAGAACCAGGATGTTCTGGCTTCCCTCAGGTGCCCGAGCCTGTGTAGCGGGAATGGACAGTGCACAGAGTGGGGCTGTTCGTGCTTCCCTGGATTTGGCTCTTATGATTGCAGCCAGGTGTCTGGTGGGTGTGTCTCTAATGTATATGGGTACTTTATATAATTGAAATATGAGTTCACATGTTCTGCATTGGGACATGCTACTCTATCTAAAATTATCAATAAATATTGAATTATGAATGCATGGTTTATAAGCCTATATTAATTAAGAGGCTACATTTACTATAGTATTTATTAGTATTTTGAATTAGTTTTTATTTTTATATATTTTTGTTCATTTTAGTTTAAGTTTTAGTAATTTTGTTAAGTGATTTTGTCATTTTTATTATATTATATTTTGTTTTGTTTTTTATATTACTATTTAGCTTTAATTTATGTTATGTCAGTTTTAGGTTATTTGACAAAAATTCTAGTTTTTTTGTGTTTAAGTTTTTCATCTAATATTTACATTTTATTTTATCTCAGGTTTATTTAATTTAACGATTATTATTTATTTTAATATCACTTGATATTTAAAATTAACTAGTGAACTTGGGAAGTGACAAGTTACAGCCCCTAAAATATACACGTCCCTTTATACATTCATATAAATGACTGCCTGAAATTATGATTTGTTTTAAATTAATGGATATGTATGCTTCAATGACTCATTCTAAGGAGTAAAACTGATCTCAAGTGGAGAAGATGCATTTCTATTCATCTCTACATAGCCTAGAATGAAAAATAAATAAATAAATTGTAAAATCATTGCAGCGTTTGCAAATGAGTAAATTGATATGTGTGTTGATCCAAAAGACTTTAATGTGCATTTAATTTGTTTTTAGCCAGTTAATCTGTTTTCCTGATGCAGATGAGACTCCAGAGATCACAGAACTGGAGAACGGAGGACTGTGTGATGTCCGTTATGGCGTCTGTTCCTCTGTTAGGGTTCTTGGTCAAGGTTTTAAAAAGTCCTACAAGCTCAAGTGTGAAGTTGTGAAGGAAAAGGTGACAGCACATTGCCACTCAAGTATTAAATTGGGCATGAAGATAAATACATATTAACCTGAATACATATTGTTCTGTCTACATAGATAGTAAATGGTGAATGGTCTTTCGATGATGCTCGATTGGTGCCCGCCTCCTTCCAGAGTTCATCCTCATTAGAGTGCCAGTTCCCTGTGGACAACCCACAATCCTCCACCACTGCACAACAGCCAGTCTTGCGCTGGCAAATAAAAGTGAGTTTGTCACCCATTGCTGAGTGATTGATCTATAAACTATTATGTAAAACTAAAGTGTATTCAAAAGTATTGAAAATGACATTTATGAGTTTGTTTATCTGTCTTTTAGGTGTCTAATGATGGACACAGTTTCAGCAACGCAAAGATACTGACTCTTTTTGACGGCACATGCCAGATTTGTACAGTCAGCACCTCAGTTATCTGCACCCTAAAGGTCTGCTATCCACTCCAGGTCCTATTAATCACAAAAGACTGCCAAATTCAAAGATATTTAATTAATAAAGTCCATTTCAAACATCTAGATGTCCATAACAAGAACACACTCACACAAAGTATAAAGTCTGTATCTGCTGTGTTTCCCATGTAGGTACATTGCCATTCTTTTGGGGTTTTCTTATAATCATTTTTTTTTTTTTTTTTTTTCTGCAAGGACACATTAAATTGATTAAAAGTGACTGGAATAATGATGCTGAAAAATAATTTTGAAATTCTTTTTGACATCACATGAATACATTTAATTTTAATATATATATATATATTATAAAGGAAAATTATATTAATATTTCATATCATTACTTGTTTCTTTTTAAAAGTTTTTTTACAATCGCTATGACAATTTTTTCAACACTTTTAACAAATTTCCTAAACTCTTAACGCACCACCACACCTACCACACACAATTGGCAGAACAGTTAATTTCATGTTCAAAATCACACATTGTAAACTAAACTCTAACACTTATTTTCTAAATAAAATAACACACTAACACAATACACTAACACATATTCTCTTCCAACAGGGACATTTAGTCAATCATAGCACAATGTTATAAAAACACTAACACTAGATGGAATTACAGAAACTGCATTATTTTTTGTCAGGTCTGCCCTTATATACAATAGACAGTATATTTTATTGATCATAGATTGTGTGTCGTTTGAAGACTCCACATTTTTGTTTTGTTGGGTTTAGTAAATGCATGCATTTTGTTTCTTTTGCTGCAGAAATTCATTGCAAAAAATGAATGACCCATCTCAGGGTAGCTTTATAGAATGCCCTTCAGTTTTATTTCATTATCAGCAATCACCATGTTGGCAATAGCAAGTTCCTGTTCTTCATTTAGGAGCTTTCCTCTGCCCCCTGAGGGAGGTAGATGTTGAATCCTTAGAGGGACAAAATACAGTTAGGGACCAGTGGCATACAGTCACTGTAATACATGGTAAAATTATTTACACTTTGCAGTAGGAGAAGCCCTTATACAATATCATACCTTGAAAAATCTGAATAATGGATGCTACTGTGTCCCGGCTGAGATTTGGCAGTACTCGTTCACCAGCCCCTCTGATAGCCTGTGGTTTATGACATGGTCTATGATAGTAGCTCTTATTTCATCACTTACCCTAATTCTGGCCCTTCTTTGAGCGTCACCATGCATTCACCCTCCTCAATCTCTACCTTACCCTTGTCCAGGCATTCCTCTCCCTTGCCCTTGTCCCACTCCTCACCCTTGTCCTGGTACTCATCTTACTCTCCCTCATAAAAGCATTTTTCTTACTTTCTTTGTGCTGCTCTATATTCCTTTTCCACACGAGATTAGCCCAAGATATCCTCTTTTACTGTATACCATATGGTCATGTGATTGAAAGAACATCAACACCTGAACAATTCCTAGATGGGAATCAGCTGCGATTTATATATTTGCTTAATTTCACTCAGCTGTTTCTCAGTAACAATGGAATACAATAGAGGGAATATATTTGTGTTTCAATTCTCAATATAAACAGCTGTTCACTTTGACTTTAGTCTATAAGGTTAGGGTTTAGAACAAGGTGTTATCTGTTCTGTCATACAGTGTTAAAGCATTGGTAAATTTGGCAGTGAAAATCCATTGTTTTGGTATTAGTTGAGCTTGTGTGTATAAGAAGTTCAAGCATTTAAAATTTGTGTTAACTATATGCATTTTGTGTAAAAGCAACAATAAATGTGTTAATTGTATAGCCTACACAGACAGATGTTGTGCTAACTGCGTTAAGAGTTTAGGAAATTTGTTAAAAGTATTGAAACAATTGTCATAGCGATTGTAAAAAAAAACCTGTAATCAAATAAATGCAGCTTGGGTGAGCATAAAAGACTTATTTCAAAAACACTAAAATATCTTATCGACCTCAAATACAGTGAGGAAAATAAGTATTTGAACACCCTGCTATTTTGCAAGTTCTCCCACTTGGAAATCATGGAGGGGTCTGAAATTGTCATTGTAAGTGCATGTCCACTGTGAGAGACATAATCTAAAAAAAAATCCAGAAATCACAATGTATGATTTTTTAACTATTTATTTGTATGATACAGCTGCAAATAAGTATTTGAACACCTGTCTATCAGCTAGAATTCTGACCCTCAAAGACCTGTTAGAAATGTCCACCTCCACTCCATTTAGTATCCTAAATTAGATGCACCTGTTTCACGTCGTTAGCTGCATAAAGACACCTGTCCACCCCATACAATCAGTAAGAATCCAACTACTAACATGGCCAAGACCAAAGAGCTGTCCAAAGACACTAGAGACAAAATTGTACACCTCCACAAGGCTGGAAAGGGCTACGGGGAAATTGCCAAGCAGCTTGGTGAAAAAAGGTCCACTGTTGGAGCAATCATTAGAAAATGGAAGAAGCTAAACATGACTGTCAATCTCCCTCGGACTGGGGCTCCATGCAAGATCTCACCTTGTGGGGTCTCAATGATCCTAAGAAAGGTGAGAAATCAGCCCAGAACTACACGGGAGGAGCTGGTCAATGACCTGAAAAGAGCTGGGACCACCGTTTCCAAGGTTACTGTTGGTAATACACTAAGACGTCATGGTTTGAAATCATGCATGGCACGGAAGGTTCCCCTGCTTAAACCAGCACATGTCAAGGCCCGTCTTAAGTTTGCCAATGACCATTTGGATGATCCAGAGGAGTCATGGGAGAAAGTCATGTGGTCAGATAAGACCAAAATATAACTTTTTGGTCATAATTCCACTAAACGTGTTTGGAGGAAGAAGAAAGATGAGTACCATCCCAAGAACACCATCCCTACTGTGAAGCATGGGGGTGGTAGCATCATGCTTTGGGGGTGTTTTTCTGCACATGGGACAGGGCGACTACACTGTATTAAGGAGAGGATGACCGGGGCCATGTATTGCGAGATTTTGGGGAACAACCTCCTTCCCTCAGTTAGAGCATTGAAAATGGGTCGAGGCTGGGTCTTCCAACATGACAATGACCCGAAGCACACAGCCAGGATAACCAAGGAGTGGCTCTGTAAGAAGCATATCAATGTCCTGGCGTGGCCTAGCCAGACTCTAGACCTAAACCCAATAGAGAATCTTTGGAGGGAGCTCAAACTCCATGTTTCTCAGCGACAGGCCAGAAACCTGACTGATCTAGAGAAGATCTGAGTGGAGGAGTGGGTCAAAATCCCTCCTGCAGTGTGTGCAAACCTGGTGAAAAACTACAGGAAACGTTTGACCTCTGTAATTGCAAACAAAGGCTACTGTACCAAATATTAACATTGATTTTCTCAGGTGTTCAAATACTTATTTGCAGCTGTATCATACAAATAAATAGTTAAAAAATCATACATTGTGATTTCTGGATTTTTTTTTAGATTATGTCTCTCACAGTGGACATGCACCTACGATGACAATTTCAGACCCCTCCATGATTTCTAAGTGGGAGAACTTGCAAAATAGCAGGGTGTTCAAATACTTATTTTCCTCACTATATTTCATGGTAGTGTACATCACTGTAAACCTTTTCACAAGAAGAAGAAAAACATATGTTTCACCATGATCTGTTTGTAATTTGTTTAAGTGGCGTTTCTTTAAACTCTTTTTGATCAGTTGACCCAGATTCAGTGCACGTTTTATCTTGAAATGTTTACACACACTGTTCATCATTTATCATTACGTGTACTTAGACTTTTTTAAATACAGGAAACAATTTCACATTCAGCCTTGTAATTATGTACAGCAAAATAATTTCAGGTCAAACAACACTGGGGCTCTCTCACAATCTACAGTTAAATCCAGCACGAAGCATTTGTGATAAGCATGTGTAACAATGTTAAAGGTTCAGGGAAGAAGGGGACGGGAACCGACGAACGTTCAACATAACTTTAATAATAATAGAGTTTAAAAATGTTTTCCTTGAATATCCCCTCAGGACAGAACATGTAACATTGATGGACTGTGTTATGAAGAGGGGAATCACAGCCTGAGCAGCCCCTGTCTGACATGCAGACCAGATCTTTCCAAATACGGCTGGTCCATTGCTGAGAGTATGTTCATATCAGTCTTTATTTCCTATATTTACTAAACCTAGAGAACTTACTTGTTTTTTCACATGTTATATATGTTGTTATATATGTATTTTCCAATGTACATAATGACTAATGTTGTCGTGTCACAGTCCTTGTTCTGAAGTTCTGAGTGTGTTTATAGAAAATGAGCCACCGGTGTTTCACGCGGGGCAGCTCAGTCTGAAGACATTCTATGGAGAGAATTTCGTCTATCAGTTCTCAGCCACGGATCCAGAGGGCTCTGCAGTTCTCTTCACGCTCCAGTCAGGGCCCAGAGACGCTGTTCTTTCTCCAGCTGGTCTGCTCATCTGGAAAGCTCTGTCCACCACACCAGTGACCTTTGAACTGGTTGTAACTGATGACTGTAACGCAGAGACACGTGCAGCAGTGAAGGTGAGCTTCAGAAACCATCTGCTAAAATGTTGCTTCTAGAAACCTGAAAGGTCTTACAGATCTTTCTGAAGGCTATAGACTGCTAAAGTACAATTTTGTGCCTCCATTGTTGTCCACAGGGGGGTGCCAAATGGCTTCCAAAAACATTTCTGTATCATTAAATATTATATATATATATATATATATATATATATATATATATATATATATATATATATATATATATATATATATATATATATATATATATATATAAATATATAATAAAAGTATTAATTTCATATATGTATATATATATATATATATATATAGATGAAATTAATACTTTTATTCAGCAAGGATAGATTGATCAAAATTGACAGCAAAGACATTTATAATGTCACAAAATATTTCTATTTAAAATAAATGCTGTTCTTTTGAACTTTCTCTTCATTAAATAATCCTAACAAAAATGTATCACAGTTTACACAAAAATATTAAGCAGCACAACTGTTTTCAACATTGGTTCTAAGAAGAAATGTTACTTGAGCAACAAGTCGGCATACTTGAAATTTCTGAAGGATCATGTGACACTGAAGACTAGAGTAATGATGCTGAAAATTCTGATTCAAATTCATTTTAAAATATATTAAAATAGAAAGTAGTTCTTTTCAATTGTAATAATACTACTGTTTTAAATTGTAATAAAATAACACAAAACTACTGTTTTACTGTATTTTGATCAAATAAATGTAGCCTAAATGAGCATAAGAGACTTCTTTCAACAACAGTAAAACAAAACAAAAAAAAACATTACAAAATATTGCCATCCCCAAACTTAAGAAAGCTAGTGTGTTGCATATAGTTCAAATACAGTCATGTGAAAATGTTTGGACTCCCTATTGAATTCCATGGTTTTCTGTATCAGGACTAGGCATGTGACGGTATCAAATTTTCCTGTTGTGATTAATTGCTGTAGCTTTTATCACGGTATACGGTATTATCACAATATTGAAATAAGTAGCAAAAAAGCGTTGTCATACTATAACAGGTTTAATAACTTTTTCTTATGGCAAAAAGAAGTGAACATTTAAATACAATAAAGCAATACACAAAAATGTATAAAGTAAACAAATGTTTCAAACAGGTTAAAGTGCAAAATAATTATAAGGAACAATAGGTGACACTTTACAATAAGGTCTCACTAGTAGTTAATGCATTAACTAACATTAACAAAGAGCGAACAGCTACATTTGTTCCAAAGTTATTATTCTTTGATAATGTCATTTTAAAAATACAGCTGTTAATGTCCATTAAATAATACAGTAATACAACTTTTGATTTTAATAATGTGTTATTAAATGTTGAAATGTACATTTAACTAAGATTATTAAATGCTTTAGGAGTATTTTTCATTGTCAGTTTGTTAACTAATGAATGAACTAATGTTAAATAATGGAGCCTTATTGTAAAGTGTGTGACTTAACAATAAATAGTCAGAACATATTCAAACAATATCTAGGGCATGTAGTCCAGATTAAAATATACAATGTTTAAGTTTAAACAATGTTAAACAAGCCAAAAATCATCACCCCTCCACCGGCATGCTTTGTATGAGGTGTTTGTGCCGATATGCTCTTTTGGTTTTCACCAAACTTTGCGCTGTGCAATGGCCAAAAATCTCCACTTTGGTCTCGTCTGTCCAAGGACATTGTTCTAGAAGTATTATGGTTTGTTCAGATGCAACTTTGCAAACCTAAGCCTTGCTTCCATGGGTTTTTTTAGAGAGAAGAGGCTTTCTCTTGGCAACCCTTCCAAACATGCCATACTTGACCCATCTTTTTAGAAACTGTCATGAACTTTAACATTTAACATGTTAACTGAGGCCTGTAGAGTGTGAGGTGTAGTTCTTGGGTTGTCTGCAATTTTTCTGAGCATTACACAGTCTGATCATGAGGTGAATTTGCTGGGACGTCCACTCCTGTGAAGATTGGTGTCTAGTTTGAATGTCTTCCACTTGTGAATAATCTTCCTCACTGTAGAATGATGGACTTCAAATTGTTTGGAAATAGCCTTGTATCCCTTCGCAGATTGATGGCAGCAACAGTTGCTTCTCTAAGATCATTGCTGATGTCTTTCCTTCTTGACATTGTGTTAACACGCCCCTGAATGCTCCAGACTGCCAGAACTTCAGCTTTTATAGAGGTCATCACACTTGCTGGTGATCAGTTAATCAAAGGCATTTGATTAGCAGTTCCTGACCATTACTTTCCCTTTTAATTCCTATGTTAACAGTAAAGGTGTCCTAACTTTGTCATCCATGGCTTTTCGATCTCGGCTTTATTTTTGCTGAATAAATAATGACACGGTGTAATATGTCATGTGTTGTTGTTCATTTGAGGTTGTTTCCAAATTAAGACCTGCCAAGGACCAGATGATTTTTTATTATGTCCACTCCTGATACAGGAAACCATGGAATTCAATAGGATGTCCTAACATTTTCACATGACTGTATGGTTTCATATTATATTTCCCAGGTGTCAGCTCACCCCTGTGATTGTCAGAACGGAGCGTCCTGTGTGACTAACATTAACTTCCCCCCGGGATCTGGTGAATACCTGTGTGTTTGTCCTGCTGGTTTGGAGGGGGACAGGTGTGAAATCAATGTCGATGACTGCAGGTCAAACCCATGCCTCACAGGCACATGTGTGGATGGACTAAACTCCTTTATCTGCCACTGTCCAGAGGGATTCACAGGTCAGTTCACTTGATCACCTAAAACAATATTGTAAAAACAATCAATTCATGTAGAAGTGGATCTGTTATAATATTGGTGTAGTTGTTGATCACGTTTGAGAGCTTCCTGCTGCCATGTTCTACAGGTGTAATCTGCGATGAGGACATTGATGAATGTTTATCAGCTCCGTGTTACCCAGGTGTTTCCTGCAGAAATACGATGGGCTCATTTGTGTGTGGACCCTGTCCTGAATACCTCACTGGAGATGGGACAACCTGCAAACGTATGCCCATATCTCATACTTAGTTTTAGGTTTATGATCAAATAGTCAGTGAGAGAATGTTTCAATGTGAGAGAGTGTTCTTTTTTTTTGGAATAGCATGAATAGTGAATTCAAACCATAAATGTGTTTAAGTCAACTGTGTCAATTTTGACTTTAACCCTTTCTCAAGCTCCATCCATTTTTGTGGCTGTTGAAAGTAATGTTAACCTGATATTGCACCAGGACTAGTAGCTTACACATGTTTTAACATTTCTTGTGTAGAATTACAGTGTTCACATTGAAATGTCATGCTTTGTATAGGGATGTCTAGTAATTTGAACCGATTTTAAACAAGATTCTAAACATTATCATGAGTATAATAATTGAGTTTGCTGAGTTTATACACATCAGTTTACCGATTCAAAAGGATTGGTACTATGGAAGCCCATTTCTGCCACATAAGAAAGAAAAGACGTGCTTTGGTAAATTGTGACAGAGAAAGTCATAATTATGAAATAAAAATTATTAGATATAAGTCAAGATTATGACAAAAAGTCAAAATTGTGAGGTGAAAAGACAATTATGACAAAACAATTCTAGGATAAAAAGTCGAAATTTGGATTTGACAAAAAAATAGTCAGTCGACAAAAATAAATATTAGAAATATTAGAAATAATGAGATAGAAAGTGATAATTATGACAAAAAATGTTTAATTTGATATACAAAGACAATTATGACATCAAAATAATAACAAATACAGTCAGGGAAAAAACTATTTTGACAAAAAAGTGACTTTTTGCATCATTATTATGACTTTATTATGACTTTATCTCATAATTTCAATGTTTTATTTACTTGTTTTTTTTGTTTTGTTTGTTTTTTTAGAAAAGACAGTGGATAAAATTGATGAAGGCAGTCATAAAATGACCTCAAAAAGTGAGATTATTAACCCCAGCAAACCCAAGCTTGTTCCAGGTGGGAATAATAAATAATTACACAGTTTTTCTCCTCTAGTATATGTATCAGTTGTTAGTTTGTGATTACTGTAAATATGTACATTCCGTCTGAAGGGCAGAGCCCGTGTGCCAGTCAGCCCTGTTATCCTGGAGTCCAGTGCTTTGAGAGCACATACACGTCTGCTGGTTACATATGCGGTCCGTGTCCCTCTGGGCTCAACGGCAATGGACAAACATGCACGTCAAGGACAGCAAACAGTCAGTTGCTTTTCTTTGTACAAACATTATCATTATGAGCAACATTATTACAGAGAAACCAGAATACATAGCTTTTGTGTTTTTGTAGAGTTTACTTCAGGCTCGACCTTCTAACCCTTATTATTTTGCAGGACAGATACTATTGAGGGAGGGTGACAAACTCTCTGATGTCACTTCCTCTTTGGCCACACCTTCTTCCACTAGGAAGTCAGCGGAACCTTCTATTGGAGCTGAAAGATCTCCTCCTAGCAACAAGTGGACCTCATCTGTTGATAGGAAGACCACCACACATAGCCTAGGCTGGACCAAAACGAAAGCAAAAAGCAGCTCAACCAAAGAGAAGCTGAATGAAGAAGAATTTAACCCTGAACGCGCCGAGGACAACCGAACCTGTGCGGACTCCCCCTGTTTTTCTGGAGTACCATGTGAAGCCACATCTGGCTCCTTCAGATGTGGAAGCTGTCCACACGGCTATAGAGGAAACGGAATTACCTGCAAACGTGAGCTATTTATCCTGATAAATGAGGCATGACAAAATAAAACATTGCTAATTATAGTACATTATACATTATAGTAGTTGACACTCATGAAAAAAGCAAGACATTTCTGGGTCATATTTTACACCAAAATCTAAAAATGTTTTATAAATAAATAATAATAATAAAGTGGGGGTAAACGGTTAAATTAAATCCAGTACAATAGCAGATGCATGCTTAAAAATGCATTTGTTAAAATGTATACATATAATAATTTCTTATATAATAAAATAAATAAATACATATAAGTAGGTATACTGTATCTATACACTATATATATATTAGTGGTGGGCATGGATTAATTTTTTTAATCTAGATTAATTCCAAAATTTATCTAGATTAAAATGGCTCATTTGAATTCTGCCGAAGGCATTCAGAATATGTGTGCTCGTAAGTGATCCTTTGTCTTTTTGTAGTTTGAATAATAAATAACTTCTGTCCCTTTAAGACCTGACGCACGCATATCCAAACACTGTTCCTGTGAGCTGGTTACGACTGTGTTTACGTTAAAACTCACCAAGATGGGCATTGAGACATTTTTGAGTGTATTTGACCATTAATAAGATGGAAAAAGGAACTCATTTTTGCACTTGTATGTCAGAGGCGGCTTTATTACGGTATGTGTGTGTGCGCTTCAGATGCGAGCGCGAAATCTGCGGTAATTAGTAGAATTAACATTATGGGCAACCCCGCACGAAATTCAGACCGGTCACACCAATACTAACAAAAGTCCAGCAGAACACGCGTTCGCCATGTTCAGAGGATTAAACGGACTGAATGAGAGGAGGCCGGTGCGTGTCACTCGCTGTCGGTCGGAGAGGAGAAGAGAGGAGAGCGCAGCTTATATCGATACTGTAGAAAATGAGTATCGTATCGTTTCAGATATTTCAGTATCGATACATAGCGAAATATAGATATTTTTGACAACACTAGTAGGCATACACACAGGTTCGAATACTCATTCTCTTGCTCCCTACAGTGCAATTCGGCTAGGTGTACATCTGCGCTAAAATATCAAGGTGAAAGTCATCATAGCTTGCGTAGTATAGACCCAGCTCCCAACCCAACTTTGAGAATAGATTAACGGCAATATTTTTTTTATCGCCCGATAAGAGTCTTGCGTAACGCAGCACGTTAACGCCGATAACGGCCCACTAATATATATATTCTTCATTCTTCCTATGAATGTTTATACACACACATACACTAGGAAGAGATGCCAGAAAAGTGAGTGTTCATTGGTTTCATTATATACACATGTGCGTGCAACCCCACACCATAATAGCTCCTCTACCAAACTTTACACTTGGCACAATGCAGTCAGGCAAGTACTGTTCTCCTGGCAACCGCCAAACTCCAACTTGTCCATCAGATTGCCAGACAGAGAAGTGTGATTCATCACTCCAGAGAACACGTCTCCACTGCTATAGAGTCCAGTGGTGGCGTGCTTTACACCACTACATCCGACGCTTTGTATTGCACTTGGTGATGTAAGGTTTGGATGAGCTGCTCGGCCATGGAAACCCATTCCATGAACTCCCTACGAACTGTTCTTGAGCTAATCTGAAGGCCACACAAAGTTTGGAGGTCTGTAGCTATTGACTGAAAGTTGGCAACTTCTGTACGCTGTGTGCATCAGTATGTGCTGATCCCGCGCTGTGATTTTACGTGGCCTACCACTTCGTGGCAGAGTTGCTGTTGTTCCCAACTGGTTTGTTATAATACCACTAACAGTTGACCGTGGAATATATAGTAGTGAGGAAATTTATCGAATGGACTTATTGCACAGGGAGCAACCTATCACAGTATCAGACTTGAATTCACTGAGCTCCTGAGAGCGACCCATTCTTTCACAAATATTTGTAGAAGCGTCTGCATGTCTAGGTGCTTGATTTTATACACCTGTGGCCATTGAAGTGATTGGGGTATCCCAATACTTTTAGCTATATATGCAGAATTTTAGCCCAGACATTTATTTGTGAGGTTCAGAATGATTATCAAACTGATTGTTTTAACATTTGAACATTCCGTCTGTCTTTCTGTGTGTGTGTGTGTGTGTGTGTGTGTGTGTGTGTGTGTGTGTGTGTGTGTGTGTGTGTGTGTGTGTGTGTGTGTGTGTGTGTGTGTGTGTGTGTGTGTGTGTGTGTGTGTGTGTGTGTGTGTGTGTGCGTGCGCGCAGCTTTGTGTCGTTACCCTTGTGGTCAGAATATGGAGTGCTCACAGCCCAACATTTGTACCTGTAAAGAGGGTTACACTGGATACAACTGCCACATTGGTCAGTCACAGCTTATGACATTCATTTAGCTTGAAAGATATTAAAAAATACTCATTTTAATTCTGATATGAATTCTTTATGACTAATTTCAAACTCACATCTGATATATCTTGTCCCATCAGCTGTTTGCCGACCAGACTGCAAGAACAAAGGGAAGTGCGTGAAGCCCAATGTGTGTGATTGTCCTGTAGGGTACAACGGTCCCACCTGTGATGAAGGTTAACCCTAATCTTTAGTGTCTTACTCCATTCTGACCTTACAAATTCATAAACGTTTAACCATTTGCTATATGACTCCAGATGGTTTCAGAGGATATCATGTAAATGTACACATTTTTATCTTGCCTCTCAGCCAGCTGTGATCCACCTTGTCAACATGGTGGGCGCTGTTTGTCCAGAAATCACTGCACTTGTCCATATGGCTATGTGGGACCAAGATGTGAAACTAGTGAGTAGACATTTCCAAACAATTTCTAAATGTGAAGAAATTGGTTTATAATGATTGTGCGTCATTGCCTTTGTGTTTTCAGTGGTGTGTAACAGACATTGTGAAAACGGTGGAGAGTGTGTGTCGCCTGATGTCTGTAAGTGTAAACCAGGCTGGTACGGACCAACGTGTAACTCAGGTGCGCTTTCATCCTTAAAGTCAGCATGAAACAGAAGTTGCGACAGTCTTTTCTTCCCTATTGTGACACATATCAAAGTGAAACGGCTTCTCAAACAAGAAAAAAATGTAGGGCCGGTCTTGATTCTGTATATCGGGTCGATGTCCATTGGTCGATCTCATGTGAGTGACAGGTTGTCCTGCCCTCGCGTCACACGTCATCAGAGAAGAGATGTAACAATACTGAAAATTGTCAATTTTGACTTTAAATATTGATTTTAAATGTATTTAAATACATTCAAACAAATTGTATTTAATTAACGTGATTATAATACATTTCCTAACTGTTTTAATTCTCAGCTGACTGTAAGCCTGTGTGTTTAAATGGAGGGACTTGTATCAAACCAAACATCTGCGCTTGTCCTAGTGGCTTCTATGGTTCACAGTGCCAGATAGGTACAAGTGTTTCATAGCAAATGTTTATTTCATGCTGCACAATTAATAAATGGCCTTAATTATTGTTTATTAATTAAGCCGTGTCGTTCTTTGTAGCTCTGTGTAATCCTCCATGTAAAAACAGAGGCCAGTGCATGAGAAACAACGTGTGCTCGTGTCCTGAAGGATACACTGGGAAGAGATGCCAGAAAAGTGAGTGTTCATTGGTGTCATTTTCTCCAGAATCTAGTTTTATTTCTGTGGTTGTGATTTGTTTCTACATCCAGCATGCATTCGAGCATAATATATCTGTTTGGATAACATGCGCTGTGTTTAGGTGTGTGTGACCCCATGTGCATGAACAACGGAAAGTGTGTCGGTCCAAACACCTGTTCCTGTCCTTCTGGATGGAGAGGAGGGATTTGCAACATTCGTAAGAGTTTTGAGACATCCTTAAGGTCACCAAGGCTGGATCAAAATACAGTAAAATCAGTTATATTGTGAAATATTGTTATACAATATAAAATAACTTTTTTTATGTTAATATATATTAAAATGAAATGTAGTCATGTGATGGTATATGAAGCTGAATTTTCAGCATCATTACTCTTCATCATTAGTCTTCAGTGTCACATGATCCTTCAGAAATCATTCATGATGATTTGATGCTCAAGAAACATTTATTATAAGCAGTGTTGAAAACACTGGATTTTTATGGATTATTTGATGGATGAAAGTTCAAAAGAACAGCATTTATTTGAAATAGGAATTTTTTTGCAACATAATAAATGTCTTTACTGTCACTTTTGATCCATTCAGTGCATCATTGCCGAATAAAAGTATCAATTCCTTTAAAAAAAAATATATTACTGGTCCCAAACTTTTGAACAAACTACATAAATGTAACAGTTTCTGTTAGTACACATTTTAAAGTTTACCAAAGCTTTGTCTTGAAATATCAAATACATGCAATGTAACATAGTCTTGTCTGTATGTGTAGCGTCATGTTTACAGAAATGTAAAAATGGTGGTGAGTGTGTGGGGCCGAACACCTGCCACTGTCCTGCTGGATGGGAGGGTCTGCAGTGCCAAACTTGTAAGTCCTGATGAATCCTAAATGCTCCTAAAGGGGTCCTATTATGTTTTTTTTTTACTGTTTAGTGTATAATGTTGCTGTGTGAGCAAGAAAATGGTATGCAAAGCTAAAATGCATAAAGTCCACTCTATATATCAGTAAACACTGTTTGTGATCTCCATGAAACACTGTTTGTAAACTCCATGAGTTTCCTTCCGGAAAAGTTAATGTCACAATATTCCTCATTTAAATAATTCCAGCTCAAGGCAAATGTAAAATAAAAGGGGCAAGGCCTGGTTGATTTGCGTTAGTAGTGTGTTGAAACTCAAAGCTAAGGGGCGTGACATTTCCAAAACACGGTCGAAGCAGTTGAACAATCACAACACACTGGCCCAGCCAACCAATCAGATCACATTGAGTGTTACTGACAGACTGTGAGAGAGGTGCTGCAATGTGAAAAAGCAGGGCCGGCGTTTGCTATAGGCGAGCTAGGCGGTTGCCTAGGGCGACAAATGTGTTGGGGGCGCGCGCAGGCGCCCTCTAGTGGCGCCCTTTAACTTACTTCCCATTAAGCATAGAATTAAAACAAGCGAAATAAAACATACTGTTTATTAAACATGATCATCCTTGGGCGCCCCCTCAGCCGCACGTTTAATTACTTAACCTGATTATTAGATTGAATTGATAGTGAGTATTGTCGAGCACAGGCGTTCAGGCGTTAGGTCAGGCAAGTGCTCATCACTGGCGCGTTCTTCAAAAATGTGGTCTAAACCCTCGAGTGCACAGGGACGGAAAAAGAGAAAGGCACACGATCAAAAGAAAGCCCAGTATAGAGGTAAGTCTTCTCATCTCAGCCATAAAGCTGTCAAACGAAATAAATTTACTTCGTATTATCGATATTAGCAACTAATATTGGACGGCATTGGACGTTTTATTGCTGTCACTAAGCTATCACTAGCTACGCATTTCACTGACAATAAGGAAATCCAGACGAGCCAAATTTTAATGCTGCGTCAATTTTGAAGGTGAATAGAAATGCCAGAAACAACTGTTCATCTTTTATTATTTAAGAAAGGGATAGAGCTACAAGAACTTATATATTTTAATTTTTGTAGTGGTAAGTACAGTGTATCCATAATAGCACTTTTGTTTGTAGAGGGTATAGTTAATCCAGTTTATGGGTCATAATTTGTGTATCATTTAAGTCATAATTAGCTTTTTAAGTCTTGGAGTAACTATAGGAGCATTTTTGTTTATATAGTTTTTATAAATACTTAACCCATTTGTGCCCATTTTTTTCTGAATGGCATGTTCTGCATTTATTTTCCCCAGGTTTTTGTATGTTTTCTTGAAAATCGTATTTGAATCTGTGGCAACTATAGTTGCCGGTGGGCAAATATGTTGTATGCACCCCTTCAATGTCAAATATGTATAAGAGGAGAACATTTAGCATCTAACTCAAAATAACTGCTTTCAACAGATCAATCTTTATTCATAATCAAATTTATTATGTTTGACTAAGTATACAAAAAACTATAGATCTATTGTAAGATTTGTTTTGTTTGGATGATTCTAGAGACCTTCATGATTACGTTGATATATATATATGTCAACTAAAAATACTTATTAGGAACATGAAAATATCCTTTCTTTGGGAGGGTTTGCCTTCGTTGTGCTCCCTGGAAGTAGGAGTAGGAAGTTGGCAGTCTCATGTGACAGGAAGTTAATACTTTTTTTTTTCTTGCATCCTTTATTTGGTTGTATGCTTGTGTGTCATTAAGATATAAAACATGGATAATATCTAGAAAAATACTTACAGAAGGAAAATGACATCTATACACTGGGGGGGGGGGGGGGGGGGGCGCAAAACTCAATCTTGCCTAGGGCAACCAAAGAGCTAGAGCCGGCCCTGTGAAAAAGAATGTATTTTGAACGTTCAGGCATGAAAACCTATTCTAGTAGACCTCAAAAACAAAATCAAGACTTTGAAAAAGAGCATAATAGGTCCTCTTTAATGAATTTTCACTTCTTGTCAGTGTATTGAGGCCTTTGATGATGAACATTGATGCTTACTGTTAAAGTAGTTTGATATTTGGCTTATACACAGATCAGGCATAACATTACGACAGGTGAAGTGAATGACTGATTATCTCTTTATCTCGGCACCTGTTAGTGGGTGGGATATATTAGGCAGCAAGTGAACATTTTGTCCTCAATGTTGATGTGTTAGAAGCAGGAAAAATGGGCAAGAGTGTAACAACAATGAGTTTCGGGGAATAATTCATTCAAATGGTGTAAATATTCATGAGTCTATGAATATGATTTGCTTGTTGTACAGATCAATATTAATTTATAACAGAACCTTTAATCATGTAAAAGTAACCCTTATCCAAATTGATTTCTTCATCAATTATCAATTTTGCAAACTTTAAGAAAAATTAATCTGCTTGATCAGGACAAATAATATTTCCTATGTTTGCACAATTTGTATTACTGAAATAGTAACAAGAAAACCAAGCTTAGTTGGTAGCTAAGATCTTACATCTCATTGACTTCGAGCTTTGTGAGCAAAACAATACAGATTCAATTCAATGAAATTATTGGGTTTTAATAAAACAACTAAAGTATACAAAGCTACGATTCACACGGGGTAAATATGCATATACATGTAGGAGAAAACAAACGATATGGTACCAACAACGAAAAATCAAACTTAACGAAATGATATAAAGGGGAAGAGAATGATGGAAAGATAGAGTTAACAAGAAAGAGAGAGAGAGAGCGGCGGTCCTTTCGCAAGAGACCTCAAGAAATTAACACTCCTGTGAACAGGAATAATTCATACAACCTTTACATGTTTGATTGTGAAATAAAAATACTTGCATTAATATGGCCTTTCGTGTGTAAGTGTCTGTGCTCGAGTCGTCAGGGTAGTTCGGTACGGATCTTTGGGTTCTAGGAGGAATTCTCTGAAGCTTAGGAAGGCTGCCGGTCTTTTCTCCGTGGCGGGGAGGCCAAGGCTCTCTCTTGTGGTGACAGAATGCACAGGGCTTCTCCTCTCAATGGCGAAAATGCCATGATTGTTTTAAACCTCTTTCTTAGAAAGCTGGTATTTTTGTAATAATGCATCTGGTGGTAATTTGTGAACCAGATTGGGTACGGTCGGGTTTCTGCGATTGAGAAGGTACCGCACACGATCATTCTGCGATTTGAGAGTGCAGAGTTACAGGCTTTCCACAGTTACTGGCATACAAAATTAATTTTACATACAGTAAACATCCTAGCTATTTTAATCCATCGTATAAAGACATTACATCAACAAAATATATATATATTTAAACGTTATTGAGGCAGTTCATACCTGGCTGAAAGTCCATACATGGCTGCATGGCCGTGTGTGTGTGTTGGACAGTTGTGAGTCAAACAAAGGGGTGTGTGTGTGCGTGAAAAGTCACATGAATGCCTTGAGGCTATGAAGTCCAAATATCCAATCTCTTGCGGAGATGATAGGTTAATTAACAACCCAAAACACTTAGATAGCCAGTCAACATAAAGACCCTTTGTTTAGTATGATCTGATTAGAAACGTCACGAGATGCTGATGAGGAGTTCAAGATTTGGACATCGTGCCAGCTGGCTGATTGAATCAATACTGCTACAAGAGTAAGGATTTGAGTGAGTTTGACAAGGGGCAAATTGTGATCAGAGCATCTCCAAAACTGCAGCTCTTGTGGGGTGGAAAACCTTGGGTCCTGCCATCCATGTGGATGGTACTTTGACACGTACCACCTACCTAAGCATTGTTGCAGACCATGTACACCCTTTCATGGAAACGGTATTCCCTGGTGGCTGTGGTCTCTTTCAGCAGATAATGCACTGCCACAAAGCAAAAATTGGTTCAGGAATGGTTTGAGGAGCACAACAACAAGTTAGAGGTGTTGACTTGACCTCCAAATTCCCCAGATCTCAATCCAATCGAGCATCTGTGGGATGTGCTGAACAAACAAGTCCGATCCATGGAGGCCCCACCTTGCAACTTACAGGACTTAAATGATCTGCTGCTAACATCTTGGTGCCAGATACCACAGCACACCTTCAGGGGTCTAGTGGAGTCCATGCCTCAATGGGTCAGGGCTGTTTTGGCAGCAAAAGGGGGACCAACACAATATTAGGAAGTGATCGATGTATATACTGTACATTATTTATATAATTTAATTTAAATGTATTGAATATCTTCCCTAACAGCCATCTGTACACAAACGTGCCTCAATGGGGGGAGATGTGTTTTCCCAAATTTCTGCCACTGTCGTCAAGGTTACACTGGACCTTCTTGTGGTACTAAAGTAAGCAACATGTTTTAAAGTAAAACATTTTTGACATCATTTATGGCCAAAAGATGAACTGATTGTAACTTTGTATTTACAGACTAGGTGATGACGATGCGACATCGAAGACAACTTTCTATCACTCTGTAAAAAAGAAATGCTGTGTGTGAGTGTGTTGGTGTGTGTGTGTAAGCATCAGTGCCCTAAAAGTGAGGTAAACGTTATACTTCTATATAATATGTACTTTTATTAGACTGTCTGATTACTATAGTATTTCAGGAGTGTTACAGTATGTGTATGTTGGTGTTGTTTTACACAGCTCTTACAATGACTATTTTTATTGACATTTGCAATGTATGTACTACAGTGTGTATATTTTATAGTCTTGATAAACAATATTTCTGTCTTTTTTTAAAAAAGTAAATTGCTTTTAAAGAAACAAAACCGTGCATTTGAAATGATAAAAATACATCTTAGTGTCATTTCTTAATAAAGAGACATCGACAACAACAAAAACTGGAATGAAACAAGTTTTAAATGTAATTCTTTATTTAATTAGTACTGTACGCTAAAGGAAATTCATTAGTTCTTAAACACACTACTTAATAATACAAAAGTCATTATTGTACAATGTTAACATAGAGAAAACATCACACTTCACACATGTTCAGTTTGGGTTCAACAAACAAACAAGAAACTTTAGCACCAATTTGAGGGAGCGATGGGGTCAGACTGTTCTGACATCAGAAGAGCTTCTTCCTCTCTTCACACTGTGGGCCTGAGAACGGAGCTCGACAGCGACAGGTGTTAGGAGACACACACTTCCCCCCGTTCATACACCGCTTTTCACACACAGCTGCAAACAGAAGAAGGAGGAGGTATCGCTGCCTTAATTTGTTCAATTTTGAGTAAACTTATGGATTTACACACATACAACAGCATATAGCAACTGCACAGCAAACATTTCATTCTAGAGCAACAGTCTTGCATATAGATGTTTGTGCCGTCACCCACCTGTGTGGCAGGCTCCGCCTATCCATCCATCTGGACAGCTGCAGATTCCAGGAGCCACACAGCTGCCCCCGTTCCTACATCCCTGCGGACAGATCGCTACGGAAACAGAGATAAATGATCAACATGTAACCCAGATACTGCACTGACACCTAGACACAACAACTCAAGAGAGTGTACATGTAAAATGATGATTAATTCATGAAAAAAAAAAAACATGGGTACATGAGTGTTTTATGTGGTTTATCATTTAAATAACATTAAATTAACTGGTTGCACTGACTGGATCAGAGACTACATTAGGTTACACCAGGGGAAATTATATATCAGTTAGAATAAAACGGTATTATTTATATACTTTTATAGTATTTTGAATTACCTTTTTTTTTTGTCTTAGTAATTTTGTTATTCGCTTTTGTCTTTTTTATTATTATTTCCGTTTAGTTGTCATTTTTAATTATAGCTATTTTAGTATTTCAACTATTTTATTTTAGCAAGTTGCCAAAACAACTATTTAAATTTTTGTTTTAATTTGTTATGTTTAAGTTTTCAATTTGAAATTTAAAGATCCACTTTATTTCAAATAACAAAAACTGTTTTTTAATAGTTGTTGAGTTACTTAAAGGCACAATATGTAAGAATTTTGGTTAAAAAATCCAAAAACCACTAGAACATTGTTATATATTTTGTTGAATTGTGTACTTACATTATCCCAAATGTTTAAATCCAGATAAATAAGCAATTTTAAACAGGACACGGACCGTGTCCGTGCATCGCTTATCAATGACATCATACCCCCATTACCCTCGATTTCCGGGTTTCTTTTGTAGAAAGTAACCACACCAAAGACGCTTTAATATATTGTGTGTTTTATTAGACAGGTGAGCAACTGTTTGGATGCATTCATCGACAGAAAACGAATCCTTGTTATATAGCTCAACACAGTCTTATATTTTCAATCACGTTTTCTTGATTTACTGCGAGTACCATGTTTTACCATGCCTAATATTGATCTAGCTTACTGCAGTGTGCAACAAGTGTTTCATAGTTGCCACGGAACGCACAAAGTAGAATAATAACATACCTTTTAACACACTCAAATGTATCTAATGTGATACGTATAACAGCGATGCGTTACCCAACATACGCATGAGCGGAAGAAGCGGAAGCAGATCGTCTGCGGCATAACAAAAGCTCTGCAAAATCAAGGCCTCTAGCGGCGAAAACGTACATATTGTGGCTTTAATTGACCAGGGTGGCTCCATATTTCATTTTCGGCAGGATTGAAAACGAGGCTGTGAGGGATAGAATTACAATACATTCAATGGATAGTATGGTTGTTTAACAACTCACCGATTGTTTAGCTGACGAAACATCTTTACAGAAAGAAAAAGTATGTCTGAATTCACAGTACTCATAAAAGAGTAGGCAAAAAGTACCCGGATGACCTACTTCTTCCGGCGAGATTCTGAAGTGTACGATAGATGCTTTACTATCCCATCAGGCTACAGGAGAGGATTTGTGAATGGCAGTGAAGCGACAAAACTGATGCTAGTAGGTCACATGATTAGGGCAACATGGCGAATATAGTACGTCCGGATAAAATTCACACTACACACATTCATAGAACATACTTTTTTAGGCACCTGAAGTAATTACTTAGTCAAAATAAGTATACTTGAGAGAGTATGTGATTTTGGACGCAGCCTACAGCCTCGCTTTCATCCGTGTAAAATTCAGTATGGTATCTAATCTTGCTGAATTCGGAACCGCATACTACTCGTACATCTTTTGCCACATCTTTCTATGGCAGAAATAATAGTAATAGTAGGCTATGCTAGAATGCGGTTCCAAATTCAGCCAACATAACTACAAGCAGACCAAGCAGAATTGCTTTGACAATGGGCGGAACCAACGCAAAACCCGTAATCTCATTGGTTAGCGCTCACATCAATTGACAATTGAAAGTTAATGCTGTTAAGAAACTGTTAACATTTAGTGAGTTTTTAATCTTGGTGTGTTTCACAACTTTCAATGTCAGAACCAATTGATATTTATGATCAATTTTCTGTTTACGAAAATTTGCCACATTATATATATTAAAGTTATATAAAAATGCTTAATTGATATGACATATTCTGTCATATTGTGAAGAGAGGCTGATGAGATTGATATTGTCTTTGATAACATGTTTCCCCCCCACTTTTCAGATTGTTCACCCTGTCTCAATGCAACAACTGGCATTATGGATTTGTGAAATATAAATAAAACAAAATGGGATCCACAAACCGTCTTGGCATCTGGAGCCGGTCCAGCTGGAGGGACAGATGCATTTTGCTTCTCCATTCACAGCAATACATTCACCACCGTTCCAACAGCCACTGTCACACACCACTGACAAATACAAACACACACACACACACACACACACAGACTATGAATTATCTGTGCTTTTGTTCTCAAAAGTTTCTTGTTCGTTTTTTAGTGTTCAACTTGCAAGCAACCTTTAAAAACATAATGTAAGCTAATTCACAGTTACCTTTGTGACAGTATTTTCCTCCAAATGCTGAAGGGCATCTGCATTTTCCAGGTCTAAGGCATACTCCACCATTTTTACACTTTGGATAACAATTTGCTGAAATTAACATGCAAATAATGTGAGTTGTGGCCCCTTAAATATATAAAGCATAAGTTTGACAAACACACTGCATAGCAAGTAACTTGAAACATCACCATATTGGCAGGTTTCTCCCTCGTATCCTTTTGAGCAGAAGCAGGTGTTGTTTCGGATGCAAATCCCAGCATGTTTGCAAGGTGGGTCGCATGTTGCTTTTAGGTCAAAGACAAAAGGAAGAGCCACCCCACGGGGCCCGTCAGACCCTCCCAGACAGATTCCAGCCAGAGCGGCAAGTGCCACCAGCAAGAGCTGCATGGATGTACAGCAAAGCACTGCCATTTTCATATCCACACTCTTACAAGCAACCAGAAATACTGAGAGTACTGGTGAACGTCTGTTTGAACAGCATATTACACTGTGAATCACCTACTGGACAGACGTGGTACAGCAGGGAGCCACAGCTGGAAAAGCACTAACTGAGGAATGTGTGAGACAGGATTAAGAGACAGACATGCTCAGAGTGTGTTTATGGTTGCCTGTGCTTTATAGCTGTCCTTTGTGAGGGTTGAACCCGAAAGTCCATCAACAAGTGGTCCCAAAAGGTACTTTGTGACCAAGCGGCATTTATTTCAAAGAAAAATTGTGTAATCACACTCTTCAAATGAAATATTTCACTAAAAATATGGTTGTTTTCATTTTAATTACTGATATATTGAACAGTTAGTGGCAAATGTGCCTAGTTAATGTGATGGGAATGATCGGGATGATCATCACGGATACATTTATTTGATCTAAAATACAGTAAAAACAGTAGCATTTTGAAATATTATAGTTTAAAATAACTGTTTTCTACTTTAAAATCTTTTAAAATTACATTTATTCCTGGCTGTGATGGTAAAGCTGAATTTTCAGCATCATTACTCCAGTCTTCAGTGTCACATGATCCTTCAGAAATCATTTTAATGTGCTGATTTGAGTAATATATTTATGTATTATAAAAAATATATATCAATCTTTTGTAAGATACTTAACTCACTTTTGGTCATGTATGTATAACATAGGCTAGGCCTATAGATGTTTTGAGGCAAAAGTAGAATCAAAATCTCTTTAAAAAATGGTAAGACAATGACACATTACAATTGAATCTGTTAGTGGGTATCTGCAGTCATTTATGAAGTCCAAACTGTGTCTTGTTTATACCTATGTTAACGTCGTTTAAAATAATTCGCTCCTATATTCACTTGGCTGATCCCAGGAAATGTGAGGAAATGGATTCTGCAGATGTCTTGAGAATTTCCCTCCTGCTCAATGAAATTCCAGCTGAGCTTTCAGACCACAGCTAATGTGTTTCCCTCTATGAATGACATGTATTTATGAACTAAAAATGGGTTGATAGATAAAAGGTATATTTTTGATCAGTATTTTGTATTTTATTTGCCATTGTTTAATGCTTTTTTTTTTTGTTGCAAGCCTGACTCCAGCATGCGACAGATTTCAAACTTACAGATGTTGCTCTGTAAGGAAAGGGGTTATATTGTAACTATATCTCAATCTGACTGAAAGCAGTGGTTCATTCACGGTAAAGGCATGAAGAAACATTACATGGTCTTTGTTTCAGAGGCCCATTAAAGTGGAACCAGAGGGAGTGAGCAGGAACTTGAATGACATAAACAGATGTGCAGAATCCTTCTTTCTTCAGAAGAAAACGTAAACACGGCACATATTACCCACAGCACACTGAAAACACAAATGCTATGCGGATAACATTTGTGCCTGGACATTTTAGCTTATGGCAACATACTGCCCCAAATAGTGGTCAGCAATTATGACTTCTTCCATGCCTGTTACATATCACGCTCAAATGTAAGTAGTTACAACACTCAAAGCTATTTTATCATTACTAACCTTAAACCATTTCACCCCGCCAAAACATCTGATGGTTTTACCTCACTCACGTCTGAAGTAGCGTCTTGTATGCGCCATCTTGTGGAATATTTTTGACAGTCACACTTTTCTCCACAAAATGAATGAACAGTTATTAATGGATTTTAAGCATAAGAGACCCAGTTTGACTATATTAATAATACGAAGACCAACAACTCGTTATTTCACAAAGTAATGACATTAAATAGACACTGCTAATTTGTGTATACTCGGTCCATTATTTAATTCACCATAACATGAACACTGAAAACATATTAAAATTGTATATTATCTCATTTTACTTTAAATGCGCACAAAATATTTCAAGAAAAAAATACGCATGGACACAAATTTCATCAAAGAAATTCTATTTAATGATAAATCCTTCCAACAATGAAATTAAATACCATTCCAATAAATTGATGTAAAAATACCATTCCAACAAAAAAAAAGGTTAAATTGAATGAGAAACATCTAAGTTATCCATTATCTACATCAACACAAAGAGAAAAAGGTTGAATTTAGTGATCAAAATATGACACCAGAAATGCATCAATTAACAGAAGTTTGATTACCTTCCTTTCTTTTTTTCTATTCCCTTTTTTCTTTCTTTTTTCTAATATACTTCATAGCTTCCTGCTGAGGTAAATAATATTGTATTTTATTAACACCTGATTTATGTAACGTGTTACCTTAATTTTATTTTTTTCTTCATCATTTCAAAAGTAGTTTAGACATTAATTCTAAACATTCCCTTTGAACATAAATTGTGGAAATAAGATATTTAAACCAAACAACAATAAGAGTTGCAATAAGAGTTTGAAAAATCTACAATATTGAGTTTATTCCCATAAACTCATGTTGGAGTGTGGTTCCAGGCGAAAAACATCCCATCAAAAATGAAAGCATCTGTTAATGGTTTTGTTGATATATGTTAATAACATACTCAAAAAAAATCTACGGAATAGCTGCTTAACAAAGAGCTAAATAACAGAATGAAATGAGCATGACTTCATGTTTAAAATGACAACAACAAGAAAACACACACCAAAAGAATAACGGAGTAAAGTCAAAGTGGTTTAAGTGTTTGCAGCTGTATGTAGAATATTCTGCTGTTGTCATTCCTTCTCCCAAAATATACTAAAGTGCTTCTGTCTATTCAAGCGAAACCTCTGGAGCTGTGCTAAAGAATCAGTAATGATGTGGTAGAAAGCATCAGCTTTCTGAACAATGTTGCCACCCTACAATACAGACTTCATTTTCAGACATTCGTAACACTCAAGATAAATGGTTTTTGTATCCACCACATGAGAACATTAAGGATTTTGGGTCATACGGAGGGGCATCACTGTATCACACTCATGCGTCCGCGTGAAGAGGTGGTGTTTGCGCCGCAGTCCACATACAGGTATTTTTCCTGAGACACCTGCTCAGCATGGCCAAAGTACACAGTGGTTACAGTCATTCTGGAGAGACATATTACCTTTGTTAGTTGAAGTGGAGAACACAGGCATTTAAGGCAATTAAGGAATTATATTTTGCTCTTACTGTATATAATGCATGCAAACCAACCCGCAAATGTTTTAAAAAATGTTTTGGTAAAAGGTGCAGTAAGCGATTTCTGAGAAACACTGCTAATATTTGAAATCAACCCAAGCAAACACACCCCTCCCTTCATTGCTCTGCCCCAAAAATGCACATCATGCACTCCAGCGCTGGAAAGCGTTTCTAATATTAACACTGATTGGCTCACTCTCTCTCCTCCCCATCATGTGTGGACACACCCCCTACTGCTGATTGGCTCACTCTCTCTCCTCCCCCATCATGAGTGGACATGCCCCATAGAGACAGAGTGCATTTAGGCCACATCCACACCAATCCAATGCTCTCCATTGACTTTGTATTGCGTGAGCCCTTGTCATTTCTGACTTATTTCAAAAACAGAATAATGTCTAAAAGCTGCTATGTGACAGGGTGTACAGCAAACAAGTTAAAAAAAATGTTATAAGCTACCGAACCGTAAAAGCCAGCCTTTAAGGAGAAAAAAAGTGGATAAAGGCAATAAGACGTGAAGCATCAGCAGGAAGAATGGGTAAACTTTGGGATACTGACACTCAGTATGCCTACGTGTGCAGTAAACATTTTGTCACTGTTAAGTCAAATATCCAAATGTACGATTTATATATTCAATTTTAGCATATCTCAATTGTCTGTATCCACTTTTGTGTGCATAAACCTTAAAGTTTTAAAGTTTTTTGGGTCGACAGCTTATAAAAACTTCTGCGTTTTTGGTTCTGGGTTGTTTAGCTTGTTTGCTGTACACCTTGTCACATAGCAGCTTTTAGACATTGTTCTGTTTTTTTGTTATAAGTCAGAAATGAAAAGGAGGCAACCTCACGCAATACAAAGTCAATGGAGACAGTTGGATTGTTTTCCCCCCAGTGGGCGTGGTTTTCAGATTATGTGTCGCTCTGTCTCTATACTGCTTATTGGCTCCCTCTCTCTCCTCCCCCATCATGAGTGGACATGCCCCCTACTGCTGATTGGCTACAAGTAGGGATGAAACGATTACCTGTTTCACGATAAACCATGGTAAAATGTACTGACGTTAGTAATATCGTTTAAAATTTAATTATCATTAAAACCGCGTGTGATTATCACGATTTTGAAAACACGCAGTAAATCTTGTCCAGTCAGCGTCAGTCTGGTGCAGGCGCAGCACGCAGCGCTGTTTTTTGAATGAGAATGGCAGTGACAGTCACCCTTCTAAAAGGACCAAATTTGAGGTGTGGTCATGAAACTTAATCGAGGGAAACTTAATCGAAGATGGTCACCCTGTCTGCAGAACATGCCAGAAGAAAGTCGCTGTAATAGGGGAAATATTTCAATCTGCTAATACAAGGCAAGTGGACTTTGACCTCAATACCAAAACTACATCTGGGATATAAATAATAACGTGAAGATTGAGCCAAAGACAAACAAAGAAGTTCAGACAAGATTAGGGTGACATTTAATAATCAGAGCTTGACATTAACACCCGCCATTTGCGGGTGTATTTCGGCTGTGGTGTTTAACACAGTCACTCACACTAGCCACTTTGGCGGTTGAACTAGCCATCTGTTATAATCGCGTTATAACCAATCACACGTGTTTCTATTGAGTTTATGAATGCAATGTCTAATAATCAGAGGCGTTCAGATTAGCCAGAGTTTTGTTCAGACCGTGCTGCCGCTCTCACTCACTGAAATCTGCACTCAAAGCAGAGATGTGTGTGCGATGTACGGGAGGTTTATTCATCATACAATGGTTGACTGGTTTTGTTCCATTTCAGCAGCGAAAATAGTTTCAAACAAACACAACAGAACCATAGTGCATCTGATATGACTGGCATAAAGTCGGCTTGACGGTCAAGATTCCCGAATTTAGGGACCGTCTCTTAAGTTACATACAACATTGGTATACACATTTCTAACTTCAATAGCATTTGAAGAGAATGACTTACAGTCATAAAACTGATTGTAATGTGTTCATCTAGGTGTCAGGCATGATGCACACCTTTTGATATTTAATAAAATAAACTGTCAAATCATGTGCAAATATGGATATGCATTATTTCACTATGTTTGGGCTCTTACACAAAATATGCTAGATTTAAATGTGTCATAGCTGATAGAACACTGATGAGAATATTGCTTAAGAATATATTTACAGAGATAATATTAGAGATTACATTTACACCAAATTATTATTATTTATGAGTTATGCGTTGTTATTGACAACGGCCATTATAAGGAAGGAAATCCCACAGAATAGAATCATGCTTAAAAAAGTGCATAGAGCTGCTTGATTTATTTGTTGATCAAAACCGTGATAATATTGATAACCGTGATAATTCGGGTCACTATAATCGTGATGTGAAATTTCCATACCGTTTCATCCCTAGCTACAATTTTGTTGTGCTGCTCAGTCAGATCCGCTTTTTTGTTTTTCAGAAATCACTTGCTGCAACTTTTAATGATTATATTATCTAATAAAAAGCTACCATTCTTTACTAAACTTGAACATTAAAATAAACACAAATACTAGATACAACTACGAAAAAAAAGAATAACATTTTACTACACTTTTTATCTAATCTATTGAAATACTTTTATTAATCTGCTAATAAACATTAACTTCTTAAGCACACCGATTCAATAAAAGGAATCAGATTGTCCATTAAAGAATACTTACTGCATCATGACAACAATGTTATGCACTTTAATTGACGGCATGGTACAGTAGTCACTGTAAAAACAGATATGCAATCATCACAATATGCATTTTAGAATACTGTAAGATAAATTGTAGGTAAGCCAGACTGGCAAATACTCACAATATGTAGTCTATCTCATTGGCTATGATAGTGGGAACAGTGTAATCAATCTAAAAATGAGACAATTACATTGATAACAGAGTTGTTATCTAAGTAATTACAGACATGGAGAGAAACTCAACTTGCAAAGTCATGTGACTAAATGAAACAGCTTTATTGGCAGGATACAGGTCATTTTCTTTCTGTTATCTTAATGTGTGGCTTAAAACTGTTTATAACTGTTTAAAATAATGGTTTAGTACAGTTGCCTTATACTGTACAGCAAAGATTCCTTAACTAATACTTTTCTATTAATACATATTTCAAAAATTAATATTTTTCATACATACAGCTATTTACATACAAGTATGAAGACTGGAGTAATGATGCTGAAAATTCAGCTTTGCTTCACAGGAATAAATTACATTTTATAATATACTCACACAGAAAACAGTTATTTTAAATTGCAATATATTTCACAGTATTACAGTTTTGTTTTATTAAATAAATGCAGTTTTGGTGAGTACCGATCCCAAACTTTTGAACAGCTGTGTGTGTGTTTGTTTATATACGAAAAAATATTCATTATTTAAATATTAACTAACATAAAATAATTAGTCAAGTAGTGTTTGCTGAAGCATACCAATTTTATTATGATAAATAGTTAAAGAATTTAAATTTGTTCATATATTAACACACAATATAACAAAGTCAGTGAACCTAAAAATACTGTTTAATACCACTGATCTTAATGTATTACTACGCACCTGTCGCATATCCAGGGGGATGATAGTGGTGACATTACTGACGACAGACTTTCCAATGACAGTCTTGTAGAATTGCACCTGGGCTGTGATGTTGGCCACGTGTATTGGGAAGTAATTATTGTTGGTGATGTTAAGGGTATTCTGCGAAAAACAAAAATACTGCTATTAAAAATTGAACAAACACATGAGAAAATACCCTGGCAAAAGTCTGATCTGATCTCATTAGCAAGTCCAATCCCTCCATTACAGGAAAAATAGAATCATAAATTAAACCGGTAATATTTGTTTAACAATCCTGAAATACTACCGTAATTAAAAGGGTGTGATATTACCGTGATATTTAAGTATATTATCCGTTGGTCTTTGTCATAAGTGACATAGGCTGACTTCACTCCAACATAAGAGACGTCAATAGTCCGGGGGAACAGGAAGAACACAGCCAGACCAGACAGCAGCAGACACAGAAAGACTGATACAAACACGTACAATGTCCTGGGACAGTGCAAGAATACAGAGTCAGTCATGTAATATATAGTATGTATACACCATACTAATGTTACAAATGTTATACTAATGTTGATGTGAAATAGATATTTAAACAAACTTACGTTCGTCTTGGCTTCAGCCTCTGGTCGCTGTATGGTATCAAAGCAACTAGCTGGTTTTCTTGGTCTATGAGAATGTCCAGGATAGGAAGTACACATACATTACAATAATGATTTATACATTATTGATGCCCTTCATTAGAGAACAGTTTATTCATGTTAAACGTTTAGATTCGCATGTTACTTTTTGTGATGCAATGTAATGCGTAGATGAATGGATGGATGATACAGATCTGTTCTTACCTCTTGGTATTCTCCCTGTCCCTTGACAAGTAGGACAGGTGACACTGTCTCTGCCTGTGAATTCAACATATGGAAACTGTGATACATCTTCTTTATTGTCCTCAGTGTGGGACTCTGAGTCTTCGGTCAGGTTCTCCTGATCCTCTTTTTGCTTTGGCAAGGAAAATAGAGACTTCCCCATGGTTGTGCCTGCCTTTAAAAAAAAGAGAAATCATTTGTTATATGTAATCCATTACAATGCAAGCCATGAAAGATCATACAATTCTAGATCTTCATGTTGTGGTGAACTTCTACCTGCACATATCTTCTACCTGACTTAAAGTATATAGTTTTATAATGTAATTCTGTCTAAATTAAATATACATTATGTTAATGTCTCATTATGCAATCAAACTATTCTGACTCTCTTCAAGTAATATTATTTTCAGTGCTTAATGTGTGAGGTGGTGTGCAAATGATAACAGCGGATATGAGAACACAATGTACTGTAGGGCCAACATCTCGTGTTTTAGATACTGTATAACAATAGCATTAATAGCATTAACAAAAGAATGCAATTACTGCGATGCATTTAAGGAGCATTTAACACGCAGTCAGGCACGCGGCGAACAAAACATGGCTTATTGTGATTTAGTAGCAAATGGGCATAAAAACTGATCAAGCGCCTTACGAAATTACTCTTATTTCAAGGTACGATATGAAAATATAGTGGATAGTATATGAATTAAGGTATGTTTACCTTTTTTTGAAGGGCCGTGCCTTCGGTTTGTATAAAATTACAGTTACTTCTATGCCGTCCCAACCGTGTTGTTCTTTTCCCTTCCCGACCAGCCCCGCCTCCTATTTTAATCAGTGACATGACGATGCATTGTTAACGTCGCCTGATTGGAGGATAGTTACGTTCGTCACTGCTACAAGCCAATCATATTTTATAAGGCGGGATTTGTTGGACTGACACTCTCTAAGCCACGCCTCTCTGTTGATGGTTGCAGTGCAAGATTCAAGGCCGTGTGTGTTGTGTACATGTGCAGGAACATTATTTGTACAAAATAATGTACATTATTTCGCTTTGGTTCTCATTTCCTGTTTAGTCTAAAACTACTGTTGAATCCAGATGTGCTCATGAATCCTACTGTTATCTTAAAAGTTTTACCTTTCTTAAAAGTAAAATAAATAATAAACAAAATCAACAACTACCATCACTTACCCATTGCATGAATGTCGATGTGTTTGTAAGAGAAACATAGATATGATATGTATCTGTTTATTTAATTTTCTCTTACAAGTGTAATGATTGACAGAGTCATGGGACAGTGCAGGAAAGGAAGAATGGTTGGGCAAGTAGAAAGGAGCAATGCTTACATCCATTTTTAAATACAAATAAATAAATAAATTAAAAAACATAAATTACTTAGGCTATTGTGGAGTTGTTTGTGCAACCAGAATAAGCAAAAAAGTGTCCACCCATCAAGTAGGCATGTGGTTAACGCTTCTCAAAGTGGTTTCCGATGTTTCAAGCTCTGCAAAGATATCATCAGACAACATAATGAACAAAAAAGTGACATACTGACACAAAAAAAGGGAAGTTTAAATTTTGGCCTACATATAATATCTACAATAATAAAGTCAGGGGTTTTCTTTATTTTAGAACTGTCAGATATATCATAATATTATATAATTTACAGATATATAGTAATGTATAATATGTAACTGACTTTCAATAATAAACCAACACTAATATTTTAGTAAAAGTGTCAAAACTCGCTGAAGTGTTACCCATAGATGTATATCTGGTGTTCGCTATTAACAAGCGATATCATCTTGAAACAAAAGAGGATCAACGTTTATCCTAGAAACATGACGAATGATTTCTTCTGTGTTTTACCAACAAAATAATATTAGTAGTTAACCATGAAACTGTTTAATTCAATTTGAGAATCTAGGTTACTTGGAAAAGATATGCAAAGTATCAAAGCAGTTCGAGGTTAACTCTCTATGGGACTAAACATGAAATTACAGCGAATGACTTTATATTTTACATATATTTAGGGCTAAAATCATTTTCCAAAATTCGTTTTTAACATCTGACCTTTGACCTTTTTTTAGGACGGCATCATTTATAACCGACTTTGTCCTATTAGGGTAAAAACATTTTGGCAAATTGTCTGAAAAGTCATGCACATTCAAATGCATTTTCACTATCTTAAAGTAGTGAAAAGGTCTTAGTTTCAAAAAACATTAAAAAGCTTTATTAATATTCCATTTCATCTTGTGCTACTATATTTCATTTGGATCTCATGGGAAAATGTCAAAAACTTCAGATGTAACTACACTTGTCTTAGTGTTTCAAAAAAACATTAAAATGATCTTTAAAATTGTTTCTTTCTTGGAATTCCAAATCAATGATTGCCGCACAGGTGACAACCAACAAGACTCTTCTTTTTCAGTGTAGTCCACACTTTCCACACATAACTCTATTTTGACCTGTTTAGTTTAGTCACAATTTTTGGAGCATTCCTGCATGTGAGGCCAATAACACCTAAGAATTTCACCTACTGTTGCACTTGTGCATATGGTAGAGTGACAATAAAGTGATTTGATTTGATTTGATTTGAATAGGCAGTGGGATCTTTCCTGACCTCTGGTTGTAGTGTGAACCACATCTTCCAAACTGGCGTAGGATAATGTACCAAAATGCCTGACTTCCACAACAATCTGTGACTTATATTCTTCATCTCTGCCATCACCCCCGCTGCTTCTATCCTCCTTGATCTTCAACTTCTTCATTTCTTATACTGCGATCTTTCCGATGCTCTGCTGTGACTATCATCAATACTTTCTGGAAAAGGTACAGCTTTTCCTCTCTGTCTTCTATAAAACTTACTAACTTTAACCTAAATCACAGGCAAAAAGGCAATTATAGTGCCTGCCAGTAAGGAACAATAGTGCAGCTACTCAGAAAATATGTATACCCTAAAAGGACTTTGTCATTTATGCATAATACACATATTTCGAGTTATTGATTTTACAGAATTAAAAATGACTAAAAAAAGAAAGTACATTTTTGTACAGTAATATTTAAAAGAAAATTATTTATATGTATTTCCTTGTCTAAAATGAACTCACAACTGAGCATTGACAGAATGTAACCTAACACAAAGCTAACATTTGTTATATATACTTGAACAAAAACAGAAAGGCAGTCATAACTCAAAGATTTACAAAGATTGAGATTACATTAAAATGTCATATCACATAATGCACCATATACCAAAAAAAAAAAGTTATATTATAAAACCAAAATCCTCCAAATATATTAGAAATTCCTCTTTAAAAAGCAATAATCGTGGAGGAATTGAAAAATGCAAATTTGTGTATACAATTTCAGTAAAAGCAACAAATTATTTATTACACAAGATTACCTTTTTATCCTTAATTACAGAAATAATTTACCAATTTCCCATGACAGTATCAGTCTTTCAGGTATTCTTTGTTGCATCCAGTTGAATGCATCATTCCAGAATGTGTTTACCAAATAAATTACACTGAAAAAACAAGTGTTCAAACGTTTCTATCTCTTGCATAACTTGCATAATTGGCATAAATTTGAAACCCACAACATTAAATCATTATTCTTAAAAATTATTTTGCAGGGTATATATGATTCAAAATGTTACAGTTTTTTTTACGATTGTTTACGCACTAAAATTAAACTTTTCCCACAATTAGCTAAACCTTACACTCAAGGAGCAAAACACAAGGCTAGATTTGCACAACTGTAAGCACATTGTCAGCTTTACACTATTTGCAAAACATTACACATAGTGATTTGCAAAACACTAAACACACTTGTATACATCAGACCAGGGCCGTTTCTATCCATTCTGACGCCCTAGGCGTAATCCTTATTGGTGCCCCCATTGCAACATTGGTATTACTGGTATTAATTAACAAATACATACATACCAAATTATATTTGTATATATTTGTTATTAAGGATTCAAATTAATAGCCAGATGCCTGCATAGCCCTATAGGCCTACAGCCTATATTTGTGCAGTCCCTGGTTGCTAAGAAATTGTTCTCAGACATAACTACATAATTATTATGTGCTATTAGTACATTTCACGTGAACGTAATAAGAATAAATACTGATTCAGTGTGATTTTTGTCACTCATTGAAGCGTGAACTTCCCCTTTAAATAACGCAACACTTTGCCCGCTGTGTGCATGACACACTATTGTAAGCACTATTAGAACTGCATGAATCGATTTATATGGGACAATTACAAAACACACTGATTCTTTTAACAATGCATAGGCGCAAAAACCTTTTGGAGGTGCAATTAAGAGAAGAGCTTTATAGAGTCAAAATATAACTGATAATCATGAAATGCTGAAGTGAGTGTGCAGTTATATTTTGCCTCTAACATACACACCGAGCAATGCTATCTGCCCATTCACAGCGGGATTTCTAGACTACCACAAATACTGCCCTAACAAAATACAGATTTGTACCTGATATTTTAATTGGCCTTTAGTTTGAATTTAGCTTTATTTTATGGTTAAAAAAAGTGTTACCTTGCCAAAGCATTGACCTAATGGTGTTGTTGAGCGCTCCAAACGTGAACTTTTTTGACAGTATAGCCTACTCTGATCTGATGGCATATAGCAGGGATGGGCAACTCCAGTCCTCGAGGGCCACTGTCCTGCAAAGTTTAGCTCCAACCCTGATAAAACTCACCTGCCTGTAGCCTTCTAGTAATCCTGAAGACATTGATTAGCTGGTTCAGGTGTGTTTGATTAGGGTTGGAGCTAAACTCTGCAGGACAGTGGCCCTCGAGGACTGGAGTTGCCCATCCCTGGCATATAGGAATCGTCAGATTGACAGTTCTCTGATCCAATAGTGTGGGGGAACTAGTGGGGGCGGCAATAACATTTTAGGGTGGCCGTGACACCCTTTACACACAAACATCAGTGCCAGATATGCGCTTATTGGCGCCCCCCTACTGATGGCGCCCTAGGAGACCGCTATGCCTAAAAACGGCCCTGCATCAGACACAGAAGTATATCATGATGTCACTTTACTAGACTGTCAAATTACCACACCTATGAGCCAATCTGTTACAGTTTTTTCTGAATGTTTAAGCAAATTTTTTGTAACTATTTTTGCAAAACTCTACACACAAATAAGAAAACCTTTCACCCAATTATCAAAACATTGTAGTTCTCTTGCAAAAGCAAACACAGCTAGATTAACTCTTCACACCTTCGTAAAAATTGTGTTTTCGTATCAAACAGTAAACACAAGCCATCATCTACTAAGCACACAATGTGCCAACTACACACTGATGGTATGAATACAAAACAGGTCATACTTTTGTCATAGTGTCATGTAAACATACAAGGATCCAAACTTCAAGTATTGGTGTTTATTCACACTCATCAAAACCAAGACAAAGTCAGAACACAAAATTTCACAAAAAAAAAAAAAAAAAAAAACAATCACCCTACATCATGTCGTCTTTCTGGGTCCGGCCACAAAATTTTGTCCACATCGATCGCATGCAATATCCTCCAGTCCAAGGCACCAGGGAAAATATCTCCTTGAAAGCTTAGGCTGATTGCAAAGTGAACTAATTATCTAAAACAGTTTTCACATGTGAAAGTGTGCCAGACAGTTGGCAAAATAGTGTTAATGATAGCCATACGTGTGTATAATTTTGCTAGGAGTGTGTTGGAAATTTGGTAATTGAGTGTAAGCAGTGATTTGTGCCTACAGTTTTGCAAAGTGTGTGTTACAAAATTGCAAACTGAGTGCAAAGCAGTGTTTGTGCTTTTAGTTTTGCAAAGTCAGTGAGTGGTTTTGCTATACGTATTAATAGTTTTAGAAATTGTGCTACAAGAATCACGATTAGGGCTTAAGCATTCAGAAAAAACTGTAAACACAGCCATAGGGTAAACACATGATTGCTAAATTGTTGACACGCCAATCAGGTTTAAGCACTATAAAAAGGCAACAGGTAAGTTCACCTGTCTTCAAGGGGGGAAGAGAGGGGTAGAGAGGGGAAGAGAGGGGGCAGAGGTGGGTAGAAATAGGCAGACCTGGAGTAGGATGTGGCCAAAGAAGATGGGGACCAAATTTATCAGATGCGATTCGAGTAGTACCCAGTCTCTGTCTCTGTCCAGCCTCTCTCAATGTCATACTACATGGGTTGACATTGAGAGAGGCTGGACAGAGACTTCAGTCCAACCTCAGCAGATATACTGTAAAAAACAAACCTTTGAAAATGCATGAATGAATCGAATGATTTTACAATGTGGAGAGAAATAAATATTTTCATCAATATGCAGCATTGGTCTTGTGTAGTGTTTGGTGAACTATTGTATAGTTGCCCTTCCTCTGTGTACTTCATTTACAATAATAATAATAATTATAATAATTATAATAATACTTCATTTACAGTACTCTAATCACTGAGAAGTAGACTTGCTAAAAGTGTTTTAGGATAACAACTGCAGTGTGTAACTGCTTCAAAAAGATTGAAGTCATATGAAATGTGTGTTTCGTATGGTAACAAAATATTATTTTTTATAAAGTTGTGTATAGTTTTGACAAAAGTGTTCCATTTTGCAAATGATCTGAAGTGTTGTGCTACTTTGGTATAGGGTTGTGTTAATTGTGTGTAGTGTTTTGAAAAACCAGGCCCTGGTTTCAAAATTGTGCTTAAGCAATTGAAAAAAACGAAGCCTACATCTCTTTACATTTAGGGTTAACAGGAAATTAAAGGAAATTGGTCCTGATATTTTTTATTGACCGTTTCCATATATTTTCAGTTGTGATGAACTTGTGTTTATTTTTATTTGTGTCATGCTTTCATATCAGAGGACAGATGACAGGTTCGTTTGAAATAAAAGTTTAACAGTGGAAATTGAGTCTCACATTATTTAAATTTTATTCACACACAAAACATAAATTTTTGACTTTATAAAATGATTCTCGCAAGTCTCGACGATCGGTCCCCATTAAACAATAAATAAAGTAAGACATCTTTTTCTTATACATAGTATTAGTAGCCTATTCTTTTTGGCAGAATTTATCATTATAATCAACTTAATTATTTCCTAGATTTTGTATCACCATAGTCCCGAAATGTAATGTATGTAAATGTAATGTATATGCAGCAGGAAATGTGATTCAAATCGAAAACATTTCCCCCTACACCACACACCAAAACCTCTAACCTCGGCGATCATTAACTCGGCCTTCATACTGTGTAGATTGTCAATGGACTAAACCATTTCTCTCATCAAAGGTGGATTACAGGGCGTTGTATTATTAAACGTTTTGGTTGAATCTCGTCAAACCGGATCTGCAATCACGAAATACTGTTCTTCAATAAGGTGTCCGATTGTTCAAGTAGCAAAATAAATGTATAAAAGTGCTTATTTTTACACACGCAAACTATTGTTCTCTTATGGACCCCTATGATTGTACGCGCTTTGTGTTTGCAGTGGCCCGCCGATCTCACCTGAGTTTCGGGTTACACTTTCATACCTCGCTTCACGAGGAAATGGAGGACGCAGCACCTGCCTGAGAAGAACACAGCTGCATTATCGACACCAACTCGGACTTTCTTTACCTACTTTTGAGGAATTTAATGTTGGGTGTGTTTTAAAAGAAAAAAAATATGCGGCAGGGTATAATCGTTACCCTCTTCTTGTTCACAGGTAAGTTAAGTGCGTTATTTATTCTTCGCCAAAGCTCAGGTGACAATTTTTGCTTTACTGTTTTCACTTCTTTGTAGATATTTTCTTTCTTTGTATAGGACAAATGTCAATAGATTATGAGTTTATTAAAGCATTAGATCTCATGTAACGTTAGGCCATATGGACGTTTTCGTAGTTATAACGTAACTTACAGGATGTCTCAATTAAGTGGCCATGCTATAATGATCATTACGTAGGCATTGTTCGTTCCCAACTTTTAATCACATTATACTAATGGAAATCGATCTAAATGTCAGGTGTGTGTACATCCATTTCGAAATAGACCTCACACATATTGTGCAATGGTTTCACTTTGTCTTATTTGGATTTTCTTAAGTGTTTGTTGCTCAGGGCATGAGTAGTGTGTGGGAGGTGGTGGCCATGTCCCCTTCATACTGAAATAGTTTCGGTCAGACACATGAGTCACATCCTCTGATCATCTTTTTTAAACTAACAAACCTACAGCCTGATGTGATGTCACCTGTGGGATAACTTTGGTCCGTGTAACGCTTCACAATTCAATTTTCAGACCATATAGTGCAAATGCAAAAAATAAAATATTGAAACAAACGTCCATTTTTTCCTTTTTCTCGGTTACTTCATCAGTGGATTTTTGCCATTTTCTCTCCTTTTTTCAAATTTCCTTTTGCTAAATTATGACTTAAGAAATTATCTTTTGAATGAATTGAAATCTAACCGATTTTATTTTCCTTCTATTTTTTCCCCAATTTACGTGGACTGTGCCATAGCTATAGCGGGGGAGGTCGCGGACTGTTTTACATCGTTTAGGCTATAGCCTGCGTGCACGTTGAGAAGTAACTTATAGTTTAAAAGGCTAACACAGAGGACGCCATAGTTTTTGTTGTTAATAAATATATAATAGGCTAATAATACTGTGCTAAATGTAGAATTCAGGTCTGGCCATCGGGAGCAGCGGGCAAAACGGTGGCCTGGCTACTTATTTGCCCGCTGGTTTGTATTTATCTATACTTATTTGTTATTAGTGTGCACGTACACACACACACACACACACACACACTCACACACACTCACGTGCACACACACACACACACACACACACACACATACCTACTTTATTATATTGATGCATGCCTCGATGTACCCGAATGATTTAAGAACTCGCCATTTGATAATTAACTGATACAAATTATGAATCCGCTACTCTTGACTTGCAGCATATCATTATATAGCCTACATATTTAGGCATATCAAAGCCTATCATTCTCGGCTAACGGCTTGTAATGAACCGAGTTAATGACTGCTAAATTTAAGGGCAAGAGAAGATGTGAGAAGCAGTAGGCTATATTCAATGAAAAGTTCAATGTTGCCGTGGAAACGAGAATGATGATCACTAAGTGAAAACATTGGCAAAGGAGTTTATTTAGGCCCAAATATTTTGAATGTTTGGCATGTAGGCTAGGCTAAGATGTGGATAAAAGCTAACTAAAATTTGCTGAACTTTATAACTTTAACAAAATTATAAAGAAAGAAAAAGTGAAAAGACAGTCACAGGCATAGGCTACCAATTCAGATAGATTTTAAACATTTTGCCTTATGTAAATATTACGGTGACGCATTGCTGCCACATACATATAATTTTTTTCACTCAATTATGTCATAATAACGAGATCTTATGAAAAAGAGACTACTGTCTCAATGTGACTACCCTGGTAAAACAAAGGATAAATAAATAAAAAAAATCTTATGTCGTTAAAACAACATCTTTTCTCGTAATAACGTGATCGTATGTCGTAAAAACAACATAATTTTCTCGTAATAACGAGATCTTATGTCGTTAAAACGACATGTTTTTTCTCCTAATAAGGTGTTGTATAGTGATGTGTGTATATATGTCTGTATCCACATTAGAGAATGTATTTAGCCCATGCCTTTGTCACACTTGTTTGAAAGCAGAAAAATATCTCATCCGCTGCCTGTATCAGTGGCAGTGCCCATAGCACGAAATTGTTGTAATTTATTGATTGAAGCCTGCAGTTCATAACAGCCATGGGTAGCAGGTGCCATGGATCACTAATGAAAAGCGTGTAACTTTAACCTAGTAATGATGGACCCCGGTGCAGCCACAAATATCATAACTGTCTATAATAGGCCTACTGTAATTAAGACATATATTCAAAAAAATTATTAAAAACAGAAAGACGCTATTTCAGCCTAAGGCTACTCAAAGGCCGCGGAAACATGGCCAGTGGGTTCGTTACGCATGTCAATCCATTCCCGGCGTTCTTGGTTTGCTTCTTATGTATTAAATATACAGGCAATTAGATGAACCTTGATTAAAATTAAAATACAATTTATTGAAAACGAAATTCACTTCAAAGAAATGATTTCTGCAAAACAACACTCAACAAAAATCATGTCTGACCCCACTCCATGTTTCCAGACATATTGCGCGTCTTATAGCCTATCTTACTCATGCCGACGAAAGCGCCCGCGAATTCTTTAATATTTTTCATTTTTGCAGTTTTTTTTACCACTTCGTTATTTTGGCTCAGAATTTCGTTTGTTGGAAATATGAACTGAATTTAGAAATTACATTTGAAATTAAAACTTTGCGTTAATAAACAAAATACATTTTTGAAGCTTTTGGAGTGGAGGCTAAATGCAAAACGTAGCCTATTTAGATTCATAGTTAGGCTAATGTTTTACTATTTATTTGTATGATACAGCTGCAAATAAGTATTTGAACACCTGTCTATCAGCTAGAATTCTGACCCTCAAAGACCTGTTAGTCTGCCTTTAAAATCCACCTCCACTCCATTTATTATTCTAAATTAGATGCACCTGTTTGAGGTGGTTAGCTGCATAAAGACACCTGTCCACCCCATACAATCAGTAAGAATCCAACTACTAACATGGCCAAAACCAAAGAGCTGTCCAAAGACACTAGAGACAAAACTGTACACCTCCACAAGGCTGGAAAGGGCTACGGGGAAATTGCCAAGCAGCTTGGTGAAAAAAGGTCCACTGTTGGAGCAATCATTAGAAAATGGAAGAAGCTAAACATGACTGTCAATCTCCCTCGGACTGGGGCTCCATGCAAGATCTTACCTCGTGGGGTCTCAATGATCCTAAGAAAGGTGAGAAATCAGCCCAGAACTACACAGGAGGAGCTGGTCAATGACCTGAAAAGAGCTGGGACCACCGTTTCCAAGGTTACTGTTGGTAATACACTAATGAAATCATGCATGGCACGGAAGGTTCCCCTGCTTAAACCAGCACATGTCCAGGCCCGTCTTAAGTTTGCCAATGACTCTGGATGATCCAGAGGAGTCATGGGAGAAATTCATGTGGTCAGATGAGACCAAAATATAACTTTTTGGTCATAATTCCACTAAACGTGTTTGGAGGAAGAAGAATGATGAGTACCATCCCAAGAACACCATCCCTACTGTGAAGCATGGGGGTGGTGGCATCATGCTTTAGGGGTGTTTTTCTGCACATGGGACAGGGCGACTGCACTGTATTAAGGAGAGGATGACCGGGGCCATGTATTTTGGGGAACAACCTCCTTCCCTCAGTTAGAGCATGATGGGTCGAGGCTGGGTCTTTCAACATTACAATGACCCGAAGCACACAGCCAGGAGAACCAAGGAGTGGCTCTGTAAGAAGCATATCAAGGTTCTGGCGTGGCCTAGCCAGTCTCCAGACCTAAACCCAATAGAGCAGGGGTGCCCAAACTTTTTCCTATGAAGGGCCATAAATCAAACTTGATTGAGAGCCGTGGGCCAAAAGTAAATTTTGCATCTTAAATCAAACTGTATTACATTAAAGTTGCTATGGGTTTATTTTTGTCCTAATATTTAAAATAAATATAAAACAACTTTAATCTGATTAACTAATGCAGTTTTATTTGTAAAGTTTAGCATTTTAATGAACAATTAAATGGGCAACAATCCCCAAGTGTTCAATGTACAATAAAGTTCAATGCCAAATACACAAGCAATAATAAACCATGTGGTTGCAATGTCAGTGACCTAATGAGAGATATGAAGCTGGTCCTTATTTTTCAGAAGTTTTTCAAGATTGGGCGTTTATTGACGTCATGTGTCGCAAAGCACGCGGTGCTGCACCTTGAATTGCACATTTACAATATTTTTTTATTAATTTACATTTCATTTAAACATTTAATTTCAGTTTATTCTGTTGTAGTTCAACAATAAAACAAACAAAATTATGTCAAATTAGAAATGACAATCTGTGTCGAAGGTATCACCCCCCCCTCTCTCTCTCTCTCTCTCTCTCTCTCTCTCTCTCTTCCCCCTCGGACGGTACGGTGGGCCAAATCAAAGGTTACCACGGGCCAACTTTGGCCCGCGGGCCCTAGTTTGGGCATCTCTGCAATAGAGAATCTTTGGAGGGAGCTCAAACTCTGTGTTTCTCAGCGACAGGCCAGAAACCTGACTGATCTAGAGAAGATCTGTGTGGAGGAGTGGGCCAAAATCCCTTCTGCAGTGTGTGCAAACCTGGTGAAAAACTACAGGAAACATTTGACCACTGTAATTGCAAACAAAGGCTACTGTACCAAATATTAACATTGATTTTCTCAGGTGTTCAAAAACTTATTTGCAGCTGTATCACACAAATAAATAGTTAAAAAATCATACATTGTGATTTCTGGATTTTTTTTTTAGATTATGTCTCTCGCAGTGGACATGCACCTATGATGACAATTTCAGACCCCTCCATGATTTCTAAGTGGGAGAACTTGCAAAATAGCAGGGTGTTCAAATACTTATTTACAATCATACATATACACACACACACACACACACACACACACACACACACACACACACACACACACACACACATACATATATACATATATATATATATATATATATATATATATATATATATATATATATGTGTGTGTGTGTGTGTGTGTGTGTGTGTGTGTGTGTGTGTGTGTGTGTGTGTGTGTGTGTGTGCATGCGTGCACGTGAGTGTGTGTGTGTGTGTGTGTGTGTGTGTGTGTGTGTGTGTGTGTGTGTGTGTGTGTGTGTGTGTGTGTACGTGCACTAATAACAAATAAGTATAGATAAATACAAACCAGCGGGCAAATAAGTAGCCAGGCCACCGTTTTGCCCGCTGCTCCCGATGGCCAGACCTGAATTCTACATTTAGCACAGTATTATTAGCCTATTATATATTTATTAACAACAAAAACTATGGCGTCCTCTGTGTTAGCCTTTTAAACTATAAGTTACTTCTCAACGTGCACGCAGGCTATAGCCTACATAAACGATGTAAAACAGTCCGCGACCTCCCCCGCTATAGCTATGGCACAGTCCACGTAAATTGGGGAAAAAATAGAAGGAAAATAAAATCGGTTAGATTTCAATTCCTTCAAAAGATAATTTCTTAAGTCATAATTTAGCAAAAGGAAATTTGAAAAAAGGAGTGAAAATGGCAAAAATCCACTGATGAAGTAACCGAGAAAAAGGAAAAAATGGACGTTTGTTTCAATATTTTATTTTTTGCATTTGCACTATATGGTCTGAAAATTGAATTGTGAAGCGTTACACGGACCAACTTTGTATACCCTTTGTATATCCCAAGCATTGCTTAAAATGGCCTTTTGGAGTGAATGGCTTTTTAGAGGCCATCCATCTGTCACGCTCTCCGTTTTAAGGTATCATTAAACAGTTGAGCATGAAAAGACTCTTTAATTATAGCTTTTGTGAAAGGCTATTGTTCATTGAACTGTATGTCAGGGGTTTTCTTTATTTTAGAACTATCAGAGGAGGAACAACAGGATTAATGATGAGGGATGAAATCAATGTCATAGTGTTTGTTTACATGTATACTATGCGTAGGAAGTAGTGCTACAATAACATTAAAGGGTTAATTCACCCAAAAATACAAATTCTGTCATGAATTACTCACCCTCATGTTGTTCCCGTTCATCTTCGGAAACCCAAATTAAGATATTTTTGATGAAATCCAAGAGCTCTTTGACACCGGAGACCGTTAAAATCATCCATGTGAATACAGTGGTTACATTTTATGAATTGACGACAATACTTTTGGTGCACAAAAAACAAACAAAAATAACTTGATTCAACAATTTCTTCTCGTCTGCTTCCTAGCTCTATGGTTTGCCATGGTGAGCCGACGTTCTGACGTAGAACTAGGAAGCGCTGCACTGCGGTAACAACGTAAACTGCATAGGAGACTGGCACAGATGAGAAGAAATTGTTGAATAAAGTTATTTTTGTTTGTTTTTTGCACACAAAAAGTATTCTTGTCGCTTCATGAAATTAAAGTTGAACCACTTGAGTCAATGGACTATTTTAACAAGCGGTCAATGGAGGACTCAGAGAGCTCTCGGATTTAATCAAAAATATCTTAAAGGTCCCGTTCTTCGTGTGTTTTTGAAGCTTTGATTGTGTTTACAGTGTGCAATATAACATGTGTTCATGTTTCGCGTGTAAAAAAACACAGTATTTTTCACACAATTTACTTATCTGTGTACCGCTGTTTTCACTCCTAAAAACGGGCTGACGAGTTCCTTGTTCTATGAAGTCCCTCCTTCAGAAATACGTAACGAGTTCTGATTGTGCCAGCGGTTCCCGTGTTGTGATTTGACAGCAGCTTAGCGCAAGTTGTACGGAAAGGTCACGCCTCTTAACGGGAGATATATGCGCTCAATGATCTCTACAGCGTCCCTGGGAAAGCCAAACAAAGGTGATTTGACTCCGGGATGAAAATAACAGCGTCTCGACGACATGGCGACAAACACACTCAAACGCAACACTTCCTTTTCTCCACGCGACACTTCCTCTTCTCCACGTGGGACAGCAACAAGACCACGCCCCCTTTTTCGCGTATTCTTGTGGGCGGAGGTTAGTCTGTTCTACTGTTCTACTGACGTCATTTATGAAGGAAGTACCAGGATGTAGTCCAAGCCAGCCGTTCGCTGTAGGCTTTGAAAGGGAACTTCTGTTAAATAAAATATCTCGCTTGGCATTTAACTTTGAGCTTTATAATTTTACAGGTATTATTTATGCTCTAACAGCAACATTACACACTAACTAAAGTTTCAACAATGGGATCACGAAGAACGGGACCTTTAATTTGTGTTCCGAAGATGAATGAAGGTCTTACGGGTTTGGAACGACATGAGGGTGACAGAAATTTAATTTTTGGGTGAAATAACCCTTTTAACCCTCAGAGAGCCAAGTGTGATCCCTTGAACTTCAAGTGTGATCCCTTGAACTTCAAGTGTGATCCCTTGAACTTCAAGTGTGATCCCTTGAACTTCAAGTGTGATCCCTTGAACTTCAAGTGTGATCCCTTGAACTTCAAGTGTGATCCCTTGAACTTCAAGTGTGATCCCTTGAACTTCAAGTGTGATCCCTTGAACTTCAAGTGTGATCCCTTGAACTTCAAGTGTGATCCCTTGAACTTCAAGTGTGATCCCTTGAACTTCAAGTGTGATCCCTTGAACTTCAAGTGTGATCCCTTGAACTTCAAGTGTGATCCCTTGAACTTCAAGTGTGATCCCTTGAACTTCAAGTGTGATCCCTTGAACTTCAAGTGTGATCCCTTGAACTTCAAGTGTGATCCCTTGAACTTCAAGTGTGATCCCTTGAACTTCAAGTGTGATCCCTTGAACTTCAAGTGTGATCCCTTGAACTTCAAGTGTGATCCCTTGAACTTCAAGTGTGATCCCTTGAACTTCAAGTGTGATCCCTTGAACTTCAAGTGTGATCCCTTGAACTTCAAGTGTGATCCCTTGAACTTCAAGTGTGATCCCTTGAACTTCAAGTGTGATCCCTTGAACTTCAAGTGTGATCCCTTGAACTTCAAGTGTGATCCCTTGAACTTCAAGTGTGAAAAACACATGAACTTCAAGTGTGCAAAAACCACGGCCTCCTCATTACCCTACGGACAAAGAATGTAAAAAAAAAAAAAATGTAAAAATAAAAAAATGTAGAACATAAATGCATAAATGTTAAAATAAAGAAATGAATAAATGTGGAAAAAATAAAAAAATAAATGCATAAATAAAAGAATGAATAAATGTGGAAAAAATAAATATACATAAACAAGGAAATGAATGTATAAATATTTATTTTAGTTTTTTTGCCTTTCTATGTATATTTATTTATATATTTATTTTAGCTTTTTTATATTTATTTGTATATTTATGTATTTATTTATTTTTAAATTTGGCAGACTTGACATTCCATAATTTTGCGCATATGAAATTTCACATGTAAAAACATGTTAAAAGCCCATGTGAAATATGTGGATCACATGTGAAACCCATTGGAATTCACGCATGAAATGTATATTCCAATGTGTTTACATGTGAAACCCATGAGATCTCATGAGGTTTTCTTCTTCAAAGGTGTTTTTAGGAAGCCACCAATTACAATACAGTTTAAATGAATATAAATAGGTTCCTGAAAATAATTTTCAGAGTTGTAGCAGATGTAACTTGTTTGTAGTTTAAACCCATATACAGTTTAAAAATACTAAAGATATTTCTCTAAACATTTGTTGCAAGTTCAGGGCTAATAAATATTACAGTGCAATCTATCTCCTGAAAGCTGCTTTGAAGGATCATTTTCAAGAGGATCACTTGCTTCCTGTGCGTTCAAAACATTTTCAATAGATCTAAGCCTAAGAGAAGTCACTTTATTATTTGAACACATTAAAGATGAGCTTTGCATCTTCATTGACACAATCACAATTGTTTCCATGTGGTTTACCTGACTCTTTGTTTCCTTGTGTTTAAAAAAAAAAAGATTTTTTTACAGAAAGTCTCTGTGTTGTCTTAAGACCTTTCATAAGAGAGGCCCTTTTAATGTACTGCCTTTTGACATAACTTTAGTCTTTGTTATTGCCTGAAAGAACTTTCAATCCTTTCCTTTTGATCTACATTTTATTCTTAATTCCTCTCCAAGTTTATGGGGATGTCTTAAACCTCCCTGTTTCATCTATGGATACTGTTATATTCAAATGTGTCTCCTCTCCCACAGGCTTCACCACAGCCATCAATGTGATCTGTCAGAACCCACGCTATGTGGTCATATTATTCCAGCCGGTCACGCTCAGCTGTGATTTCAGTACCTCGACTACATCCCCTCCACTAATCACTTGGAAGTACAAGTCCTACTGCAGAGACCCGATCCAAGCTGCTCTAAACCCCAGCAGTGCTGACAATGCCATTTCTCAGTCCAACCCAAACTACAACCCCAACATAGAGTGTGCAGACAGTCTCAGGACCGTTCGCATAGTGGCTTCGAAACAAAATGCAGTCACACTTGGGAACGAGTACCAGGGCCGTCAGATCAGCATCACCAATAGTAAGTCATCTTAGTTGACTACATTTATTTATGTATAAATCACGTATATAAATTATATAAAAAGCTTTCTATTTCAGATAAATACTGTTCTTTTGAACTTTCTATTCATCAAAGAATACAAAATTATATATATATTTTTTACTGTTTTCAACATTGATAATAATCATAAATGTTTCTTGAGCAGCAAATCATCATATTAGAATGATTTCTGAAGGATCATGTGACACTGAAGACTGGAGTAATGATGCTGAAAATTCTGCTTTGCATCACAGAAATTCATTAAATTTAAAAATGAAGAAAACAGTTATTTTACATTTTGATAATATTTCACAATATTACTCTTTTTTTTGTTGTTGTTGTATTTTTAATAAAATAAATGCAGCCTTGGTGGGCATGAGACTTCTTCTAAACACATTAAAAAATCTTACTGTCCAAAAACTTTTGACCGGTAGTGTATATATATATTAGGGATGCGACGGTGAGGATATTTTCCCACCGGTTAATTGACGTGTGACAATACCGGTATCACTGGCAGGGGCTTTTAAATCGCTGTATGTGTCCACTTGGGCATTCATAATGATGCGGAGAAAGCATTTTCAATTAATTTCTGTGGAAATTGAGCTTCCATTGGAATGACCTGAAAACGCTTGTTCTGCTGAACCCTCAGCTATTCTTACTTTTTTTTCTTTTTCAATATATAGAAGCAGATCTTAACTTTGCTCAGACCGCTTGGGGAGACAGCGGTGTGTATGTCTGTACAGTGGCCTCTGCCCAGGACCTTTCAGGGAATGGCGAGTGTTACACAGAGCTCATTGTGCTTGGTAAGTGTTTACCTTCTGACAAACAATCTCATAATGAGAGACACCCAAACAATTGCATAAACGCATGTATTGCACACTTGTTAAATTGTTCAAATTTTGTTGTGTTTGACAGATGTTTGTGCATGTGAGGAATTAGGGCTATGTTATGATATCTTGGAAGTTGGTTGTTGTTATTGTTGTTTCTTTTTTTTCCAAAATATTTTATTGTATTTTATTAACTTAAATTATTATTTTCATTAATTTCCACCTGGAAGGTCACTGTTTGCTTGTGAAGGATTCAAGAGCATTTCTTTAATGTTTTAGAGAACAATAATATATTGATAAATCCTAATATTAATAATTAGAGTAGTAACAGTAGTAGTAACTTAAAGGCTATTATTTTCTCCTAGGGCCGATGCCGAAAGGGCCTTTTTCAGTAATTATGGCTTTGTCTTTCTTTCACAGAGAGAAAGTCAAATACTACAGACCTGCTGCCTGGCATTGATTTACTGATCATGGAAGGTAGAATAAGTGCTTCTCTCTAGAGGTCTGGTTAGGTTTGGAGCTGTACTTGAATCCTTCACCAGCCACAGTCAGGTTTCAAAATACTCAAATTACTAGAGGTCACCAGGTAATACTATCACGTGTGAATAGGGCTTTAGGCTAGAAACTATAGATCTTAGAATAGAGTTTGATGCATAAGCAAGGTTTTGAGGGACAGAAAAACTGTGTATTCAATGTATGTCACTTTGTCCCTGAATGTTAGAGCATCCAGCCGCTAAAACACTGAAAATGAGATTTTACAATAGTACAACA